>OZ007509.1:3454726-3860830 GCA_963931865.1 Axinella damicornis
TGTATACATTTTCACAGGGCCTACACTAACTACTGCACGTAGAGTTCAATGACTTCAACAGGTATGTCTTCTTCAGTACGTGGGCCATCAGTACACAGCCTCATCTCAATGTCATCCCTAGTGCGGGAGGGAAGCTCTTTCATGAACCACGGAGGATTGTTGAAGGAACAGCAGGTGTTCAGTCGACCACAGCCCTGCCCATCCCAGAGGGGATCATTGGGATAGAATATGACCTGTACAATACCTTCACTGGCAGTATCACAGAAGTAGTCACTCCCCACATATGGTGGGATGGGTATGGACACTGGGTTGTTGATGTTGGTACAGGGACAGATATACTGATTACCACCAGAGTTGATGGCTTCCTGAACAGCAGCTGCAAAAGTCCAGATGTGCTTCCTGGGATTGCGTCCGTGTGTGAGACTAATGCCATCCACATAGTAGTCATCAATTGTGAGAGCACGATTATTGTAGTAAGCCCAGAATGCATCTAGTGTCTTCTGCTGGTAGCCAATGATCTTACCACACACGTGCATGTATCGTATGCCATGAAGGTCAAAGGTTGCAGAGGAGCATCCTCCTCCATCAATGCTCTTTGCACAGAGTCTCTTTGGAGTAGTCAGCAGTTTCAGTCCTTCGGGGCATGTGTGGCTGCTGTTGGTCATGTTGATTTTGGTCACTCGCATCCAGCCTCCTGTGATCCCTCCACAGGACCTGCTCATGTCACAGTACATGTGATGAGGGGAGTCGCCTGTACCCCTGAGCCAGTAGTAGTCAGAGGGAGCAGTGGGGCTGAGCTCCTTGATCTCCCTGCAGGAGGCGGCAGGGTGGCTGGGGGTGCTACCAGGAACACGAAGGAGGTGGAGCTGGGTCATGATGGGGGAGACTAGCTGTTCAAATGAGTGTGATATGTTTGCAATGACTTCTTCCACAGCAGTAGCGAGGTGCTTCTCTACGGCAACATCCACAACCTTCTCTAGGGTAGTATTGAGCAGTTTCAGTGCAGCTGCCACATTCGTTTGAATCTCCTTCTTCAGTTGGTCCTGAGAGAGCACTACAACCTCACACTCCTGGGCCCCTCCCAGCTGGGAGAGGACAAGAGCTAGCAGGACTACGCTGAACCACATCGTGAGCTGAATACAGAGACTAAGCAGCAACGAGCTATGCAAAACTCAACTATGGACAACGATACAATCACCTTTTACTGCAAGAGTGTACATAATAACACAATGCAGGGCATTGTAGGGTGAGCCTATATACACATAACGTAGTAAGCACATGATCAGCATGTGGTACTCATGATCATTACCATGTGAGCGAATGTGGGGTCAAGTAATCGGCCTGTTGTCTGTTGTATGTCAGTCAGTATGTATGTGTGCCAGTCAACAAAATTTCGGGTGGTTACAGAAAACCAGGTCACCTTGGGAGCTGTCTTTCTATACTCAGAGTAATGAGGCAACAGCATTGTCTGGGTTTGATAGATGGCAAAAAAACTGCAAGAGCATGCACCGACTCAACGTGTACATTAGCTGTGCACAAATTCACCTTGGTGGTGGAGTAATGAGAACACTTGTCTTCCAGTTGGTGGCCATTGCTTGAACGCAAACTGGAACTGTTGGTAGTAGTATAGCTCGGAGGAAAGCCACACAAGGATTCTGACTAGTGGTAAATTTTGCCCATTCGAGTAATTAGAACATTCAAATAATTAGAGCAAGTAGTCACCAGCAACGAAGGACTAGCACATCTCAGTACATACTTTAAAAAGGTACCAGATGCCAATAAAACTACTGCACATAGAGTTCAATGGTCTCAACAGGTATGTCTTCTTCAGTACGTGGGCCATCAGCACACAGCCTCATCTCAATGTCATCCCTAGTGGGGAAGGGAAGCTCTTTCATGAACCACGGAGGATTGTTGAAGGAACAGCAGGTGTTCAGTCGACCACAGCCCTGCCCATCCCAGAGGGATAGAATATGTACTGGAAGTGATTTTCACTGGCAGTATCACAGAAGTAGTCACTTCCCACATAGGGTGGGAGGGGGATGGACACCGGGTTGTGGATGTTGGTGCAGGGACAGATAGCATAGGCATGAGTGGTGAGGACCTCGTGAATAGCAACTACAAAAGTCCAGATATGCTTCCTGGGATTGCGTCCGTGTGTGAGGCTAATGCCATCCACATAATTGTCATCAATTGTGAGACGACGATTAATGTTATAAGAATGGAATGCATCCGGTGTCTTCTGCTGGTAGCCAATGATCTTACCACACACGTGTGTGTATCGTATGCCATGAAGGTCAAAGGTTGCAGAGGAGCATCCTCCTCCAGCAATGTTCATTGCACAGAGTCTCTTTGGAGTAGTCAGCAGTTTCAGTCCTTCGGGGCATGTGTGGCTGCTGTTGGTCATGTTGATTTTGGTCACTCGCATCCAGCCTCCTGTGATCCCCCCACAGGACCTGCTCATGTCACAGTACATGTGATGAGAGGAGTCGCCTGTACCCCTGAGCCAGTAGTAGTCAGAGGGAGCAGTGGGGCTGAGCTCCTTGATCTCCCTGCAGGAGGTGGCAGGGTGGCTGGGGGTGCTACCAGGAACACGCAGGAGGTGGAGCTGGGTCATGATGGCTTCAACATTTGCATTACATCTGTCCAGCCGGGTCATAATGGGGGAGACCAGCTGTTCAAATGAGTGTGATATGTTTGCAATGACTTCTTCCACAGCAGTACCGATATGTTTCTCTACGGCAACATCCACAACCTTCTGGAGGGTAGTTTTGAGCTCATCTGGAGACAGAACTATATAGGTCTCATTTGTACTGCCAAGAGTGCCAGTGATTGCACTGTGTTTCAGTGCAGCTGCCACGTTTGTTTGAATCTCTTTCTTCAGCTGGTCTGGAGTCATTCCCAGAACCCCCACAAACCCTTCACACTGTTGGCCAGCTCCCAGCCGGGAGAGGGCCAGTGCTACCAATACTATGTTAATCCACATTCTTCTAGCTACAGCTAACAGGACTAGAGCACTGGGACGCTATGTACCACTTGCCAACAAGGGCTGATTACTAGTACCTACTTCCTTTCTCACAAGCAATAATGATGTACCTAAGCAATAGTCTAGGGTTGTTATTACAGTGACAGTACTGCCATAATGTGAGGTCAGATAGCAATCCTGGTACCATTCTCAAGATGTAGCCTCATTCAATAATGCAGGTAGTAGGCGAGCATGGAAACGCGGAAACGTTTCCAGAAACAAACACATGCCCGGACTAATGCTACCCTAACCCCCCCCCCCCCCCCCCCCCCCCCCCCACCCCGTTCCCACTTCCCAGGCCCCGCACAGCTTTTGTTGCTTGCAGTATGAACAGCCCGAGTACACATGGCACCTTTTGTAAGTTGCTGTACTGAATTTACATGAGACGCAAGAAGTCTCCGTTCTTTGCAGAAGTGTATTTACGGCATGACATACGTGCATGTTACAAACAGGACAAGAATATTGCGAGAATACACTTCATGCCACTGTGGACCTTGCTCAGGCTCACCCCAATAACATACTTTGCAGTGTGGTAGATAAACTACTCACTTTGATGGGCAGACACACACAAATTCACAGGATAACTCTTCCTGGGAGGAGAGCACCAGGCAAAGTGGGTTTGAGATGAACAGACTAAGACAAAAGAACTGCACTTCAGCAGTCTGGAATGTGCATACACCCCCATGTCATCTAGGCTCAAGCATTTCTCATGGTATGTTGTCTCACACGGTGTGGGATGATGGGAAGCAGTTCATTACGCAAAAGGAGATAGGACCTTCTACAGGTGTATAGTGCAACCAGGCATGTACTTCCAAAAATGTGGAAATGGACAAATCTTGACATAACTTCCTGGATGTAGGTCAGATGTGCTTTGAACTTGGACACATTACTCCACCCCCCAAAACCAATATTAACATGCGGCGTTGCCATGGTGACGATGACGTCACACTAATTAGGTCCAAAAATGCAGTTTTTCTGTATCAGCTAAGTAGTTCTACATGCTTCATCCAATACTAACAAAATGGGTATCAATTGAAAGCTCTCATTGAAAGGAACAATCCTACCAGAGAACTTTTTTGTTACAACATTCTCATTTCTTTGTATTCATTTAAAACCGATTTTCGGGTCATCACTTTGAAAGCTATGTCATTTTTTGTCTCGGCACCGAAGTGCCGAGACACAGTGCTGGATGCGTAGGTACGTACGTACGTACGTGCGTACGTACGTACGTACGTACGTGGTACGTCGCTTTTCGCAATGCGCCCGCGCAAGTGCTGCATGCATGCCTTAATAGGGTGTCAAACGTATTTATAGCCTGCAAGTAGATCTTCAAAATTGATTATGGGTTTGAATGGCTGCTCATGAATCCTCTTACCAAGACTGCTGCTACGTAGCTCTAATACTTAATTCAGGACAATGAATACTCACCCATCCAGTGTGCTGCACTCAGCCATCCCAAGTGCATACTAAAGCTCACTCAGCTCTAGCTAGCTAGCTATAGGCCTATAGATAAGTGCTGAAAGAATTGGCCGAGGTGTTGACTAACTTACATCAAGCCCAGACACGACCATACTGCTTTCACCCTTTGGGTGAACATTCCGACCCACCCCTTGCTCACACAGAACCTCCAAGGATATTGACACTCACTTGAGCTGAAAGTCTCGTAGCTAACAGGTTTTGCAGTCATAATAAAGGGTTAAGCAGCTGCCATGTCCTCTGCATGATTCTAGCTGATACCAAGTCGTGCCGAGACACATCAAGTCTTTTAAAGACTCACTTGTTATTACTATAGCAATGAACTCCAAACTTGCAGGCAAGAAGGTAAACACATAAAGGAAGGTTTCTAACAGAGAAAATACAACTACAGGAACAAAAGAACTGAAACGGAAACAAATTACTGAAGTTCGGAAATTCGTCTGTGTAATTTTATAATCTTCTTGTAATTCTTAACTAGTTTCTCCAAGTCTGATCCACCAGGTACCCCTTCCAAATAGGCGTACATGTAATGCCTAACCTTCCTGAAGTGTGGATGCATACTTTCTAGAGTCACCGATCGAGAGCTGGGTGTATAACGTTCCCCCGGAGGCTTGACTCCGTATCTGCAATATGCCTTCGAACAACGCTTTTCCAGAGCCCATAGCGCTTGATGGGGTTTACTTCACAGTTAAACTTTTGCAACATGTACTCAATGTGTTCCTTGTCCTCCACTAAAAGCCGCTCAATTCTTGATTTCTCGTTTTGGAAGTTAGGGTGACTGCCCAAAATCTTTATGGGAAACCAGGCCCAGGCGTCTTGTACGGAGGACATCGCCAAAACGTAGGTATCGTCAGGTTTGCCTGCCCCTTCACACTGGTATAACTATTCCCCCTAATGAATCTGGAGGCCTTGTTGTTAAGGTCTTCACTCGCTCGCAGTATGCGAGATCGCCGGTACTTGCCTTACTTGCTCTCTGGCCACTCTCGCTATCGTTCTCAAAGAATTGAGACTTCAGTCATGCAGTGCCTTGTCTGACATCCCTATCATCATTGCAGCAAGCTCTGCAGCCATTGTGTCTCCTAAGTTAAGCTGCTTTGTGAGCTAGAAACACAAGAAAAGACCGAGAGAAACTTTGTCCAATTATCAGTCTCAATATTAAATATGATCGACATCAGACTTCATACTCGAGTCCAGATCGAACATGGGATCTACAGCTTCATCATCAGTGTCTGCAGCATCCTCTGTCATCGCTAGAAGTCCAGCAAATCAACGGGCTCATCTTGCTCCACGTCGGTACCGTTGCGTTCACTTCGCACCTCGATTTCAGCCGCACTGGCGGTACCACTGGCAAAATCTCGCCTTCTTTTTCACTCCCTTGCCTTCACTAGGCTCAGATCCAGCTGTCTCTTCCTCGCAGTCTTCCGTGGCATCGCTTCAGAGGCAGAAAACAGCAGCAAACCCAGTCAAGCACTATTTCGCGGCAAACACGCGGCAGTCTTGGTATGACATCACCAACCGGTTAAAATTTTCATTTGTGATGTCATAAGCTGCCGAAATTGACGGGTATCCTCAAAACTAGCCTTCTGAGAAAGTCGTGGACATAAAAAATATATCGACGGATAGAGAATTTTGAGCGCTATAGTATGGTAAAAAAATGAAGTGTATACGGCATTCGGATCAAAAGTTACGCTAAATTTTAATTTTTGGAAGTACATGCCTGGTTGCACTATATGTCTCCTCTCTGTTTCCAGGCTCCTATCATGCAAAATAGAGTTGATGCATATAGCCAAGAGTTCATACCAATAAGAGTATGCAACTGCCATAATTATGGTATCCACTACCACCATCTCTTGTTCTACGTCATATTGCCGAGATGGTGGTAATTGATACCATATGGCAGTTGCACACTCTTATTGTTATGAACTCTTGGTATAGCAGTTATGCTATTGTGTGTATCGATCCTTCTTCATGATGGCTGCCATTGCTCGCTTCAACCGTCATAGGCAAGTATATGTGACATCACACCCATGAGCACCAATTGGGGCAAACAGTAAGCATAAGCTGCGCTGCCGGACACTATCCAAGTCCACTGCAGTATCCGCCAGTTGAGAGCAACACAAGGTAAGAGGGAGGGAGCTTGGCCTACCAGTCATTCTACCGGAGTGCAATTGGACAGTCATATCATACATTACGTATATACACACTTCACCAAAGCAACAGTTGTCTTCTCCTCACTACATGAACAAATGTTCTCACAGGCTTTGGCATAAACTAACTACTGCACATAGAGTTCGATGGTCTCAACAGGTATGTCTTCATCAGAACGTGAGCTATCAGCACACAGCCTCATTTCAATGCTATCCACAGTGGGGGAGGGAAGCCCTTTCATGAACCACGGAGGATTGTTGAAGGCACAGCAGGTGTTCAGTCGACCACAGCCCTGCCCATCCCAGAGGGGATCATTGGGGTAGAATCTAAACTGGTAGTAACCTTCAGCTGGCAGTATCACAGAAGTAGTCACTCCCCACATAGGGTGGAATGGGGACAGATAATGTGTTGTGGATGTTGGTGCAGGGACAGACATACTCACGATAGGCGTTGGTAACCTCATGAAGAGCAGCTGCAAAAGTCCAGATATGCTTCCTGGGGTTGCGTCCGTGTGTGAGACTAATGCCATCCACATAATTGTCATCAATTGTGAGACGACGATTAACGTAGTAAGGATGGAATGCATCTGGTGTCTTCTGCTGGTAACCAATGATCTTACCACACACGTGTGTGTATCGTATGCCATGAAGGTCAAAGGTTGCATAGGAACATCCTCCTCCGGCAATGTTCATTGCACAGAGTCTCTTTGGAGTAGTCAGCAGTTTCAGTCCTTCAGGGCATGTGTGGCTGCTGTTGGTCATGTTGATTTTGGTCACTCGCATCCAGCCTCCTGTGATCCCCCCACAGGACCTGCTCATGTCACAGTACATGTGATGAGAGGAGTCGCCTGTACCCCTGAGCCAGTAGTAGTCAGAGGGAGCAGTGGGGCTGAGCTCCTTGATCTCCCTGCAGGAGGCGGCAGGGTGGCTGGGGGTGCTACCAGGAACACGCAGGAGGTGGAGCTGGGTCATGATGGGAGAGACTAGCTGTTCAAATGAGCTTGATATGTTTGCAATGACTTCTTCCACAGCAATAGCGAGGTGCTTCTCTACGGCAACATCCACAACCTTCTCGAGGGTAGTATTGAGCTCATCTCGAGACAGAACTATATAGGTCTCATTTGCACTGCTGAGAGTGCCAGTGATTGCACTGTGTTTCAGCGCAGCTGCCACGTTCGTTTGAATCTCTTTCTTCAGCTGGTCCTGAGAGAGCACTACAACCTCACACTCCTGGGCCCTTCCCAGCTGGGAGAGGACCAGAGCTAGCAGGACTACGCTGAACCACATCGTGAGCTCAATACAGAGACTAGGCACCTGCAGCTATTATTATAGTCACCAACCATACAACCACTTCCTCATTTTACAGTGTAATCACTGGTGGAATGCAAAACATTAAATATTCATGAGAAACCTGTACACACTGAACAGCTGAGTAGTAATTACACCAGTACCACATGTATATACTAGACGAATGCAGAACATTGTGGGGCGAGCCTGAGCGAGTACAGTTGTCGAATGTGCATGGAGCAGTTGCATGAGCATGTGTCAGATGCATGTGCATGACTGTCACTGTCAGTGCATGTCATCTGAATGTGACGGAGAGCATAGCATGACTTACAAGTTATGACACTAAAAGTACACCCATGCACTTCACAGCAACTGCGAATCAGGTTAGCCGAAGCAGTCTGGTAGGTAGGTCCAGGAGAACTCTCTGTCTTTGTTGTCGCCACCGGAGGGCGATCGACTTTCTCATAATTCTCTGCTGATGCCAGATCTGTGTCTTGACTGCATGTCACAGTGAGTTAAGTGTTACCGAGCGCAGACCAGTCAAGTTCCCATCCTCTGGCAATAGCTGGAGCAGCAGTCTAACACACTGTGATGGTTTATAGCTATTAAAACCTGCATGCATGCTCAGTAGCTAGCTAATGCACACCATGATGTGCTCTGCATGCAGGACATGAGATGGCTTGAAGCACTCTCCCCGTCTTCATGAAATGCTTTAGCCCCTCACCGCGCGCTATAGTCGCCATCCTTGTTGAGGTAGACCGTTCATGGTTCGCATGGTTCGTGTCTATCGTCGTTGACGTTGGCAATGGTGAGTTCGTTTGTGGTTTGAATTAACGCATGACGCAATGACACGCAAAATACGAGCAGGAAGTGATTTACGGCACGACGTACGATAGAAATATATGGAAAATTCACAGCAAACTCGTCTATGTGGGGCTCGCTCAGGCTCGCCCCAATTACATGATAGTAGAAAATGTCTCGTCCCCTTCTGTGGTAGTCTCGTGCCCAGCCGGAAACCTACGCGGAATATCCGTCTGGTGACTTTCAGCAACATTCTCGGTCTTCATTTAATATTCATAGCTCAGCTAACTGCCCGAAACCGGACAGAACAGGAAGTCCTATGCGCGAAATAATATACGTAATTGCAAGAGGAATTTGAATTTTCTACAACTTCTCGCTCCTAATAAAGACAAAATTGAATTCTCTACGATTTCTGCCAGACCTGCTTCCCGCGAGGGGTGGGGTCTGGGCACAAGACTACCTCTGTGAAGGCCAAAATTTGGGGAGGGGGGGTTAAACCAGACACCCAGACAACCAGCACCATAAGAGCACACTCTGAACAGCTGAGAAGCAATTACACACGTACGTACCACACGCTGTGCTATGCCAGACACAAAGACAACCAGTATCATAGGAGAAGTTATAGCTATGAATTCAATCCTGTTCACACAGGCAACGACGGATCATCACAATTACAAGAGTTCATGAGCAGTTCCTAACAGCATTGCATCATTCACAACAATCCACTACCTCGAGTGCATGCAAATACAGTTCAGTGGTGATTCCATCCCTGCCTCCAGATTTGAAAACACGCTGTGTCTGTACTCGTAATACGATCCCCAGTTTGTGAAAGCTACCTGCACAATGTCAGGACTGAGTGTCTCCGTTGTGAATCTTGAGACTGGTACGCACATTCCAGATTCCAAGATTATGCTACGCAATCTCTAGATAGCAATTTGCACAGAACAATCTAATTCCAATCCAGCAGTAGGCCAAACACTGCAGAAGAGCTGTACCCACAAAGAGTGCTCGATCCTTTTAGAAAGCGCCAACCACCAAAAAATGGTTGCTTAGGAAACTACAGAAGCACTATCAGAGGTTGCTGTTGCTATAGAAAGTACCAACCACTAATGGAGCTATGTCATATATGTACTGTTGCTATTGAAAGTACACAAGCACTAATGAGCTATGTCAAAGGTTATTGCTACGGTACACTAGCTACTCAGACCAGTCACATCACTGACTGGACCAGCATTGTACGAGTGTGAGCGAGCCCCACACAAGTCGTAGTCGAGCGATGGACGACATGTCAATCTGTCTCCCATACCGTAAATCTGCTGCGTGCAATAGAATGTGCAAAACATTACACTTCCAATGTACCGCAAGTCTGGCAGCGTTTAGGAATGAGGCTGAGAACATGCAGAAAAACAAATCAAAATGAGCCCAGGAAGGAAGGAACACTGAAATTGACAATCTGTGCAAGACCCAGCTAGACTGCATGTAGTCTCGGCCCCAGACCCAAACCAACCCAAGACCCAAACCAGCCCCAGCGTGGTTCGCTTCCAGTATCACGTGATACTGGAAGCGAACCGCTCTGGGGTTGGTTTGGGTCTGGGGCTGAGACTAGACTGCATGGTGCCAAAAAATATACTACAACAAATCATAGCTTAAGCAGGTGTGTGTCTTAATGTGACAATTGCATCACAACTTTAAGATCTTACGAGGTGCAACCGCACTCCTGGTAGCCGTTGCAACCCCGATTGAGACTCGCTGGTAGTGCAAGCTAAGCATAATAGTTTATTCCAACTAGCACACATTACATGAGGAACATGCTCGGGCGATATCGAGTCAGCAATGGCAGCCAAAGGGAAGACAAGACATTATTACAGCGCTCACAACTTTGCCAGTATGGTCAGTTTCAGCCTGTAAGCATCAGCGGATGACAGTGATCACGGTTGTGTGGTCAGAATCTTCGCGAGCCCTTCGTAAGAGCTGCACTGGCAACAAAACTCAAAGAGAGCACTCGAGCAATGGCGGCCGACGGCATGACAAAAGTACTGGTATCTCCAGCACAAAGGTGAGTTTCAGCACCAAAATCGTATGCTTGGGTCACTGCATGATAGCGATCACGACGGTGTAGTCCATTCCAAACATCATTACTTAGTTTGCATTACACGGCACCCCTACTAGGAGTGTGACAATACAATCTTCAGCAAAGTAATAGCCATTTCCCAATGACAACACGGCACATATTGAATCTATTCTCACAGGATTTAGCATAAAATAACTATTGCACATAGAGTTCAACGCTCTCAAATGTTATGTCTTCATCAGTGCGTGACTGGTCGGCACACAGCCTCATCTCAATGTCATCCCCAGTGGGGGAGGGAAGCTCTTTCATGAACCACGGAGGATTGTTGAAGGAACAGCAGGTGTTCAGTCGACCACAGCCCTGCCCATCCCAGAGGGGATCATTGGGGAAGAATATGTGCTGGTACTCATTTTCACTGGCAGTATCACAGAAGTAGTCACTCCCCACATAGGGTGGGATGGGGATGGACACTGGGTTGTGGATGTTGGTGCAGGGACAGATGTAGTGACTAACACCAGAGGTGACCTCATGAACAGCAGCTGCAAAAGTCCAGATATGCTTCCTGGAATTGTGTCCGTGTGTGAGACTAATACCATCCACATATCTGTCATCGATTGTGAGACCACGATTAACGTAGTAAGGATGGAATGCATCTGGTGACTTCTGCTGGTAGCCAATGATCTTACCACACACATGTGTGTATCGCACGCCATGAAGGTCAAAGGTTGCAGAGGAGCATCCTCCTCCATCAATGTTCATTGCACAGAGTCTCTTTGGAGTAGTCAGCAGTTTCAGTCCTTCGGGGCATGTGTGGCTGCTGTTGGTCATGTTGATTTTGGTCACTCGCATCCAGCCTCCTGTGATCCCCCCACAGGACCTGCTCATGTCACAGTACATGTGATGAGAGGAGTCGCCTGTATCCCTGAGCCAGTAGTAGTCAGAGGGAGCAGTGGGGCTGAGCTCCTTGATCTCCCTGCAGGAGGTGGCAGGGTGGCTGGGGGTGCTACCTGGAACATGCAGGAGGCGGAGCTGGGTCATGATGGGGGAGACCAGCTGTTCAAATGAGCTCGATATGTTTGCAATGACTTCTTCCAAGGCAGTACCAATATGTTTCTCTACGGAAGCATCCACAACCTTCTCGAGGGTAGTATTGAGCTCATCTCGAGACAGAACTATATAGGTCTCATTTGCACTGCCGAGAGTGCCAGTGATTGCACTGTGTTTCAGTGCAGCTGCCACATTCGTTTGAATCTCTTTCTTCAGCTGGTCCTGAGAGAGCACTACAACCTCACACTCCTGGGCCCTTCCCAGCTGGGAGAGGACCAGAGCTAGCAGGACTACGCTGAACCACATCGTGAGCTCAATACAGAGACTAGGCACCTGCAGCTATTATTATAGCCACCAACCATACAACCACTTCCTCATTTTACAGTGTAATCACTGGTGGAATGCAAAACATTAAATATTCATGAGAAACCTGTACACACTGAACAGCTGAGTAGTAATTACACCAGTACCACATGTAGTATTACATGATAGTAGAAAATGTCTCGTCCCCCTCTGTGGTAGTCTCGTGCCCAGCCGGAAACCTACGCGGAATATCCGTCTGGTGACTTTCAGCAACATTCTCGGTCTTCATTTAATATTCATAGCTCAGCTAACTGCCTAAAACCGGACAGAACAGGAAGTCCTATGCATGAAATAATATACGTAATTGCAAGAGGAATTTTCTACAACTTTTCGCTCCTAATAAAGACAAAATTGAATTCTCTACGATTTCATTGGCAGTCTGAAATTCTTCCTAAAAGTTAACAAAGGCCGAGGTTTCTGCCAGACCTGCTTTCCCGCGAGGGGTGGGATCTGGGTACGAGACTACCTCTGTGGACACTTGAACCTCCAAAATTATGAAGGCCAAAATTTGGGGAGGGGGGGGGGGGGGGGGGGGGGGGGGAAGCTGGTTAAACCAGACATCCAGACAACCAGCACCATAAGAGCACACACTGAACAGCTGAGCAGCAATTACACAAGTACGTATCACGTATCCTTTTAGAAAGCGCCAACCACAAAAAAATGTTGTTGCTATGGAAACTACAGAAGCACTATCAGAGGTTGCTGTTGCTATAGAAAGTACCAACCACTAATGGAGCTAGTCATATATGTACTGTTGCTATTGAAAGTACACAAGCACTAATGGAGCTATATGTCAAAGGCTATTGCTACAGTACACTACTCAGACCAGTCACATCACTGACTGGACCAGCATTTTATAATTGGAAAAGCATGGGCGACCCCCACACAAGTCGTAGTCGAGCGATGGACGACATGTCAATCTGTCTCCCATACCGTAAATCTACTGCATGCAATAGAATGTGCAAAACATTACACTTCCAATGTACCGCAAGTCTGGCAGCGTTTAGGAATGAGGCTGAGAACATGCAGAAAACAAATCAAAATGAGCCCAGGAAGGAAGGAACACCGAAATTGACAATCTGTGCAAGACCCAGCTAGACTGCATGTAGTCCCCGCCCTAGACCCAAACCAACCCCAGCGTAGTTCGCTTCCAGTATCACGTGATACTGGAAGCGAACCACGCTGGGGCTCGTTTGGGTCGGGAGCTGAGACTATGCCAAAGAATATACTACTAGCCTCGTTCCCAGGCCTTCCGCACCTCCAGTTTTTGATCGCTTGTAGTATGCAAATACTGCAAGCGATCAAAAACTGGAGGTGTGGAAGGCCTGGGAACGAGGCTAATATACTACCACAAATCACAGCTTAAGCAGGTGTGTGTCTTAATGTGACATTTGCATCACAACTTTAGGGGCAACCGCACTCCTGGTAGACGTTGCAACCCCGGTTGCGACTGCTGGTAGTGCAAGCTAATTAGGTATAACAGTTTATTCCAACTAACACACATTACATGAGGAACATGCTCGGGCGATATTGAGTCAGCAATGGCAGCCAAAGGGAAGACAAGACATCATTACAGCGCTCACAACTTTGCCAGTATGTTGAGTTTCAGCATGTAAGGATTAGTTGATGACAGTGATCACGGCTGTGGGGTCAGAATCTTTGCGTAAGAGCTGTACTGGCAACAAAAGTCAAAGAGAGTGCTCAAGCAATGGAGGCTGACGGCATACGTAGTAATAGATATTTCCCAATGACAATACAACACATATTGAATGTATTGAATCTATTCTCACAGGCTTTAACATAAAATAACTACTGCACATAGAGTTCAGTGCTCTCAAAAGGTATGTCTTCGTCAGTACGTGCTTGGTTAGCACACAGCCTCATCTCAATGCTTTCCCTAGTGGGGGAGGGAAGCTCTTTCATGAACCACGGAGGATTGTTGAAGGAACAGCAGGTGTTCAGTCGACCACAGCCCTGCCCATCCCAGAGGGGATCATTGGGGTAGAATCTAAACTGGAAGTCGTTTTCACTGGCAGTATCACAGAAGTAGTCACTCCCCACATAGGGTGGGATGGGGATGGACACCGTGTTGTTGGTGTTGGTGCAGGGACAGATATACCGATTACCACTGGAGCTTACGGCTTCCTGAACAGCAGCTGCAAAAGTCCAGATATGCTTCCTGGGATTACGTCCGTGTGTGAGGCTAATGCCATCCACATATGTGTCATCAATTGTGAGACCACGATTATTGTAGTAATGATAGAATGCATCTGGTGTCTTCTGCTGATAGCCAATGATCTTACCACACACGTGTGTGTATCGTAGGCCATGAAGGTCAAAGGTTGCAGAGGAGCATCCTCCTCCATCAATGTTCATTGCACAGAGTCTCTTTGGAGTAGTCAGCAGTTTCAGTCCTTCAGGGCATGTGTGGCTGCTGTTGGTCATGTTGATTTTGGTCACTCGCATCCAGCCTCCTGTGATCCCCCCACAGGACCTGCTCATGTCACAATACATGTGATAAGAGGAGCCACCTGTACCCTTGAGCCAGTAGTAGCCAGAGGGAGCAGTGGGGTTGAGTTCCTTGATCTCCTTGCAGGAGGCGGCAGGGCGGCTGGGGGTGCTACCAGGAACACGCAGGAGGTGGAGCTGGGTCATGATGTTCGCCTGCCTTTCAACAACAGTATTGCAGGTGCACGAATTGTTGCTGTCGAAGTTCAACAGACTGTCAGATGAATTGAGTGCAGCAGTGATTGCAACTTGGACGTCTTCCCTGAGCTGGTTTCTGGTCAACACAAATTCCTGTGTTGCTCCCAACTGGAGGAGAGCTAGCATCGAGAGAGACAGAAAGGATGGAAGAAACATCTCCTCAGCTCTAGTCAGTATCACTTGGAAGCATATATAGTGCTGGGGGATTGCTTCTTTGTTCAGAATAGGAGACTCACTTCTTTTATACTTACTGGATTCCTGTGTACAACACATATGACACACACAGATACACACAGACCATGATCCCCAGGGGAAGTAGTGGTGGCCGTCCTCTTCCTCTGAGACACCCACACAGTCTTGCTTTCAGTGACCTTCAAACTTAGAATCATTTACTTGAAAAGGAAGTGCTACCATTCACAGGTACAGGACTGATAACTCATTTTCTTGAGAAAATGACAACCACAGACATCCTACTAGCTCCTGCTTAGTAGGAAGAATTGAAAAGGAGGATGTCACAGGTACAGGACTGATAACTCATTTTCTTGAGAAAATGACAACCACAGACATCCTACTAGCTCCTGCTTAGTAGGAAGAATTGAAAAGGAGGATGTGCTATCATTCACAGGTACAGGACTGATAACTCATTTATTGAGAAACCAACAACCACAACCACAACCACAGACATACCTCCTAGCTCCTGCTTAGTAGGAAGTATCAAGTTCCTGTAGTAGGAAGTACTTGTTCTTTGCATGTTCTTGGAAACAAGTAGTCAAGTGCACACTATGCAAACTGCAGTTGCTAATTCAATAACACTATTAGTAATTTTTTGTGCACTTGCAGTGATGCTTTACTCATAGATAATAGAGACGGTTACGTCTCTATTATCTATGCTTTACTGGAAGCTCAGAATCTTAATTGGACTATTAGCAACCACATCCCTTTTCATAGTGCGCTTTTCAAAAAACCTGGCAAAGACAAAGTACAGTACAAAGCAGTTTGCTGCTCACGCGTTGGTAGCCTTGCTGACCATAACTCAATTAGAAACCCACCAAGTGCACAGCACTTCCTGCTTTGAATTTGCAAGGCCAACACAATTAGCAGTATCAAGTTCCTCTAGCCTCATTCCCATGGGGCCGTGGTGAAAACCCGGACCGGACCGGACCGACCGGAAGTGAAATAGCAATAATTAATGTAGAGCGACTTAGCGCTAGCTAAACGACTCGATGTTTTGTTAACTATTACACGTAGCACTTGCAGACAGTTGCCGGAGGAGTTTCGAGGGACCCGAAGAGCTTCAGCAAAGGTACTGTCTGTATTGCTACTGCGTTTGTAGTTAGCGTTGCGTTTATGTCAAGCTTATAGCTAGCAAGGGGCGATTGCGAGTCTCACGGAGATATAGAATAACTAGTACTCGATGCTTTTGTAGTAGATAGATTACTCACACACGCTTGGCCCAGCTCTCTGACTTACCTACAGCACCGTGAAACGCCAACAAATGCCTGGTTGCCTCCTTCAAGTCGTCCTCGAATTCGGGGTCGTCGCTACTGTACCGGCAGACTTGGACCCCCGCGGCTACCTCGCTAACGCTTCGTGGCTTCAAAATACTGTGCAAATCAGCCAACTCGCGAGACTAAACTGCTCTCTGACTTCCCTGCACGAGGCAATGCCGCAATGGCTACTCGCAATGGCTACTTCACCGTTCACGATCATTTTCTCTCCACGTGGAGACACTAATTACTACTTCCGGTCGGTCCGGTCCGGTCCGGTCCGGTCCGGGTTTTCACCACAGCCTTCCCATGGAGGCACCTGCCCACCTGCCCACCTGCCCAGCTTTTCATGGCTTCAGTACGGAAAGCAGGCAGGGCCTGGTAAGTTTCCTCAAATGAGCATGACTTAATCTACAAATGGCAATATTGTCAGAATGAAGACAAGTACTATGTTTTGCGTGTTGTTCAACCATCTACAAGTTCAACGCTTGGTGACCCCCAATATACATGGTACGGTACCTTAGCTCTTCTTGCTGTTCTGAGCCCCAGTTTGTCCACATACATTTCTACCCTTGACACCACTAGCTCACATGACAAAACTTACCAGCTGCAGGCCCTCTCCCGCTTAACCGTAGTGCGACAGGAAGTTGGGCAGAGCCTGGGACCGAGGCTGAAGTTCCTCTGCAGTTTTCTTAGTCTTAGTTATGTGTTCTTAGTCGTGTGTTCAAATGCTGTTCTATAGTGGTAAGATCATGCCCTCACAGTGGGACTCTCTCACTGTCCACCCCGCCACCTGAAGCTTCACACTGTCCACCCCACCACCTGAAGCTTCCCACTGCCTTCTTGCAACACAATGACGCAATGAATTCTCCGTTATTTGCAGAAGAGCTAGTGTATACATTTACAGCGAGAATACACTTCACGCTACAGTAACTATGGAGTAAGTTCCAACTGACAAAAAGAACTGCACTTCAGCAGTCTGGAATGTGCATACACCCCAGTGTCATCTAGTCTCAAGCATTTCTCATGGTATGTTGTCTCACACGGTGTGGGATGATGGGAAGCAGTTCATTATGCAAAAGGGGATAGGACTTTCTACAGGTGTATGTCTCCTCTCTGTTTCCAGGCTCCCATCACGCAAAACAGAGTCGATGTATATAGCAGTTATGATATTGTGTGTATTGATCGTAATGCATTACACTCCAAGTAGTGGACCAAATGGTCCACGCAAATTAGAACGTCAGTGGACGATGGCAGTCATGGTGGTGTAGTCACTAAGTGACTGCTCTGAGTACCAACACTATAAGATTACTGATCACTGTAGTTATGACCATACTTTTGTCTTCATGATGGCTGCCACTGCTCGCTTAAACTGTCAGGCAACTATGTGACATCACACCCATGAGCACCAATTGGGGCAAACCGTCAGCATAAGCTGTGCTGGTGGACACAATCCGAGTCCACTGCAGTATCCCAGCAAGGAAAGAGATAATTTTGTCACTCTGAAGAGGGAGCTTGGCTGTATACCAATCATTCTACCAGGAGTGTGGTTGCAAAAATGATACGTACTTTGGACAGTTTAATTAATCAGAAAACATTAATACACACACTTCACCAAAGCAACAGTTGTCTTCTCCTCATTACATGAACAAATGTTCTCATAGGCTTTAGCATAAACTAACTACTGCACATAGAGTTCAATGATCAAAGAATTGCAAGTCAGTGGTCATGAATGCCCGTACACCACATAGGGCCAAACTTCATAGTATCACGTGATACTGGAAGCGAACCGCACTGGGATTGGTTTGGGTCTGGGGCTGAGACTAGACTGCATGGTGCCAAAAATTGTACCACCACAAACTTCCTACAACTACCGAGACCTCGCTGACACTCAGCAACTTTTGATACCTCATTCCCTCCTCGATGGCTAAAACGCGTGCAGCTTGCTCACACTCGTCCCTCCACATGTACACTCTTGGAATTGATGCACAGTGGAGTAGGGTTAGTGCAACTCCCAGGGTGGGTGGGGGATGCCCCTTTGGTCATGTGATGTGAAGCACATTCAGAGCTATAGATACTTCAGGAATGTGGCTTCATACGTAAGTCAGAGTGTGAGCTAGATGAACCGATCAGGGAGCTTGAATGGACAAACGGCACTGTACGCGTACTACACAGGATCAGTGTGTTATTACAGGTAGGTGCGCCTGGCCAAACAGGTTTAGGTACATTCAAACCTTGCAGTGTATTAAGCAGGTGTGTCTTAATGCTTCATAACTTTTACAATCTTACAAAACACACTTCAGCAAAGTAACAGCCATTTCCCCATGACAACACGGCACATGTTGAATCTATTTCTCACAGGCTTTAGCTTAAAATCACTACTGCACATAGAGTTCAGTGATCTCAAAAGTTATGTCTTCGTCAGTACGTGCCTGGTCGGCACACAGCCTCATCTCAATGCCATCCCTAGTGGGGGAGGGAAGCTCCTTCATGAACCACGGAGGATTGTTGAAGGAACAGCAGGTGTTCAGTCGACCACAGCCCTGCCCATCCCAGAGGGGATCATTGGGATAGAACTTGAACTCGTAATGATTTACACTGGCAGTATCACAGAAATAGTCACTCCCCACATAAGGTGGGATGGGGATGGACACCGGGTTGTTGGTGCTGTTGCTGGTGCAGGGACAGAGAGCTCCAGGGTAGATGGTGACAACCTCATGAAGAGCAGCTGCAAAAGTCCAGATATGCTTCCTGGGATTGCGTCCGTGTGTGAGGCTAATGCCATCCACATATCCGTCATCAATTGTGAGACTACGATTAAGGTTGTATGGAACAAATGCATCTGGTGTCTTCTGCTGGTAGCCAATGATCTTACCACACACGCGTGAGTATCGTATGCCATGAAGGTCAAAGGTTGCAGAGGAGCATCCTCCTCCACCAATGTTCATTGCACAGAGTCTCTTTGGAGTAGTCAGCAGTTTCAGTCCTTCAGGGCATGTGTGGCTGCTGTTGGTCATGTTGATTTTTGTCACTCGCATCCAGCCTCCTGTGATCCCCCCACAGGACCTGCTCATGTCACAGTACATGTGATGAGAGGAGTCCCGTGTACCCCTGAGCCAGTAGTAGTCAGAGGGAGCAGTGGGGCTGAGCTCCTTGATCTCCCTGCAGGAGGCGGCAGGGTGGCTGGGGGTGCTACCAGGAACACGCAGGAGGTGGAGCTGGGTCATGATGTTCGCCTGCCTTTCAACCACAGTGGAAAGCCTCCCCAGAGCTTCCTGCAAAGTAGCAGAAGTATCAGCTGCTGATATATTCGTCTGCTGCTGAAGCCTCCCCACAGTTTCCTGCAAAGTATTGCAGGTGCATGAATCGTTGCTGTGGAAGTTCAATGGACTGGGACTGTGGTTCCCAGATGAATTTATTGCAGCAGTGATCGCAGCTTGGATCTCTTCCCTGAGCTGGTTTCTGGTCAACAACACAAATTCCTCTGTTGCTCCCAACTGGAGGAGAGCTAGCATCGAGAGAGACAGAAAGGTTGGAAGAAACATCTCCTTAGCTAGTCAGTATCACTTGGAAGCACTATACGTAGTGGTGGGGGATTGCTTTGTTCAGAATAGGAGACTTACTTCTTTTATACTTACTGGATTCCTGTGTACAACACATACGAGAGAGACACACACACGTCTCACACACAGACACACACGTCTCACACACAGACACAACACACGTCTCACACACAGACAGATACACACAGACCATGATCCCCAGGGGAAGTAGTGGTGGCCTTCCTCTTCCTCTGAGACACCCACGCAGTCTTGACCTTCAAACTTAGAATCATTTACTTGAAAAGGAGGATAAGTGCTACCATTCACAGGCACAGGACTGATAACTCATTTCTGAGAAAACCACAACCACAGACATACTAGCTCATCAGTGATTGGTAGTAGGAAGTCATGAAGTATCAGCCTCTTCCCAGGCACCTGCCCAGCTTTTCATGGCTTCAGTACAGAAAGCAGGCAAGGCTGGTAAGTTTCCTCACATGAGCATGACATAATCTACAAATGGCAATATTGTCACACTACGTTTTGCGTGTTGTTCAACCATCTACAAGTTCAATGCTTGGAGACCCCCAATATACATGGTACAGTACCTTAGCTCTTCTTGCTGTTCTGAGCCCCAGTATGTCCACATTCATTTCAAGTCTTCCTACCGTCTTTCAACCCTTGACGCCACTAGATCACATGATAAACTTACCAGCTGCAGGCCCTCTCCCGCTTAACCGTAGTGCGACAGGAAGTTGGGCAGAGCCTGGGACCGAGGCTGAAGTTCCTCTGCAGTTTCCTTAGTCTTAGTTGTGTGTTCTTAGTCGTGTGTTCAAATGCTGTTCTATAGTGGTAAGATCATGCCCTCACAGTGGGACTCTCTCACTGTCCACCCCGCCACCTGAAGCTTCACACTGTCTACCCCGCCACCTGAAGCTTCCCACTGCCTTCTTGCAACACAATGACGCAATGAATTCTCCGTTGTTTGCAGAAGAGCTAGTGTATACATTTACAGCGAGAATACACTTCACGCTACAGTAACTATGGAGTAAGTTCCACTGACAAAAAGAACTGCACTTCAGCAGTCTGGAATGTGCATACACCCCAGTGTCATCTAGTCTCAAGCATTTCTCATGGTATGTTGTCTCACACGGTGTGGGATGATGGGAAGCAGTTCATTATGCAAAAGGGGATAGGACCTTCTACAGGTGTATGTCTCCTCTCTGTTTCCAGGCTCTTATCATGTAAAATAGAGTCGACGTATATAGCAGTTATGCTATTGTGTGTATTGATCGTAATGCATTACACTCCAAGTAGTGGACCAAATGGTCCATGCAAATTAGAACGTCAGTGGACGATGGCAGTCATGGTGGTGTAGTCACTAAGTGACTGCTCTGAGTACCAACACTATAAGATTACTGATCACTGTAGTTATGACCATACTTTTGTCTTCACGATGGCTGCCACTGCTCGCTTCCAACTATGTGACATCACACCCATGAGCACCAATTGGGGCAAACCGTCAGCATAAGCTGTCGCTGGTGGACACAATCCGAGTCCACTGCAGTATCCCAGAAAGGAAAGAGATAATTTTATCACTCTGAAGAGGGAGCTTGGCTGTATACCAATCATTCTAACAGGAGTGTGGTTGCAAAAATGATACATACTTTGGACAGTTTAATTAATCAGAAAACTTTAATACACACACTTCACCAAAGCAACAGTTGTCTTTTCCTCACTACATGAACAAATGTTCTCATAGGCTTTAGCATAAACTAACTACTGCACATAGAGTTCAATGATCAAAGAACTGCAGTCAGTGGTCATGAATGCCCGTACACCACATAGGGCCAAACTTCATAGTATCACGTGATACTGGCAGCGAACCGCTCTGGGGTTGGTTTGGGTCTGGGGCTGAGACTAGACTGCATGGTGCCAAAAATTGTACCACCACAAACTTCTTACAACTACCGAGACCTCGCTGACACTCAGCAACTTTTGATACCTCATTCCCTCCTCGATGGCTAAAACGCGTGCAGCTTGCTCACACTCGTCCCTCCACATGTACACTCTTGGAATTGATGCACAGTGGAGTAGGGTTAGTGCAACTCCCAGGGTGGGTGGGGGATGCCCCTTTGGTCATGTGAATGTGGCTTCATACATAAGTCAGAGTGTGAGCTAGATGAACCGATCAGGGACCTTGAATGGACAAACGGCACTGTACTACATAGGATCAGTGTGTTATTACAGGTAGGTGCACCTGGCCAAACAGGTTTAGGTACATTCAAACCTTGCAGTGTATTAAGCAGGTGAGTCTTAATGCTTCATAACTTTACAATCTTACAAACACACTTCAGCAAAGTAATAGCTGTTTCCGATGACAACACGGCACCTATTGAATCTATTTCTCACAGGATTCAGCTTAAAATCACTACTGCACATAGAGTTCAGTGATCTCAACAGGTATGTCTTCGTCAGTACGTGCCTGGTCGGCACACAGCCTCATCTCAATGCCATCCCTAGTGGGGGAGGGAAGCTCTTTCATGAACCACGGAGGATTGTTGAAGGAACAGCAGGTGTTCAGTCGACCACAGCCCTGCCCATCCCAGAGGGGATCATTGGGATAGAATCTAAACTGGAAAGTATTTTCACTGGCAGTATCACAGAAGTAGTCACTCCCCACATAGGGTGGGATGGGGATGGACACCAGGTTGTGGGTGTTGGTGCAGGGACAGAGAGCTTCAGGGTAGTGGGTGACAACCTCAAGACCCAGAAAGAAAAGGAAGTGAGGCTGAGAAGGTACGTACAAGCAGAAGATAGAAGCAGAGAGCAACAAATCACACAAGGAAGAAAGCTGTACTGACATGATGATGGGACCCAGGCCAGGCTAGTGTGACTGTGTGGCTGTGCCAACATGTAGTGCAGCTACAAGTGCCACAAACTGGCCCTGTACGTCAGGCAACTGTTGCCTCACTCACTCTCAGCAACTTTTGGTTCTAAACTACCTCTTTCCGGTTAGTCCTCCTCAGTGGCTAACGTGCATGCAGCTTGCTCATACTCGCAACACAACGGCCTAGTAATGCTACGTACGGATCCAGACCAGGCTATGCCAATAATATAGCACGCAAAGTATCACAAGCTGGCCCTGTACATCAGACTATTCACTTGCTCACGATCGCAACTTTTGATTCTCATTTCAGTCAGTGCATCGGTTTACACACATACAGCTAGTCTCGGAACCAGACTCCCAACCCAGTCTGGTTCTGAGACTATAACGTACAGCTGAGCTTGCTCATGCTTATCCCACAATGACCAGCATTGATCCAGCAGATACAGCAATCCCTTTAATTTTTTGGTCCTGCATTGAGCCCTTACATCCTACCAGCAACAAAAGATGCATATGAAGTAAACATATCATTTCCTGAACAGCCATACAATTCAATTCAATGGCATCACATAGATCATGCTAGCTATGCTATGGCCAGCAGTGATATGGCTTACTTCCACAGTAAGAATACAACAATACTACTGCACATAGAGCTCAACATTCTCAACAGGTATGTCTTCATTGGAACGTGACTCATCAGGCCATACAGGAACGTGACTTCCTCAGTGGCTAACGTGCATGCAGCTTGCTCATACTCGCAACACAACGGCCTAGTAATGCTAGGTATGGATCCAGACTAGGCTATGCCAATAATATAGTATCACAAGCAGGCCCTATACATCAGACTATTCTGGCCTTGCTCACAATAGCAACAGTTTTGATTCTCATTTCAGTTAGTTCTTCTCAGTGCATGGGTTTACACACATACAGCTAGTCTTGAAACAAGACTCCCAACCCGGTCTGGTTCCAAGACTAACATACAGCTTGCTCACGCATGCTTATCCCACAATGACCAGCATTGATCTAGCAGATGTAGCAATCCCTTTGATTTTTACCCCGCGCGCAGATGAGCGAAGAGGGGTTAACTGTCTGTCTGTCTGTCTGTCTGTCTGTCATGAAAAAAAAAATTGAAATCTCGCCACATAGACCATTGAAAGGGAGTCAAACAATAGCAAATAGCAAAAAACTGCTCTATGTGTACCTGACTGAAGTCAAGGCGCTTCGTTTCGCTGTATTTCAGCTATTTTCTACTTTTCATAACCATTCCTAACATTGACTCAACCTCTTCGTGACCTCAGAGTCCCATCAAGAACAGGACACACAGTGCATTTGGAAACTTCATGCTTCGAGATGACTGCTAGGAAACAGTGTTTTCTCACGCTTCACAGACATCATGGCTATTGTTTCAGCTGTTTTTTCCAGCTATTTCCTATTATTCGTAACATTTGGCCCCACCTCTTCAGCTTCACAATATAACGTTATATATATGGTAAGCGGTCACTCCCACACCTTGGATATGGCCATACACAAATACAGTATACGCGATAGCACCTGTTCGATGCGCATCGGCAGAGATGCCACATCGGTTATAGCTGTATCCTGTAGACGTTCTGCGTGGGGTATGTGTTCTATGAACACCTCTAGTTTGGTCTTGCATTGAGCATGTACAGCAACACAAATCCATTTGAATGGCATCTCGTAGCTATGCATTGTCTAGCAGTTAGTAAGTAGATACAGTCTTCTGGTAGCTACATGTAAAAGTGCAATAACAATACTACTGTACATAGAGCTCAATGTTCTCAAAAGTTATGTCTTCATTGGAACGTGACGCATCAGCACACAGCCTCATCTCAATGTTATCCCTAGCGGGAGAGGGAAGTTCTTTCATGAACCACGGAGGATTGTTCAAGGAACAGCAGGTGTTCAGTCGATCACAGCCCTGCCCATCCCAGAGGGGGTCATTGGGATAGAACCTGTACTGGAAGCGACTTTCACTGGCAGTATCACAGAAGTAGTCATTCCCCACATAGGGTGGGATGGGGACAGCTGATAATGTGTTGTTGCTGGTGCAGGGACAGAGACTGTTGCGATGCGTGTTTATCTCATGAAGAGCAGCTGCAAAAGTCCAGATATGCTTCCTGGGATTGCGTCCGTGTGTGAGGCTAATGCCATCCACATATGTGTCATCAATTGTGAGACCACGATTATTGTTGTAAGCCCAGAACGCATCTGGTGTCTTCTGCTGGTAGCCAATGATCTTACCACACACGTGTGTGTATCGTATACCGTGAAGGTCAAAGGTTGCAGAGGAACATCCTCCTCCACCAATGTTCATTGCACAGAGTCTCTTTGGAGTAGTCAGCAGTTTCAGTCCTTCAGGGCATGTGTGGCTGCTGTTGGTCATGTTGATTTTGGTCACTCGCATCCAGTTTCCTGTGATCCCCCCACAGGACCCGCTCATGTCACAGTACATGTGATAAGAGGAGCCACCTGTACCCTTGAGCCAGTAGTAGTCAGAGGGAGCAGTGGGGTTGAGCTCCTTGATCTCCCAGCAGGAGGCGGCAGGGCGGCTGGGGGTGCTACCAGGAACACGCAGGAGGTGGAGCTGGGTCATGATGTTCGCCTGCCTTTCAACCACAGTACTGCAGGTGCACGAATCGTTCCCAGATGAATTGAGTGCAGCAGTGATTGCAGTTTGGATCTCTTCCCTGAGCTGGTTTCTGGTCAACACACATTCCTGTGTTGCTCCCAACTGGAGGAGAGCTAGCATCGAGAGAGACAGAAAGGTTGGAAGAAACATCTCCTTAGCTATAAGTCAGTATCACTTGGAAGCATATATAGTGCTGGGGGATTGCTTCTTTGTTCAGAATAGGAGACTCACTTCTTTTATACTTACTGGATTCCTGTGTACAACACATACGACACACACATCTCACACATATACACACAGACCATGATCCCCAGGGGAAGTAATGGTGGCCTTCCTCTTCCTCTGAGACACCCAGGCAGTCTTGCTCTCAGTGACCTTCAAACTTAGAATCATTTACTTGAAAAGGAGGATAAGTGCTACCATTCACAGGCACAGGACTGATAACTCATTTTCTTGAGAAAATGACTACCACAGACATCCTACTAGCTCCTGCTTAGTAGGAATAATCATTTACTTGAAAAGGAGGATAAGTGCTACCATTCACAGGTACAGGACTGATAACTCATTTATTGAGAAAATGACAACCACAGACATCCTACTATCTCCTGCTTAGTAGGAATAATCATTTACTTGAAAAGGAGGATAAGTGCTACCATTCACAGGTACAGGACTGATAACTCATTTATTGAGAAAATGACAACCACAGACATCCTACTATCTCCTGCTTAGTAGGAATAATCATTTACTTGAAAAGGAGGATAAGTGCTATCATTCACAGGTACAGGACTGATAACTCATTTATTGAGAAAATGACAACCACAGACATCCTACTATCTCCTGCTTAGTAGGAATAATCATTTACTTGAAAAGGAGGATAAGTGCTATCATTCACAGGTACAGGACTGATAACTCATTTATTGAGAAAATGACAACCACAACCACAGACACACCTACTAGTTCCTGCATACCAGGAAGTATCAAGTTCCTGTAGTTGTTCTTTGCATGTTCTTGGAAACAAGTAGTCAAGTGCACACTATGCAAACTGAGGTTGCTAATTCAATAACACTATTAGTAATTTTTTGTGCACTTGCAGTGATGCTTTACTGGAAGCTCAGAATCTTAATTGGATTATTAGCAACCACATCCGTTTTCATAGCGCGCTTTTCAAAGAACCTGCAAAGACAAAGTAGAGTACACAGCAGTTTGCTGCACAAGCATTGCTGACCATAACCAAGGGCGTATCGAGCCGCCGAAGCTTCACACTGTCCACCCCGCCACCTGAAGCTTCACACTGTCCACCCCGCCACCTGAAGCTTCCCACTGCCTTCTTGCAACACAATGACGCAATGAATTCTCCGTTATTTGCAGAAGAGCTAGTGTATACATTTACAGCGAGAATACACTTCACGCTACAGTAAATATGGAGTAAGTTCCAACTGACAAAAAGAACTGCACTTCAGCAGTCTGGAATGTGCATACACCCCAGTGTCATCTAGTCTCCAGCATTTCTCATGGTATGTTGTCTCACATGGTGTGGGATGATGGGAAGCAGTTCATTATGCAAAAGGGGATAGGACCTTCTACAGGTGTATGTCTCCTCTCTGTTTCCAGGCTCCTATCATGCAAAACAGAGTCGATGTATATAGCAGTTATTCTATTGTGTGTATTGATCGTAATGCATTACACTCCAAGTAGTGGACCAAATGGTCCATGCAAATTAGAACGTCAGTGGACGATGGCAGTCATGGTGGTGTAGTCACTAAGTGACTGCTCTGAGTACCAACACTATAAGATTACTGATCACTGTAGTAGTTATGACCATACTTTTGTCTTCACGATGGCTGCCACTGCTCGCTTCCAACTATGTGACATCACACCCACGAGCACCAATTGGGGCAAACCGTCAGCATAAGCTGTGCTGGTGGACACAATCCGAGTCCACTGCAGTATCCCAGCAAGGAAAGAGATAATTTTATCTCTCTGAAGAGGGAGCTTGGCTGTATACCAATCATTCTACCAGGAGTGTGGTTGCAAAAATGATACGTACTTTGGACAGTTTAATTAATCAGAAAACTTTAATACACACACTTCACCAAAGCAACAGTTGTCTTCTCCTCACTACATGAACAAATGTTCTCATAGGCTTTAGCATAAACTAACTACTGCACATAGAGTTCAATGATCAAAGAACTGCATGTCAGTGGTCATGAATGCCCGTACACCACATAGGGCCAAACTTCATAGTATCATGTGATACTGGAAGCGAACCGCGCTGGGGTTGGTTTGGGGCTGGGGCTGAGACTTGACTGCATGGTGCCAAAAATTGTACCACCACAAACTTCTTACAACTACCGAGACCTCGCTGACACTCAGCAACTTTTGATACCTCATTCTCTCCTTGATGGCTAAAACGCGTGCAGCTTGCTCACACTCGTCCCTCCACATGTACACTGATGCACAGTGGAGTAGGGTTAGTGCAACTCCCAGGGTGGGTGGGGGATGCCCCTTTGGTCATGTGAATGTGGCTTCATACATAAGTCAGAGTGTGAGCTAGATGAACCGATCAGGGAGCTTGAATGCACAAACGGCACTGTACTACATAGGATCAGTGTGTTATTACAGGTAGGTACACCTGGCCAAACAGGTTTAGGTACATTCAAACCTTGCAGAGTATTAGCCCTTTAGGGCCCATAGCGCCAAATGTCGTCATAATACTTTCAGCTTCATCATGTGACTTCCGGCAATGTCCTTGGGAGATAGGTTCTGCGACAGCAGAAAGGGTGGGACAGGGGAAGGTGGGTGGGTGCACCCGGAGGGTGCAAACAGCATGGCCGTGTCTGGGCTCCGCGATAGAAAGGTCTTGGTCGGCACTGGGAGGGCCATTTCCGCCGTTTTTGGCATAACTGGACTTAGAAAGTAGCCGTCTTGCCTTGTAGGGCCTCCATTTCCAGCATACATCGCCGGTTTTTCAGCTACGGCAGGTTGGCATTTCTCGGGAGGCTTGATTGCAAGCTCGTTAATTGGTGGGTGTGGTTAAGTCACGTATATGCTCAGTATAGCTGAAATTACCTGTGTGAGCAGTTTCGAGCCCAGCAATGCCAGGGAACAGAAATTAGGGTATGTTTAAGTGTTCTATAGACTGAAAATGACCTAGAGAAAGAATTTGGCCCCTAAAGAGTTAAGCAGGTGTGTGTCTTAATGCTTCATAACTTTACAATCTTACAAAACACACTTCAGCAAAGTAATAGCTGTTTCCGATGACAACACGGCACCTATTGAATCTATTTCTCACAGGATTCAGCTTAAAATCACTACTGCACATAGAGTTCAGTGATCTCAACAGGTATGTCTTCGTCAGTACGTGCCTGGTCGGCACACAGCCTCATCTCAATGCCATCCCTAGTGGGGGAGGGAAGCTCTTTCATGAACCACGGAGGATTGTTGAAGGAACAGCAGGTGTTCAGTCGACCACAGCCCTGCCCATCCCAGAGGGGATCATTGGGATAGAATCTAAACTGGAAAGTATTTTCACTGGCAGTATCACAGAAGTAGTCACTCCCCACATAGGGTGGGATGGGGTAGTCTCATTCCCAGACCGTTTATCCAGCACGTGTATCGCTTCCCATGCGCGATACTAAAAGGGATCCATGCTGGGGTTGGTTGGGTCTGGGACCGAGACTAGGGATGGGGATGGACACCGGGTTGTGGGTGTTGGTGCAGGGACAGAGAGCTTCAGGGTAGAGGGTGACAACCTCAAGACCCAGGAAGAAAAGGAAGTAAGGCTGAGAAGGTACGTACCAGCAGAAGATAGAAGCAGAGAGCAACAAATCACACAAGGAAGAAAGCAGTACTGACATGATGATGGGACCCAGACCAGGCTAGTGTGACTGTGTGGCTGTGCCAACATGTAGTGCAGCTACAAGTGTCACAAACTGGCCCTGTACGTCAGGCAACTGTTGCCTCACTCACTCTCAGCAACTTTTGGTTCTAAACTACCTCTTTCCGGTTAGTCCTCCTCAGTGACTAACGTGCATGCAGCTCGCTCATACTCGCAACACAATGGCCTAGTAATGCTACGTACGGATCCAGACAAGGCTATGCCACAAATATAGCACGCAAAGTATCACAAGCTGGCCCTGTATGTCAGACTATTCACTTGCTCACGATCGCAACTTTTGATTCTCATTTCAGTCAGTGCATGGGTTTACACACATACAGCTAGTCTCGGAACCAGACTCCCAACCCAGTCTGGTTCTAAGACTATAACGTACAGCTGAGCTTGCTCATGCTTATCCCACAATGATCAGCATTGATCCAGTAGATACAGCAATCCCTTTAATTTTTTGGTCCTGTATTGAGCACGTACATCCTACCAGCAACAAAAGATGTGTTAGTGCAGCGGCATAGTCAGACATATCAAACCAATCGTTCACTTTGTGATAAAAGCACCAATATTGGTACACATATAGAGTAATATACTGTGAACATTTTCAGATATTGAGGCATGTGAAATTGTGCCTGCGTCAGCCGTGGTGGGCGGTTTCCAAAATGGCCGCCGTGCAACATTACCAAATTTGGCAATGTTGTCTTAAATGACTCTTAGTGGTAATCCTTCAAGCCCTTCTATATATGAAACACAAATTTAACACCTGACTCAGTCTCACTGAGAGAGGACTCATGCAGTGGACAGTAGCGGCTATATGAAAGAAAGAGGGAACAGCTAGGTGGGTGGGTGATCGAATAACCCTTACTACTGCTACAGCTTGCAGCTGTCTCCACAGCTAGTGTTGCTAATGTTGTGAATAATCAGTTCCACCCTGGTTCACCATTGTCTGGCGTCCCATAGTCAGTTGCCTATCATTCCCATTTAAATCTGTTCTTTTGGCCATTGTCAATAATTGGTACCAGCTACCACTGTTCATTGGAGGTGAGTGAGTCAGGTCAACGATACAGTGCAGCAGTGGCAGTGAGAGCTTTCCAATCACATGACTCACTTGCTGCTGATCACATGACAGCTTCACTCCCCAACTATGGATATCAGGTGCACATCTGCATATCCAAACCTAGTCCTTGGGGTGTTTGGGTGGAAAGGTGACCCTTCCACCATTGTTCACTGGAAGATGTATAATAGGACACTCTATCCTGGGTGTGCCACCCCTCTCCTTTCCTATGAGTATGATGCAAAATGTTTTGCGATATATATACATACTACACCACGTGCATGAAAGTCAGTGATGGGAAAGATAAGTCCATGCAGTGGTTAGCCATAACTGCAGACAACATTACCGTGACGATGTGAAACTAACCATTGCAGGTCTATAGGCATTCAAGGATGGATTTTATACGCTTCTACCCAACAAATTAATGTGGAATGTGCATGGAATGCCTTGCCACAGTGGTTACTGCCCTGATTCTAAAACTGCGATCTCCATAATTATAGGCTGATTCCCAGTCTTGGAGGGAGGGGTTGTCAATAATGCTCTCCCTTGTCTATATATCCTATGTTAGAATGGCCCTTGCTTTGTATCACTTACTGCTCAGTAGGACATAAATGCTAGCTACCACTGAACATAACTCATTGATCCCTTATAATTATGCCCAATGCACTTATTGCCAGCATGAAACTGTTCTGTCTTGGAACTGGTTGGTAGTATTGTCTAGTACAGTTTCGACACAAATAAACAATGCAATCATGTAGCCAAATATCATGTTGCTGACCTGTTGGCACAAATATCTCAAAAAGTCCACTGTTGCAAGCCACTGTATGTATATGAAACCCCTGACTTTGGAGACCACAAACCTCAGATCTATATAGGGTTGTATTATTGGCTTTCAGAAGATTAAGAGGGGGGTCAGCATAGTTTTCCAATGCTCATTTCCTACACACTCCATTTTCCACCACTTTGAGCTTAGGCATTCATGTGTACTGCATCGGTTTTGGTAGGCCCTTAGCATTTTGTGCATGGCGATTAGCTGCCAAGTGTGTCTTGATTATTTATCTGTAAGCTAAGATTGTTAGCTACAAAGATGTGGTGGGTGTTTGGGAGATATGTTTGACGAAAAAGAGAGGCAACTGCAAGGCTATGTCATTCCAATTGCCTGACATAATAATTATACTCTGCAGGTAACTAAGACAGAATGAACGGCAAATAAGTAAATGCACTATGCTGAGGCTCAGCTAGTGTTACTGGTAGCACTGGTTGTTTCAGTGGTATTAATATCCATACCCTTACACTGCCTAGCTTCCTCACACAGCAGACGTAATAATCCCTGGAATATATTTCTCCTGTTCCACCACCTTGTCTATCCATGCTAACTGTATGGAACCACTCAGACATTTTCCCTTAGTAGGCACAATTCCCATTGTTAGGCACAATCCCCGATGCTATGCTGTCAAAGAGAATACCCCAAAAGACCAAGCATCATGTTGATCCTTCGCATTCATCTGCAAGAGGAACTCCGCATGCCTGGCTCATCACATCACAGTTAAATTGCAGTCATATAATATTATACAACACCAGGATTATCCATGCCATGGTCTTATTTGTACTGTAATTGCACTGGCAATTGCCTTAATGGCATTCGCACAATCATATTTTTCCCTGCTGTTTCATGCCTGCTGGGATTCGGGAAACATCTGGGGTACAAATATTAGGGGTGACAATCAATCGGATTTGGATTTAAAGTCCAAAAGGAGCCAGTGATAGCATTCAAATGGAGATGTGTTCTCTGCATTGCTAAAAGTGGCTACAGATTTGTACCAGTCCACCCAGAGGACCTAGTTCTGTTGGTCAGCCCATTTTTCTTGCAGGAATGCAGGCAGAATGCTATTCTTAGATGCCTACGTATATCTTGCAGCAAAGCCTATATAGAATCCCTGCTACTAGACCTGCAAGAGGCCAGTTTCTGTTCCCAGAAAGGTTCATTATAGCTAATTAATAAACGGACCTCTATGCATGTCCATTTCTGGAAATCACTGCTGTAACGTGACACATAAACACCGAATAATTCTAGCAAGGATGGGGCAGTCACAAGTTATGGAAAAGAACCCTAAGACCCCTAAAAGTGCTATTAAAGACATTATAGTACTGCATTATTCTTGTTGAATAAAAGACATTATAGTACTGCATTATTCTCGTTGAATAACGCCACATGGCAGCCATTTTGTAAACCGCCCACCACAGCTGACGCAGGCACAATTTCACATGCCTCAATATCTAAAAATGTTCACAGTATATTAATCTATATGTGTACCAATTTTGGTGCTTTATCAAAAAGTGAACGATAGGTTTGATATGCCGCTGCACTATGTCACAACTTCAGACAGCAATCAATTGTAATAGCAGCAATAGGGTGGCAGCTTATATACACAAGGAGGTATGACTCAACACAATACAAATTACAGGTGCATATGATTTATAGGAGACAGTAATTACGTCTATAATGCAAACAGCAAACAATCAGTTCAACACTGGTTCGGAGTCACGGAGTCACATAGTCAGGGTCATGACAGATGCATATGAAGTAAACATATCATTTCCTGAACAGCCATACAATTCAATTGAATGGCATCACATAGATCATGCTAGCTATGCTATGGCTAGCAGTGATATGGCTTACTTCCATAGTAAGAATACAACAATACTACTGCACACAAGTAATAAAAAACATTAAAAATGTAGCAGGATGTAGGGATACCAGAACGGCAAAAAGTAAGGAAACAAGAGGGATGATCGAACATAACAGTGAAGTATACTATCACCCCAACAGAGATCTTCTTCCATCGGGGTGGCAGGTGGCCTAGCGGTTAAAGCATTCGACTGCTAATCTGAAGGTTGCAGGTTCGAATCCCACCATTGTCCTAGGAGAGATTTCCTTTCTCTCCTAGGAGTTGACTCAGCTCTACCCTTAAAAATGAGTAGGTGTGTTCTCTCAGGTGTTTTCACCTGATACAGTTCACACCGCATCCTTCGGAGGGGATGTAAAGCCGTTGGTCCCGGGGTACTGGTTAATATTAGCATTCATGCTATTCCAGTTACCTCGTTAGCCACTCGACATGGTGGTTTCTTATAAAAAAGAAATATACATGTACAATGAAAAAAGATATGTAGGGGTGATTGTATACTTCACTGTTATGTTCGATCATCCCTCTTGATCATGCTCATACTCGCAACACAACTGCCTAGTAATGCTAGGTATGGATCCAGACCAGGCTATGCCAATAATATAGCACACAAAGTATCACAAGCAGGCCCTATACATCAGACTATTCTGGCCTTGCTCACAATAGCAACAGTTTTGATTCTCATTTCAGTTAGTTCTTCTCAGTGCATGGGTTTACACACATACAGCTAGTCCCGGAACCAGACTCCCAACCCGGTCTGGTTCCAAGACTAACATACAGCTTGTTCACGCATGCTTATCCCACAATGACCAGCATTGATCTAGCAAATGTAGCAATCCCTTTAATTTTTATCCCAAACCATTGAAAGGGAGTCAAACAATAGCAAATAGCAAAAAACTGCTCTATGCATGCATGTGTACCTGACTGAAGTCAAGGCGCTTCGTTTCGCTGTAATTTCCTACTTATTCCTAACATTGACTCCACCTCTTCGTGACCTCAGAGTCCCAGCAAGAACAGGACACACAGTGCATTTGGAAATTTCACGCTTCGAGATGACTGCTAGGAAACAGTGTTTTCTCACGCTTCACAGACATCGTGGCTATTGTTTCGGCCGTTTTTTCCAGCTATTTCCTATTATTCGTAACATTCGGCCCCACCTCTTCAGCTTCACAATATAACGTTATATATACAAGTAGCTGAGCTCGCTTCGCTCGCTCAGCTACTTCCCCCTTGTTCGCCTACCGTGCGTAATCCGGCGCCGGACATCTCTCTGAAGAGCTGCTTCTCCCCGATTGCGTCCGCTTCAGCTGTTGCTCGCCGCTTGCGTCCGCTTCACCTGCTGCTCCTGGGGCCCGATTGCGGCATCCACTTCCACTGCTGCTCCCCGTTTGCCTCCGCCTCGCGTCCAGCTGCTGCTCCCCGATTGCGCCCGCTTCAGCTGCTGCTCGCCGCCCGATCGCGTCCGCTTCGACTGCTGCTCCCCGATTGCGTCCGCTTGAACTGCTGCTCGCCCGATTGCGACTGCTGTTCCCCGATTGCATACTGGATTCCAGCCCATGCCCGGGCCCAATGTTCTCGAACATTCTTCGCGGAGTTCGAGGTTCAGTAAATAAATTAAAGTACGAAGGTCGCGCGTCACTATAGTCTAGTCCCGCCCCACGAACATCCCACTTCCGTCACTCACACACAGACACGTAAAATCTTAATGTATTGATTGATGGTAAGCTGTCACTCCCACACCTTGGATATGGCCAAACACAAATACAGTATACGCGATAGCACCTGTTCGATGCGCATCGGCAGAGATGCCACGTCGGTTATAGCTGTATCCTGTAGACGTTCCGCGTGAGGTACGTATGTGTTCTATCAACACCTCTTGTTTGGTCTTGCATTGAGCATGTACAGCAACACAAATCCAATTGAATGGCATCTCGTAGCTATGCATTGTCTAGCAGTGAGTAAGTAGATACAGTCTTCTGGTAGCTACATGTAAAAGTGTAATAACAATACTACTGTACATAGAGCTCAATGTTCTCAAAAGTTATGTCTTCATTGGAACGTGACTCATCAGCACACAGCCTCATCTCAACGTTATCCCTAGCGGGAGAGGGAAGCTCTTTCACAAACCACGGAGGATTGTTGAAGGAACAGCAGGTGTTCAGTCCACCACAGCCCTGCCCATCCCAGAGGGGGTCATTGGGATAGAACCTGTACTGGTACTGACTTTCACTGCCAGTATCACAGAAGTAGTCATTCCCCACATAGGGTGGGATGGGGACAGCTGATAATGTGTTGTTGCTGGTGCAGGGACAGACATAGTTGGGAGCATTGTTTATCTCATGAAGAGCAGCTACAAAAGTCCAGATATGCTTCCTGGGATTGCGTCCGTGTGTGAGACTAATGCCATCCACATATCTGTCATCAATTGTGAGACCACGATTTGCGTAGTAAGGATAGAATGCATCTGGTGTCCTCTGCTGGTAGCCAATGATCTTACCACACACGTGTGTGTATCGTATGCCATGAAGGTCAAAGGTTGCAGAGGAACATCCTCCTCCACCAATGTTCATTGCACAGAGTCTCTTTGTTGGAGTAGTCAGCAGTTTCAGTCCTTCAGGGCATGTGTGGCTGCTGTTGGTCATGTTGATTTTGGTCACTCGCATCCAGTTTCCTGTGATCCCCCCACAGGACCTGCTCATGCCACAGTACATGTGATAAGAGGAGCCACCTGTACCCTTGAGCCAGTAGTAGCCAGAGGGAGCAGTGGGGTTGAGCTCCTTGATCTCCCAGCAGGAGGCGGCAGGGCGGCTGGGGGTGCTACCAGGAACACGCAGGAGGCGGAGCTGGGTCATGATGTTCGCCTGCCTTTCAACCACAGTATTGCAGGTGCACGAATCGTTGCTGTCGAAGTTCCCAGATGAATTGAGTGCAGCAGTGATTGCAGCTTGGACGTCTTCCCTGAGCTGGTTTCTGGTCAACACAAATTCCTGTGTTGCTCCCAACTGGAGGAGAGCTAGCATCGAGAGAGACAGAAAGGTTGGAAGAAACATCTCCTTAGCTATAGCCAGTATCACTTGGAAGCATATATAGTGCTGGGGGATTGCTTCTTTGTTCAGAATAGGAGACTCACTTCTTTTATACTTACTGGATTCCAATGTACAACACATAGGACACACACATCTCACACAGATACACACAGACCATGATCCCCAGGGGAAGTAGTGGTGGCCTTCCTCTTCCTCTGAGACACCCACGCAGTCTTGCTTTCAGTGACCTTCAAACTTAGAATCATTTACTTGAAAAGGAGGATAAGTGCTACCATTCACAGGTACAGGCCTGATAACTCATTTTCTTGAGAAAATGACAACCACAGACATCCTACTAGCTCCTGCTTAGTAGGAAGAATCATTTACTTGAAAAGGAGGAAAAGTGCTACCATTCACAGGTACAGGACTGATAACTCATTTTCTTGAGAAAATGACAACCACAGACATCCTACTAGCTCCTGCTTAGTAGGAAGAATCATTTACTTGAAAAGGAGGATAAGTGCTACCATTCACAGGTACAGGACTGATAACTCATTTATTGAGAAAACACAACCACAGACATGCATACTAGGAAGTATCAAGTTCCTGTAGTAGGAAGTACTGTTCTTTGCATGTTCTTGGAAACAAGTAGTCAAGTGCACACTATGCAAACTGAGGTTGCTAATTCAATAACAATATTAGTAATTTTTTGTGCACTTGCAGTGATGCTTTACTGGAAGCTCAGAATCTTAATTGGATTATTAGCAACCACATCCGTTTTCATAGCGCGCTTTTCAAAGAACCTGCAAAGACAGAGTACAGTACACAGCAGTTTGCTGCACACGCATTGGTAACGTTGCTGACCATAACTCAATTAGAAACCCACCAAGTGCACAGCACTTCCTGCTTTGAATTTGCAAGGTCAACACAATTAGCAGTATCAAAGTTCCTCTAGCCTCGTTCCAGGCACCTGCCCACCTGCCCAGCTTCTCGTGGCTTCAGTACAGAAAGCAGGCAGGGCCTGGTAAGTTTCCTTATTACACTCCTGGTATAGGAAAAATTGTGCGGCGTAAATAATCTAATTAATTAAATTACACTCCTGGTATAGGAAAAATTGTGCCGCGTAAATAATCTAATTAATTAAATTACACTCCTGGTATAGGAAAAATTGTGCCGCGTAAATAATATTACACTCCTGGTATAGAGAAAATTGTGCCGCGTAACTAATCTAAATTACACTCCTGGTAGGGGAAAAATTGTGCCGCGTAAATAATCTAATTTAATAATTAAATAATCAAACCTCACAGCACTCAGGAAAGGTCTACAGAGATTCTGACTACACCATCGTGATCGCTATCATGCAGTGACACAACCACACAATAATTGTGGTGAAACTCACCTTGGTGATGGAGATACAAGCGCTTTTGTCGTGCCGTCAGCCGCCATTGCTCGATCGCTCTCTTCGACGTTGGTTGCCAGTACCGTCATACGAAGGGCCCACAAAGATTCTGACCACACAGCCGTAATCGCTGTTGTTCACTGACAGTTACATACCAAAACTCACCGTGCTGGCAAGGCTGTAAGTGCTGTTATAATTTCGTGTCTTCCCTTTGGTCGCCATTGCTAGCGTTCGACTGAGCGTGGTTGCCACGTGGCATGTGCGTTAATTGGAACGGATTGCAATAATTAGCTTGCGCTACGGCGAGGCAACCGCGGAGTTGCAACGGCTACCAGGAGTGTGGTTGCCCCTCGTAATCTAAATAATCTAAATAAATAATCAAACCTCACAGCACGCAGGAAAGGTCTACAGAGATTCTGACTACACCGTTGTGATCGCTATCATGCAGTGACACTACCACACAATAATTGTGGTGAAACTCACCTTGGTGGTGGAGATACAAGAGCTTTTGTCGTGCCGTCGGCCGCCATTGCTCGATCGTTCTCTTCGACGTTGGTTGCCAGTACAGTTATACGAAGGGCCCACAAAGATTCTGACCACACAGCCGTAATCGCTGTTGTTCACTGACGCTTACATGCCAAAACTCACCGTGCAGGTAAAGTTGTAAGTGCTGTTACAATTTCGTGTCTTCCCTTTGGTCGCCATTGCTAGCGATCGACTGAGCGTGGTTGCCACGTGGCATGTGCGTTAATTGGGAATAACTGCGATACTTTAGCTTTCGCTACGGCGAGTCGCAGCCAGCGTTGCAACGGCTACCAGGAGTGCGGTTGCCCCTCGTAATTAACATAATATAAATAATGTTTGAGTACTTAGGATTGGCCTACAGAGATTCTGACTACACCGCCGTGATCGCTATCATGCACTGACCTGAATGATAAAAGTTGGTGCTGAAACTCACCTTGGTGGTGGAGATATGAGCGCTTTTGTCTCGCCGTTGGCCGCCATTGCTCGAGCGCTCTCTCCACTTCCGGTGGCAGTACCGTTCTTAGGAAAGGCACACGAAGATTCTGACCACACGGCCGTGATCGCTGTCGCTCACTGACGCTTATATACCGAAACTCACCGTGCTGGCTAAGTTGTGAGTGCTGTAATAATGTCTTGTCTTACTTTTGGTCGCCATTGCTCGCGATCGACTTGAGCGTGGTTGCCACGTGACATGTACGTTAATTAGAACGTATTGCAATACTTAGCTTGCGCTACGGCAGGTTACAACGCGGCTACTTTATGAATGGTACTTGAGAGCACTCTTGTGATCTTCCCTGTATATAGCTATCATGGTGATGTGTGATAATTGGAACGAACTGTCACACTTAGCTTGTGCTACCGTTTAACCGCGGCTACCAGGAGTGCGGTTGCCCCTCGATAATCTAATTAATTAAATAATGTTTGGGTACTTAGGCTTGGCCTACAGAAATTCTGACTACACCGCCGTGATCGCTATCATGCCCTGTCCTGAATGTAAAAAGTTGGTGTTGAAACTCACCTTGGTGGTAGAGATATGAGCGCTTTTGTCTCGCCGTGGCTGCCATTGCTCGAGCGCTCTCTTCGACTTCCGGTGGCAGTACCGTTCTTAGGAAAGGCACACGAAGATTCTGACCACACAGCTGTGATCGCTGTCGTTCACTGATGCTTACATGCCAAAACTCACCGTGCTGGCTAAGTTGTGAGTGCTGTCTTGTCTTCCTTTTGGTCGCCATTGCTCGCGATCGACTGAGCCACGTGGCATGTGCGTTAATTGGAACGAATTGCAATAATTAGCTTCGCTACGGCGAGGCAACGCGGGGTTGCAACGGCTACCAGGAGTGCGGTTGCCCCTCGAATGTAATGTTTTTTATTACTTGTATAATCTATAAATGGCAATATTGTCAGAATGAAGACACGTACTATGTTTGCGTGTTGTTCAACCATCTGCAAGTTCAATGCTTGGTGACCCCCAATATACATGGTACGGTACCTTAGCTCATCTTGCTGTTCTGAGCCCCAGTATGTCCACATTCATTTCAAGTCTTCCTACTGTCTTTCTACCCTTGACACCACTAGCTCACATGATAAAACTTACCAGCTGCAGGCCCTCTCCCGTTTAACCGTAATGCGACAGGAAGTTGTTGTTTTTTCTGCAGTTTTCTTAGCCTTAGTTGTGTGTTCTTAGTCGTGGGTTCAAATGCTGTTCTATGAGATCATGCCCTCACAGTGGGACTCTCTCACTGCATGTCCACCCCGCCACCTGAAGCTTCACACTGTCCACCCCGCCACCTGAAGCTTCACACTGTCCACCCCGCCACCTGAAGCTTCACACTGTCCACCCCGCCACCTGAAGCTTCACACTGTCCACCCCGCCACCTGAAGCTTCCCACTGCCTTCTTGCAACACAATGCGTACTGACAGATGTGGCTAGACCTGAAGAATCTCCTTGCAGTACAGAATCACATACATGTGCACCAGCTGTTTACTGTATACATGACATGTACACATTGGAGTAAGAGTGTGGTACATACAAAGCCATTTCAGGCCATTTAGCCAAATTTAATGGCCGCCAAAATTTCCCGGTATACGGTACACACTAGTGGTGATGTAACACGAGTGAGAGTGCATGTTGTGCTGGTATGTAAATAGGAGAGCAGAGAAAACCTCCAACATATGTAGCACCGTGTGGCAATACTGCTAGCAGTGGGAACTGCTGAGCCGTAGCCTCGTTCCCAGGCCCGCACGCCGCTTTCGGTTGCACGAAAGAACGCGTTCTTTCGTGCAACCGAAAGTGGCGCGCGGGCCTGGGAACGAGGCTAGCTGAGCCCCTTCTGCTCACCAGTATTATGATTACAATACCACATATGCAAATTCAAAGCGGAAGTACTGTGTACTTGGTGGGTTTCTAATTGAGTTATGGTCCATAGTGTACAACCTTAGCCAAATGTTCTTGGAAACAAGTCAAGTGCACTAGCAAAGTGTGGTTGCTAATTCAATAACATTACTAGGAATACGTATCTGCATAATTGCCTCGCGCGCACGCCGCGGCCGCATGCGCAGCCTGACCACGTGCTTTACGTGTACGATAGCTAAGTGTAAATTTGCGAGTGTGGAGCTGAGAATCCCTGAGATAAACATGTCGATTACACTCACTGTTCGACTCCACATGTAGCTGCTCTAGCTCTGCAAGCCCTGAAGGCCCCGCTCGCTTGTACCCTAGCGCAAGACCTGAAGGCCCCGCTCGCTTGTACCCTAGCCTCTGGCTACGCGAGGACTATTGTGGAGTTGCGGTATAAACAGATGTCGACTGCGCTGACTGTGTGACTCCATATATAGCTGCTCCAGCTCTGCAAGCCCTGGAGCGCCGCACGCTCGTCCACTGATCTGCTTCTCAAGGTTGTAGTTCTCGCACCGTCGAGCCCTCGCAGCAAATGAAACTCAATTGGCCGGCAGGAAACCCGCAACATTCCTATCAACATTCCTGAGCGTGACATATTCCGGTACGTACGTACGTACGTACGTACGTACGTACGTACCACGTACATACGTATATAGTGAGAAATAGATCCTCCATTCAAAGCCTCGCGCTAATGCGCTCGGCAATTAGTAATTTTTAGTGCACTTGCAGTGATGCTTTACTAGAAGCTCAGAATCTTAATTGGATTATTAGCAACCACATCCGTTTTCATAGCACGCTTTTCAAAGAACCTGCAAAGACAAAGTACAGTACACAGCAGTTTGCTGTAGCCTCGTTCCCAGGCCATCGCCCAGCTTTTCGTCGCTGTCGCTTGCAGTACGAAAAACTGGGCGTGGGACTGGGACCGAGGCTAAGTTTGCTGCACACGCATTGGTAGCGTTGCTGACCATAACTCAATTAGAAACCCACCAAGTGCACAGCACTTCCTGCTTTGAATTTGCAAAGTCAACACAATCAGCAGTACATTACATTTACATAAGATAGAGCCTTACACATATACATGTACCAATAGCGGTGTAATGTGCATAAAATCACAACAAGTACACCAGCCGGCCACACCAAGACTGCACACATTATGAACAGTACGCAAGGAACATCAGTTGCGTGACAGAGCTTCACTATTCCCCGGTCTCAGACTGTATCTCTTCACGTCCGTACTGCTGCCCTCCGTCTTGCACCCAAACTGCTAATGTGATGCACACAGTGATATATACGTACACGCACAGACACAACACAGCTGGTTGGTGGCGTGTACCCCACCCAGCAATTGCAGCATTGACCCAGCATTGTTAATAGGAGACCAAAGAAGACCCAAACACTTGTGCACGTGGTAATCGGGAGGAATCTGCGTGACAACATTCTGAAATTTTGCGTTTGTCTGTGATCGCCGTTGCATGCGTTCTACGCGTTTGCATCTTCGTGCATGCGTCTGCATCTGCGTGCGCGTGTCTGCGTGCGTACGTCTGCGTTCGGCTGCGTGCAGCTGATTGAACGTCTGCACAAGTTTAGACGCGGATGGATCTCTGCGTCTGGATGTGTCTTTTGTTCAAGGACTTTCGGGATGTACTATATACTGCCAAAAATAACACTTTGAACTCATAGAAGTTACCAGGCTGCTTCTGTCCCTACAAACAGTCTGGAAACACAGCTACACTGACAACATGGACTATTGCATCACAACTTATAAGATGGACACACTTCAGCAAGGTATTACAACTGTCCTCTCATTCATCACTACAGGAACAAATTAGACTGTTTTCATACAGCGGTTTGCATCAAACGTGCAATTTTGGAAGTCGTCATTCGTCTAAGTGCGCATGCGCACATTTCACCACAAATTCCGGAATATGGCCGGTACGTCGTATGAGCCTTGTAGGACTAGCGCTTACAGCGAGGCTCATACGACGTCGCTAGTCCTACAGGGCTCATACGACATACCGGCCATATTCCGGGCTAAACGAATTTGTTGTGAAATGTGCGCATGCGCACTTACACGGATGACGACTTCCAAAATTGCAAGTTTGGTGCAAACTGCTGGAGGATTTTGGACAGTTACTGCACATAGAGTTCAATGACTTCAACAGGTATGTCTTCACCGGATTATGACTCATTAGAACACAGGCTCATCTTAATGTCATCACTAGTGGGGGAGGCAAGCTCTTTCATGAACCACGGAGGATTGTTGAAGGAGCAGCAGGTGTTCAGTCGACCACAGCCCTGCCCATCCCAGAGGGGATCATTGGGGTAGAACTTGAACTCGTAGTGATTTTCACTGGCAGTATCACAAAAGTAGTCACTCCCCACAGAGGGTGGGATGGGGATGGACACCGGGTTGTGGGTTGTGGGTGTTGGTGCAGGGACAGAGAGTTTCGGGGTAGAGGGTGATGACCTCATGAAGAGCAGCTGCAAAAGTCCAGATGTGCTTCCTGGGATTGTGTCCTTGTATGAGACTTAATGCCATCCACATATACGTCATCAATTGTGAGACCATGGTTATTGCAGTACCAACCAAATGCATCTGGTGTCTTCTGCTGGAAGCCAATGATCTTACCACACACATGTGAGTATCATATGCCATGAAGGTCAAAGGTTGCAGAGGAGCATCCTCCTCCATCAATGTTCATTGCACAGAGTCTCTTTGGAGTAGTCCTTCAGGGCATGTGTGGCTGCTGTTGGTTATGTTGATTTTGGTCACTCGCATCCAGCCTCCTGTGATCCCCCCACAGGACCTGCTCATGTCACAGTACATGTGATAAGAGGAGCCACCTGTACCCCTGAGCCAGTAGTAGTCAGAGGGAGCAGTGGGGCTGCATGAGCTCCTTGATCTCCCTGCGGAGGTGGCAGGGTGGCTGGGGGTGCTACCAGGAACACACAGGAGGTGGAGCTGGGTCATGATGGGTTCAACGTTGGCGTTACATCTGTCCAGCCAGGGGAGACCAGCTGTTCAAATGAGTGTGATATGTTTGCAATGACTTCTTCTACAGCAGTACCAATATGTTTCTCACGGCAACATCCACAACCTTCTCGAAGGCTCATCTCGAGACAGAACTATATATTGGTCTTATTTGCACTGTTGAGAGTGCCAGTGATTGCACTGTGTTTTAGCGCAGCTGCCACATTTGTTTGAATCTCTTTCTTCAGCTGGTCTGGAGTCATCCCAGAACCCCCATAAACCCTTCACACTCCTGGGCAGCTCCCAGCCGGGAGAGGGCCAGTACTACCACTGCTATGCTAATTAATCCACCTTATTGGAGCTAATTAACACAGGACTAGAGCACTGCAAGGCTATGTACTACTTGCAACTGTACCAACAAGGACTGATCACTGGAACTTCCTTTTACACAAACAACAGTGAGGTAAGCAATAGTCTATGGCTGTTATTACAGTGACATGATACAGATGTAGTTAGATTTACCGCCAACTGCAGGCTAGCAACCAGCAGCATTCAGTACACTGCATTGATGCATGTCCAACTGATACATGCGTTGGTAAGGTCAAAGGTCACAGCAAATAAATCACATTGGTAGAAAACGGCAGAGGCAGGGGAGCAATTGACAAGAGGTCCAACAACACACAGAAAAGTGAAAATTGTGTTAATGTTACTACTGAAAATGCCACTGGAAATCCTCACTTCTTCCAGCCACTTGAGAGCCATTGCAATGACAGATATCAGCAACGCTTGGGCTACTACATACGTTACATCCTGCACACACTTCTGGAAGAATGCAAGACAATGAGGGGCGAGCCTAAGCAAGTGTATGTGCAGAACGTGGAGTGTTTGCATGCACACAATCGTCCACACTCATCTGACGTTATCTCTGGCATTCACTTTCTGGCCTTTCTGGCTTTACGGCATGACACACGTGCATGTTACAAACAGGACACACTTTACGCTACTTTGGGGCTCTGCCAATAACACACACTTTGCAGTGTGGTAAAGTACTCACTTTCAATTGATGGGCAGACACTTCACAGGACAAACTCTTTCTGGGAGGAGAGCACCAGGCAAAGTGGGTTTGAGATGAAGAGAGTAAGTTACAGTTGACAAAAGAACTGCACTTCAGCAGTCTGGAATGTGCATACACCCCAGTGTCATCTAGTCTCCAGCATTTCTCATGGTATGTTGTCTCACACAGTGTGGGATGAATGGAAGCAGTTCATTATGCAAAAGGGGATAGGACCTTCTACAGGTGTATGTCTCCTCTGTTTCCAGGCTCCTATCATGCAAACTAGAGCTGATGTATATAGCAGTTATGCTATTGTGTGTATCGATCCTTGCTGTAATGCATCGCAAATTACACTCCAAGTAGTGGACTAAATGGTCCATGTAAATAACAACTTTAGTGCCAGTGGACGATGGCAGTCATGGTGGTGTAGTCACTATGTGACTGCTCTGAGTACCAACACTATAAGATTACTGATCACTGTAGTTATGACCACACTTCACGATGCCTGCCATTGCTCGCTTCAACCATCATAGGCAAGTATGCGACATCATGCCATGTGCACCTATTGGGGTAAACAGTAAGTATAAGCTGTGCTGTCGGACACAATCTGAGTCCACTGCAGTATCCGCCAGTTGAGAGTACAGCAAGGTAAGAGATGTCACTCTGAAAAGGGAGCTTGGCTACCAGTCGTTCTACCAGGAGTGTGGTTGCAAAACTGATACGTACTTTGGACAGTTTAACTTTAATAATATACACACTTCACCAAACCTACGGTTGTCTTCTCCTCACTACATGAACAAATGTTCTCACAGGCTTTAGCAAAAACTAACTACCCCACATAGAGTTCAATGATCTCAACAGGTATGTCTTCGTTGGAACGCGGCTCATCAGCACACAGCCTCATCTCAATGTCATCCCTAGCAGGGGAGGGAAGCTCTTTCATGAACCACGGAGGATTGTTGAAGGAACAGCAGGTGTTCAGTCGACCACAGCCCTGCCCATCCCAGAGGGGGTCATTGGGATAGAATCTGTGGTGCTGGACATAATTTTCACTGCCTGTATCACAGAAGTAGTCACTCCCCACATAGGGTGGGATGGGGATGGACACTGGGTTGTGGATGTTGGTGCAGGGACAGATAAGCCGATGTCCACCAGTGATGACCTCATGAACAGCAACTACGAAAGTCCAGATATGCTTCCTGGGATTATGTCCATGAGTGAAGCTAATGCCATTCACATATCCGTCATCAATTGTGAGACCACGATTATTGTAGTACCGACCAAATGCATCTGGTGTCTTCTGCTGGTAACCAATGATCTTACCACACACGTGCGTGTATGGTATGCCATGAAGGTCAAAGGTTGCAGAGGAGCATCCTCCTCCATCAATGTTCATTGCACAGAGTCTCTTTGGAGTAGTCAGCAGTTTCAGTCCTTCAGGGCATGTGTGGCTGCTGTTGGTCATGTTGATTTTGGTCACTCGCATCCAGCCTCCTGTGATCCCCCCACAGGACCTGCTCATGTCACAGTACATGTGATGAGAGGAGTCGCCTGTACCCCTGAGCCAGTAGTAGTCAGAGGGAGCAGTGGGGCTGAGCTCCTTGATCTCCCTGCAGGAGGTGGCAGGGTGGCTGGGGGTGCTACCAGGAACACGCAGGAGGTGGAGCTGGGTCACGATGGGGGAGACTAGCTGTTCAAATGAGCTTGATATGTTTACAATGACTTCTTCCACAGCAGCAGCGAGGTGTTTCTCTATGACTTCATCCACAACCTTCTCCAGTGTAGCATTGAGCTCATCTCGAGTTGGAACGGTGCTCAGTGAAGCTGCAATGTTTGCTCGAATCTCTTTCTTCAGCTGGTTTGGAGTCATTCCCAGAACCTCCACAAACCCTTCACACTCCTGGCCAGCTCCCAGCCGGGAGAAGGCTAGTGCTACCACTGCTACGCTAATCCACATTCTTTGAGCTAACACAGGACTAGAGCACTGCAAAGCAACCACCTGCAACTATGCCAGATCACTACTTCCTTTTGTGGAGTACTAATGTCTATGGAGCCAGTCAGTATCACCCAGAAGACATTGTGCTCAGATCAGGAGAGTTGTTTCTTTTATACTGAGTCCTAGTGTAGAAGAGCTAAAAGTTTATTGCTGACAGGTTGAAATGCCTTCAAGGTCACTGAAAATTACTTGAAAACAAGGACAAAAGACAAAAGAGCTATGATTCACAGCCCCAGAGGATACAGGATTGCCTAAAGAAACCTATTTTCTGTTTCATGACATCAACACTTGGTTGAAGTGTGTACTTTCCAAAAGGAAGTACTCCTTGCTGATCCAGCAAGTTCCTCCACAGTATTCTTAGTCATGTGTTCTTGGTCAGTTCATAGACTGCGGCTCAGTATGATTGAGGAGGGAGGTACGTTGCTCACCAGCAACATGCCTCAACAGTTATGTGATCATCATAACTTCTCTACATTCGCAGTTTAGATTCATGCCCATGTCGTCATGTACTGTTGGTATATCCAGGGGGGGTTAACCCTAACCCCTGCCGCACAATATTCAATCGCCCGACACTATGTTCTGTTTTGTCCCCCTTTGTGAAATAAACCCTGGTATATCCATAATTGCCATTCCTTGGGTGTAAAGCATTCGAATTTGGTCTCTCGTGACATTTTGTTTAATAAATTACTTGACAGAAACCTCCCTCTGCCTGCATGTGATCCCTTTTCTAATGTCCTGGTACGTACATTAATTCACTTTTTGATCCCATCCAGTAAAGCCTCCTCTTTAGTAGAAGCATCAAAGACACCAAGAATAACAGCTGCATCAACACCAGACTAGCACCACCGTACCCCTGAGGACCTGCACTTTCCATTGAATTCTGTACAAAAAGGTAGCACGTGGCGCTCTGCGTCTGCAGTTTGTTGCGATGGAGGACTCAGAAGACAGAAGAGGAACGAGCCCAGAGATATGGAAGACGATAAACTGTTCAACAGCGAGATGACAGATGACAGGACAACACAGACAGAAGACGATTTGCACGCCAGCAGCAAAACGACACGCTTCGCTTGTCATTGTTGACCTGCGGGGAGGATAGCAAAGGACATCCGATCGTCGTTGTAGGAATCTCTTCACCAAAGGTGAGCTTTTTTGAGTGGACCTCAAAACTAGTATGCACAGGAGACCCAGAGCAGAGGTATACTATACAATATTTGTTCTCGACTTCGCTTCGTCATTGATCTCCAACTCCGCACAAATGTTTGTACGTACGTGTAACTGTTCTGCATGAGGCACATTATGCGCGTGTGTGATGGCCCGCCATACTCAATCTCTCAAAATCATAGAAACAAGGGGAAATGCCACTACCCATCCTTGAGTCCCATTCCCAGTCCGATCATTCATTTCATAAGATGTGTAGAATACAGGGATGGTGACAGTAAACACTACTAATGCATGATACACACTTCAATCAAGCATAAAGTTCAAGTTGTGTTCTCATCATTTTAACACAGGATTTTAGCCTAAAATAACTACTGCACAAAGAGTTCGACGGTCTCAACAGGTATGTCCTCGTCACTTCGCCCATAGTTAGCACACAGCCTCATCTCAATGTCTTCACTAGTTGGGGAGGCAAGCTCTTTCATGAACCACGGAGGATTGTTGAAGGCACAGCAGGTGTTCAGTCGACCACAGCCCTGCCCATCCCAGAGGGGATCATTGGGATAGAACTTGAACTCGTAGTGACTTTCACTGGCAGTATCACAGAAGTAGTCACTCCCCACATAGGGTGGGATGGGGATGGACACTGGGTTGTGGATGTTGGTGCAGGGACAGATATACTCACGATTAGAGGTGATGACCTCGTGAAGAGCAGCTGCAAATGTCCAGATATGCTTCCTGGGATTGCGTCCGTGTGCGAGGCTAATGCCATCCACATATCCGTCATCAATTGTGAGACGACGATTACTGTAGTAAGGAAAGAATGCATCTGGTGTCTTCTGCTGGTAGCCAATGATCTTACCACACACGTGAGTATTGTATGCCATGAAGGTCAAAGGTTGCAGAGGAGCATCCTCCTCCATCAATGTTCATTGCACAGAGTCTCTTTGGAGTAGTCAGCACTTTCAGTCCTTCAGGGCATGTGTGGCTGCTGTTGGTCATGTTGATTTTGGTCACTCGCATCCAGCCTCCTGTGATCCCCCCACAGGACCTGCTCATGTCACAGTACATGTGATGAGAGGAGTCGCCTGTACCCCTGAGCCAGTAGTAGTCAGAGGGAGCAGTGGGGCTGAGCTCCTTGATCTCCCTGCAGGAGGTGGCAGGGTGGCTGGGGGTGCTACCTGGAACACGCAGGAGGCGGAGCTGGGTCATGATGGGGGAGACTAGCTGTTCAAATGAGCTTGATATGTTTGCAATGACTTCTTCCACAGCAGCAGCGAGGTGTTTCTCTATGACTTCATCCACAACCTTCTCCAGTGTAGCATTGAGCTCATCTCGAGTTGGAACGGTGCTCAGTGAAGCTGCAACGTTTGCTCGAATCTCTTTCTTCATCTGGTCTGGAGTCATTCCTAGAACCCCCACAAACCCTTCACACTCCTGGCCAGCTCCCAGCAGGGAGAGGGCCAGTACTACCACTGCTACGCTAATCCACATTCTTCCAGCCAACACAGGACTAACAAGGACTGGTCACTAATACCTCTTTTTGGGAGCACACAAGCACTGACTAATCAGCTACGTACATCTACGATTGTTGGTACAGGGACAGCTGGTGTACAGCACAATGGTAGTAATCACATGACAGCACTCTCAGATGAAGAGCTACACAGCAGCTAACAAACAACTGCACCTCAGCAGTCCTGAATGACATACAGGATTTCTTACTGCATGTGTGTCGTCATGTCCCAGGTTGAGGGTTGGGAGGGTACTGGAGTTATAGAATCACTGGACTGGTGCTATGTACTTATGGTACAAGTATATACCAGGAGACCCTTACTAACAGCTTGTACCCATGCTTACAAACAACACACACTACATATGCATGTAACTACTGACTCACATGACGTACAAATATTGCCAAATTTGGTTTCCTGTTGAAACAATATTCAAATATGGCAAGTACATGCATGGATTTCCACTTCCTCTAGTCACAAATATTGCCAAATTTGGATATCAGATTTTAAGTTTACAATATCAATTATGTATGCAGTATAATAATCAATCAAGTGACAATGACAAGATTTAAGTGGTTTGTCTGTTAGTAAATAGTCTGCTATAATCATTCTTGGAATAGTCTTGTTATAGTTGGAATTGTAACGTTCAAATGACATTTTGCCCTAATTTTAAACTGTGACAAGTTTCATCCATTTTTGGCAAATAATGTTGTTACCAAATTGTGCCAAACATGGTAGTTATATGAAACTTGCCGCATTTGGCAAATAATGTTGTTACCAAATTGTGCCAAACATGGTAGTTATATGAATACATTCATATACTTGCCATATTTAGCAAATGATGTTGTTACTAAATTGTGCCAAACATGGTAGTTATATGAATAGATTCATATACTTGCCATATTTGGCAAATGATGTTGTTACCAAATTGTGCCAAACATGGTAGTTATATGAATACATTCATATACTTGCCATATTTGGCAAATGATGTTGTTACCAAATTGTGCCAAACATGGTAGTCATATGAATAGATTCATATACTTGCCATATTTGGCAAATGATGTTGTTACTAAATTGTGCCAAACATGGTAGTTATATGAATACATTCATATACTTGCCAAATAATGTTGTTACCAAATTGTGCCAAACATGGTAGTTATATGAATAGATTCATATACTTGCCATATTTGGCAAATGATGTTGTTACTAAAATTTAATTGTGCCAAACATGGTAGTTATATGAATAGATTCATATACTTGCCATATTTGGCAAATGATGTCGTTACCAAATTGTGCCAAACATGGTAGTTATATGAATAGATTCATATACTTGCCATATTTGGCAAATAATGTTGTTACCAAATTGTGCCAAACATGGTAGTTATATGAATAGATTCATATACTTGCCATATTTGGTTGTTACCAAATTGTGCCAAACATGGTAGTTATATGAATAGATTCATATACTTGCCATATTTAGCAACGGAATATCCTAGGACAGATGTGCGCCACTTTTGGCAACTATGGGAAACCGTGTCAAGTTTTAGTTTTTGGCTAGTAACGGGCGTACCAAAAGTTGCCAGAAATGGCAACCAAACATACCTGGGAAAACGTGTGACCCCCTCAGGGTAAACCAACCATACACTCTTTGTGACATTGCACCAAGCCAGTTGGGAGGGTATAGCAGTTCATTAGTACCACTGGACTTTTAGGTCTCCATTGGTTGTATGCTATACAGGTTGGTGCTGTGTACATATACATGTATAGACCTTACCAACATTACGTATTCACGCTTACAAACAACACCACTATAACTACTCACTCACATGACAGAGATAATGTCTCCTTCTTTCACCCCCTTCACAGCAGGATTGGAGGCGGGCGTGTTATCCCTTAGCCGCCGGTCGGTGGATGGTGTGCCAGTTACCATGACAACAGGGGGACCCTCCTGGGCACTCTTGAACAGAGAGCTCACACTGAAATAAAGAGTACACTAGGTGGGTGGGTGGGTGGGCTGTTACCCAGGAGCGCATGAGCCGCCAAAGGCAGCGAAGGAGCGTCGAACTAGTATGGACATGTAGTGATCCCTGACGCCTTACGGTCATACCTTATATGGAAGACCTTTGCGGTACTGCACAAATGCCAATTTACGTAATGGCCTCTTGCCGTATAAGGTAAAAGTTTGGGATGTGTGAAGGGGACTACTACTTCTGCTAGGGAGTGCATGCCGAGTTCGATGCTCCTTAGCCGCCTTCGGCGGCTCATGCGCTCCCGCTGTTACCTCATCAGTAAATGTAGCCAGCTACTCACATGCTGAACTGGTCAACTACACAACATCACACTAGACTGACAAATGCCATAGACTGACCCAGGCACGACCTTGCACTCACTAGCTCGTGTGACTGACCTGTGCACAATGGTGGACACCTGCTGCCCTGTCTTGAGGTACTTCAGGAAGGGAGGAAGGAGACCCAGCTGGCCCTGCAGTTGAGAATGTGTTGTTGTGCATGCAAAGGGCGTGGAAAATCAGCCTCATCAGTCAGCACTGTGTAGCACCATTGTGTACGGCACTGATACAGTAATCTTATTAATGCAAACTTTGCGAGTCATTTTTTAAAGATGTGTTTAAAAGCAAAATCAACTAAAAATCTTTTATTTTGTTTGGAATGTGTTGTTGAGCATGCGAAGGGCATGGAAAATCAGCCTCGTCCGTGCTGTGTAGCACCATTGCATACGGCACTGATAGGTAATCTTAATGTGAACTTTGTGAGTCATTTTGAAGAAAATATAAAATCAATCTTTTTTCCTTGTGTCAAATGCTAGTTATGGCAGAAGGATCGTGCTTTTAGGAGAGGAAAAACACCTTGTTCAAGAACAACAGAACTACAGGAGGACAAGAACTACAGGAAGAAGCAACGCGAGCAGCAAAGAGAACTGCAGGAAGCAGAAGAGCTGAAGGCGCAGCACTTAATGGCATCATGTATGTGCACCATACATGCCCGGTTCTATGTACCATAGTCTCTCTAAAATACGCCCGCGAAAAAGGGGGGTGGGCGTATTTTCGAGGGTGGGCCTATTTTCAAGAGACTACGATATAGTGCAAACGGTAGGCACATCTTAAGTTACACCAGAATTGGAGCAAAGGAAAGGCGGTTTTCTTGTTCACGTAACTACCTACCAACTGATACTAACTGACATTGGCAAATGACCCCCTTGGTTACTGGACACACAGACAGACTGAACTAGCCCATGGTGTCTCATCAACTCACTGTATCCATCACTCCATAGGCAAGCTGCGCCCCACTGACGGTGGGACAGGAGCAGAGAAGGTAGTGGGGGGTCTGGTGTTCTACGGTGGCTGTCAGTGAGGAGCACATGGGAGGGAGCTGGGAGGGGGGGGGGGGGGGGGGGGGGAGGGCGGCCGGGGGAGGGGGAGGGGGAAAGGGGAGGGAGAAGGGGAAGGGGGAAGAGGAGGGGGAGGAGGAAGGGGGAGGGGGAGGGGAAGAGGGGGGGGGGGGGGGGGGGGGGGGGGGGAGGGGGAGGGGGACAGGGGAGGGGGAGGAGAGGAAAACGGAAAAGGGAACTAGATTGAATACTCACTAATGAGTGGGTGAGCTGCGAATGTACTCAGAACAACAGTTTGGAGCACAAAACCCAGCGAGAACTGGATCTAAAAAGTACATACTTGTATAGAGCTAAACACCTCAACATACATGTACCTTTGCCTGCCTTCCCTTCTTCCCCTTCCGTGACTTCTTCCTTCCCTCCTGCTCAGTGCTCTCATAACCCTCCGTCAGCTTTGGGTTGAGGCTGACAACAATACAGCACTCGGACCAGTCTACGTCCAGCATACAGCACACCGCCTCACTCCCGGCCTCAACACTAACACCTGCATAAGAGAGGAGGTGTGCTAGCTATATATATTGCCGCCAGCATTAATGCCCTGCACCAACTACAATAGTCACCATAAAGTACATACTTGCATAATATTATGCTGCAACAATTGCATAGTAGCGAATGTACATTGTACTGGCATTATTGCTGAGTCAGCATTCCGAGCTACTCCTATTGTTAGGTGGTGAGGCATCATTATTTACGTATCCATGTCAACAGCCTCTCCCAATCATTCGTGTATTCACCGTGTGCAGTGTGGGTGGTGGCTCTCCCCACGGTCCCCTCCGGCAGGTCCACCGTCACCTCCTCTCCCCTCACCTCGGTCACATGACCCACCACACATTTGCCTGGGTGGAACAGCCGTGCCATGGCGGCGCTCCGGCTTCCAAGAGGGTTGCTTGCACCTGCAGTGCAGAGAAGGCATATCACCTTATACAACTGCACGCACATTCCAAGGCTTTCAAGGGACAAAACTTACATGTACCAACCCTCATTCCGTTAACACCATGTAAGATCTTAGCACGTAAGAAGCTGCTGTAGATACTTGCTGTAACACACTGGCTATTCTTGAGGCTCAGCTCACACGTGCTGGCATATGATGACACACGCTTGCTCAAGGACGTTCAGGACATACATGTACTATAATCCCTAGCTATAACCATTTGCATCTGACCTGTTGCAGTAGCCATGGCCTGTAGGACGGCATCCCTCTCCTCCAGATACCCTTGCAGTCTTGTGGCCAGTCTCTCTCTGACTTCCCCCTCCTCGCCTGCCAGACAGTGAACCAGCCGCAGGTGAGAGGGACGCAGGGACAGCAGGAAGCGGCCTCTCTCCTGATCCACCTCCAGGACCTGAGAGTAGCACCACAGCAGAGAGACATAACCAGTAGCATGGAAATTGGTTATCCTTCTAGCTTCCCTGCATCGTCTCTTCCTCACTGATTCCTTGCCTTCCTTCCCTCCCCCCATCCTCCCTCCCTCCTTGCTTCCTTTCATGCCTCCTATCTCTCTCTGTCCCTTACTCTCCACCTCCCTCCCTTTCTCAACCCTAATCCTGCTCCCTCCCTTTCCTCCTTTCTCCTCCTCCCTCCGCCCTCCCTTTCTCCCCTTCCTACCTGTTCTCAATTTCTCCTCCTCCTCCCTTTCTCTCGCTCCCTGCTCCCTCCCTTTCTCCTCCCTTGCACCCCCCTTTCTCCTCCTCCCTCCTCCCTCCTTCTCCCCCTTCTACCCTTACCTTAGCCATGACGCTCTGTGCTTCCTGGTACAATCCAACCACCTCTGACATGAACTCATCAGAGAGGTACTTGGTGGGAGCAAGCCCGGACAGATCGTTGGGGAACTCCACAAAACAGCCGTAGGTCATGGCCTTCCTGATGAACCCGGGGAGAATGAGGCCAGCCTGCAGTGGAACACAGCTGTCGATGACAGCAACTGCACGAAATGCCTCTCCGGATCTTTCATAAACAATAAGAGGCTGGACGAATGCTAAAGTTGAACCTTCAAACCTTTGCTATCAAAACCTTTCAAGCCTTCGCAGGTTTCAGTACATGTACAGTAAGAGTAACTGCAAGCCCTATGTGTTGCTGGCTCTCCCTCCAGTGTGTAATCATTCTTACTCCCAGAGCAAACAGCGGCAAACAGTATATACTGACCTCTACAAATAATGGCAAGTAGTGAGCAGCTGGTTGCTACACGTAGTGGGTGTGGCACAAACATAATATTTACTTGAAAGTCAGCTACATGTATATAAACCTGATAGGGAGTTTGAAAGGAGAGACCAGTCTAGACTGGTATATTAACTCCACTCTGTGGTAGAAGAGATCACCTCACAGGACTGGGGACATTAATTTACACTCACCTTGAGTTCAGAGAGCTGTGAGATGAAGCCATGCTCCTTGGCGTGCTCGTGTAGGCATCTCTTCATCGTCACAAGAGCTGGCCGGAAAGTAAGCTTACCACACACCACAAGGACACTCCGCAGCACATACGAATTACCTGAAGATTAAAAGTGCAAGAAGGTTACCAAGATCTCTCTCTCTCTCTCTCTCTCTCTCTCTCTCTCTTGCACACACACACACACACACACACACACACACACTCCCACACACACACACGCACACACACACACACACACACACACACACACACACACACACACACTCCCACACACACACACGTGCACACTCTGCATACCCTCCCTCAGCGCCTCCTCCAGGCGGGTCTGGTGCAGTAGGTTCAGCAGCAGTGGGCAGAGCGCCGGGTAATCAGAGAGATGCATCACGGGCAGGAAGGCTAACTCCCCCGTATCAGAGTACCTCAAGTTGATTCCGTTGGAAGCGATTCCAGTCACTTCAACATCGATAAACATTCCTGGAGATAGCGCATTTTCTTGGCTAACTTCCATCGGAACTTGAGTTTCAAGTTTCAGAGAAAGAAGCAACTTTTCGGCAGCTGGTTCGCACCGCAAGACCTTGCACTCAACAGGCTGACCTACCCAAAAGGCGGAAACAGGATCGGTGATCATTTGTGTTGAACTCAATTCTGATTTCAGCACCAGCCCCCTCACATGGCCATACATGTGAACAATGCAGCCATAGCTGTGTACGGACGAGATGACACCCTGGTAAACCTCCCCGAGTTTTGCTTGGGAATACTCACTCAGAGGGTTGAGAGTTGATCGCACAAAGCTCTTCTTGCACGTGAGCAAAAGTTTCCTCCCTGCTGGTTCAACGTTGAGAACACGACACTTCACCTTTGCACCCTCCCCGAGCTTTCTCCTTGGGTTTTTCAACTTAACATCAGAGAAGTGTATCCTCGGACAGAGACCTCTGATGTTGTCCACGAGGGAGACAATCACCCCAAAATCTCCCACCCTCTCGACCGTACCATCAACAATGTCGCCTATGTTTATATCCGAGTATTTCATGTATGGTTTTGCAAGCACAGAGGATTGAAGGCTTACGATTGCCACACCATCAATCGAATTGAACTGTACGACACGGCAACGGTGATGTGTTCCCTTGCGATGCTCCTTCCCAAGGCTGTCCTGTTTCTCATCGTGCACCATCCAGGGAGGAGCATAGCCAGTGAGGTCGCTCCCCAGGTCCAGGTAGAGAGCGGAGGAGTAGTCTACATGCACCACCTTCGCAGCTGCACATAAAAACAATGGGAAGAGAGACCACTGAAGCTTCTTCCGTCCCTGTACATGTAGTTCAATGGGAGGCTCTGAAGACAGATGAATAGTACCTATCAGAAGCAAGAATTGTACTGACCAAATGTCAACCAACAATTTCAAGCTGAGGAAACACACCCAGCCCTCGTCTTTTCATCGAACAAGCACAGGTAAGCAAACCTGGGACAAGACTGAGTGCTCACACACACCGTCTCCTCTCCCAATCTCTCCTTCTCCAAACTTCCCTACCCTCCCCTATCCTACCTCCCCCTACCTTCCCCTCCCTCCCCTCCACCACCCTCCCTATCATACCCTGATAAGTATCCCCAATCTCCATGTCCAGAAACTCGAAGGACGTGCCAGCAACAATCTGCCTCTGCAGCGTCAGCCCCACAGTCTTGCTACTTGTGTTTGACGTCAGAATACGAGCCTTGTACTTCTTCTTCGGGTGGTATCCCTCGGAGGTGAACTCCCGGGTAGAGGGAAGGTGGCGGAGGGAGACGACAGCTTCAAGACCCCCCAGGAATGTCATCAGGAGACCATTAGGTGCAACCTGGTGGAAGGGATAAAGTTGCGGGGAAACAGAACTAAACTTTTGTAGACCAATTTCCACATACATGTATGTATTATCCCAAGCTTCAGATTAGGGACTGATAGCCCCCCCCCCCCCCCCCCCCCCCCCCCGACTTATGCAGGCTCAAATGCCGAGTCAGTTAGGTGTGGAACAAAATGCACAGGTCTGTTTGTACACTATCCCTCCCCTGCCCATCCCAACCTCTTTCACAGCAGCATTCACAAGCATGCCAGGCAGCAGTGCGTTCACCCCCAACAGGCTGTCCCCAGGCAGGAGGGTGTCTCTCACCACACCGGGGTTGACACTGACAGGAACCGCACGAGCACTGGCTCCGGGTAACACAAGGCACTGCATAACCTGGCCCTTGCAGAGGGGCTTCCCCCGGTTGCAGGACTTGGTGAACTCGGAAGAGTTCTTCTTCAGTAGAAATCCGCTCTTGCCCTCAATGCCAAAGTCAACAATGTAGCCATGGTCCTCAATGCTCTTGATCCAGCCAGGGAGCACCTATTGGGGGAAGAAGGGGGGGGGGGGGGGAAGAGAATTAGACGGGGATAGGAAGTAGGGGGGAGGGGTGTTCTGAACAACATGTTCACTGAAATGTAGAAACACATATATATATATATACCAGTTATAGTTTCGCCTCCACCCCACTACCCACCATGTTGGGTTTAATATCCTTCTCTGTCAGGTGAGTATTGACCAGCCGAGGATTGACAGAGAGGGACACCCTCTTCCCGCCAACAGCTGTAACGTAGCACGGCATGAGCGTCCCAACACGGAACAGTCGCTCAAGACTAGGAACCACATCTCCCTGGAAACATAGACAGAACAACTGTGAAGGTACATGGCATTGCTTGAAGAGACAAGAGTCCCTGCACACACACCCACGCCCCCTACCCTCCCAATACACTAACCCTGCATGCCCACCCCTCCCCACACCAACACGCAGTGCTCATGCCCACACCAACACGCAGTGCTCACACTCACCCCCTCCCCACACCAACACGCAGTGCTCATGCCCACCCCTCCCCACACCAACACGCAGTGCTCACACTCACCCCCTCCCCACACCAACACGCAGTGCTCATGCTCACTCCCTTTCCGGATCCCTCCTCCTAACACCCTCCTTGAATGTTCTCGCCTCCTCCCAATTACTCACCCCTCCGCCCACTTCCCCTCCTCCACATCCCATACACTCATCCCTCCACCCACCCCCTCCTCCCCCTCCCATACTCACCCCGTCACCTTTCCCTCTCCACCCACCCCCCTCCTCCCCATCACTCTCCCTCCCATCCTCCCATACACTCACCCCGTCACCCTCCCTCTCCATCCCTCCACCCACCCCCTCCTCCCCATCACTCTACCTCCCATACACTCACCCCGTCACCCTCCCTCTCCATCCCTCCACCCACTTCCCCTTCTCCCATACACTCACCCCCATTGACCTCCCTCTCCACCTCCCCTCCAACACTCACCCTTCCACCCTATCACTCACCCTCCCATCACCCCAATTACTCACCTCCTCGCCCTCACTCTCTTCCCTCTCTGCCTCCGACTCCACCAACAGGGTGATGGGATCTGACACATCGCTAATGGCAACACTGCCCCGCATGTTGAAGGGCAGGGAGAAGATCACCTCATACTCATGGATCTCAAGCACAGCACCCAGCAGAAGAGTGCCAGGGGTCAGCTTCTGGAGGGGGAGGGAGGGGAAAAGAAAGAATCCTTATACACGTTTCAAACCCACACTCAAACCCACACTCCTCCTTTGCACAAATGGGTAGGGAACTGAAGCAGCCTCCAGAGAAAACTAACCCATGATAATTAGTTTTTTTGCCAGAGGTCGCTTTTAGTCTAGGGATGCTATATAGGGTTTCTATCCCCAAACTTCACATAAGTGTCCTAGCTTGCAGCCATCCTAACCACACCCACTCATTAACAAGTAGTCATGGCTCTCAGTAGACGACTGCCTGTCCAGACCACCAAGAAAAAACAAACCTGCACTGTGAGAGGACTGGTCTCCTACCAAGAGTGTGGTCTGTATGTAATGTGTTCACACAACAGCCAAAGGAGGAGGCTGGACACATTTCTGCACATGTGACTATGCCATATGCCGTTCCCACGTCACTATGGGGACTGAAGGTAAACGTACAATGCCAACGAGAGGTGAAGCTATGGTTGGAAGGCAGGAGTGCCTTGAAGACGCTTCAGGTTGGGCAGGCTTCCATTTGGAGTACCAGGAGTGTCTGGTAGCACTGGCATCTCTGCCATCCCGCACGGCTGCTCCCTCAATAGGCCGTACAGCCTAAGTGACCCATGGGTTGGTATATTCAGAATCTACTCCACTACAGCTTTCATGAATGATGTCAAGTTTGTTGAGATATAAAGACTACCGAGAGCACTATTCAGTACATCAAGCCTTACGCACATACGTTACATGACCGTGTCCAACCTCCTCTGCATGGTATACATCTTGCAGTTCAGCTAACATTCTCTGTACTGTACGAGTGTACGTGCATGCATGGTTGCATGCAGCTGCAAATTAACCTTCAAGCTGAGGTTGTCAATTAGATGGTTTGACGATGGCCTTCCAACTTCTAAAGCAGCTGCAGACTTCGTCCTCCTTCTGGGAGTCTTGGACTTCTTCCCCTCCTCCTCTCCCACCACACTCCCTCCCTCAGCTCCCTGGATCCACCGAGAACAAACACACAAGTAAGTAGCGTCCATAACATTACCTGCTCCTCTGTTGTGCGCTTGTGCTTGAATCACAGCTGGCTCCCAATCTGAATATTATGCCAGCATGCATGCATGTTGCCTGCGATGTTTCACTATGACTGTATCATGCACGTTTGTGTATCTACAGGATACCGGTCACAACTAACCAACAATCAGGTGAACGAGCATGGAATGCAGTTGCTTCCGATGTCTGCCGGCACTGGTACTAACCACGCTCCTAGTCTGACCGTTAAAATGTTCTCAGACCCTTCCCTTCTAGGGAGGGAGGAGCCTGAGAAAGAGGCTGATGCCAGTGGCCTGGGAATGAGGCTGATGCCAGTAGCTTGGGGACAAGACTGATGCCAGCGGCCAGGAATCGAGCCTAATGCCAGTGGCCTGGGAATGAGACTGATGCCAGTGGCCAGGAATCGAGCCTAATGCCACGCATGTGTACATAGCGAATTTGTGCTGATATACTTAAACAGGCAGTAGCTAAGTGCATCATTTTAGGCTACATGTGTGTTCATTGACTAAGTCACATCGTATCTCGGTGTGTGAATGAGATATGAAGCTGGGAATTGCGCCATTGTGATCAGCATGAAAAGAGCTTTCAAATGATGTCCTAAAAGTGGTTTTTAATGTTCATCACATTTCTGCCAAAAATCGCACTTGACCAAAGGCTATAATCCATGGTTTTTCATGATTTTGGGTCAAAATTCAACCTGTAGCAAAATGGACATCATTTGAAAGCTCCGTTCATGCTGATCACAATGGTGCAAATCCCAGCTTCATATCTCATTCCTGGCCCAAGATAGCATATTACATAGCCCTCGTACCCAGGCGGGGCCTGGGTACGAGGCATATACATAGCCCAAACACTTGGCCCAATCACACAACCATAAATTCCAGATCTGCTGTACATGGTGTTGCACTGATACGGAATTTAGCTGTTATTCTGATTACCGATACTGGACAATAATATCTGCCAATACAAACAACCAACCTGATATACAACTTTGTACACAATAGAATAGTGCTAATACAAGCAGAGTCTGTGACCTAGTTTGAGAGGAAACAGGACCGGGAATCACAGGGGTCCCTTTTACACTTCGACCAGTCAAGCCAAACCTCATCTTGAGCACTGGCATGCCTTCTCATACTTGATATGCCACCTGCTTAGCCCTGCGTACACAGGACTCAAGCTTTTCTACTGCCTTTTGCACATACCTCACTAAAAAGCAGGTCCTCCTTCGCCTTCTCTCGGATCACTCTCTTCTCCAGAGGTGTGAGTGTCGCCTGTCTCCCACGAGGAAAATCCTCCCCAACTTCATCAAAGATAACAGTGCTACATTTGCCAAGGGGAGTGACAGTGGGGAGAAGGGGGGAGGAGAGGGGAGAGGAGAGGGGGAGAGGAGAGGGAGAGGGGGGGGGGGGGGGGGGGGGGGGGGATGGGGGATGAGAGGGTAGATGGAGGAGTAAGAGGAGAAGAAAGGGGACAGTCACTGCAATATGCGCTGTACATGTACATGTACTTAAAGCAGCGACCGGGGCCACAACCTGTAAATACGTTGCAAAACTTCCAGTAACCCTGTGACTGTGCCTTTTTGAAAGTAATACTGTAAGCCACACCTACATCCACTGTGTATGGAGTCACAATCCCTTGTTGCAGCTCTAAGTACGCAGTGCTTATTGGAGTGACGACCCCTTGATGGGAGTGGCCAGTCTCGTTCCCAGACTGAGTGTAGATCGTGGAAGCAATCCACAGGGGTTGTTTGGGTCTGGGAACGAGACTTGAGAATAACCTACCCCCCTGGTGCACCAAATTTGTACTTATAAGCATCAGGTGAGCATGCAGGGAATGCCCCCTCATTATTTCGGCTTTGTGTGAATTAACAGACCTCGGTTCTTCTTCCAGCGAGGTCTTGCTCTTCTTGCGAGGAACGCTAGCGGTAGCACTTAATTTTCTCTTCTTGCTCATGGCTGAGTTCGAGCGCCAAACTTTAAACTGCAGAAGGTGAGAGGCCACGTGTTAATTGTTACATTCCCGTGCACGAACCAAACGCTTTTCCGCCTACGTAGTTTGTATTCTTCCGTTTCACGGATTGGATCGATTCATCAAGCAGAGCTAGCTATAGCTGCTGAGAGAGAATAGAGATCGCCTACATGCAGACATTGGCAGGCTACTTCATCCCGTCTCGCTTGCACACACAGCAGTCTTGTGAGTTTTCTGACACTGTGCACCAAGTATGATACATTTGTACCCTAGATTTGAAGCATAAAGAGACCTATCCTCTAATCTACCCTACCTTAGAGACCTGGTTTCTAAAGTGACCTGGTAACTGGCGTGCTTGGAGACCTCCACTGCATTGAACTTTGATCAGCCTCTTCAGACGCTCAAAACTTCAGCAACAGACACTAGCCGTAGCATATCCACTAGCGCTATGTATCTAGCTGATATTGTTGGCAAGCAAACTTGAATGAGTTGGAGCTACAACAAGTTTTGCCTTACATCATTATTCCACTACAATGAGCAGTGTTAGTGCTCAATCATCATACATCATGATTCGAGTTTGCATAAAGAGTAGTCATAATTTGGGGGTGGTCGATCCTTCATAGCTCAAGCCTGACTGCTACCTTTACCTCGTTGGACACTGAGTTACTAGCTGATGCAGTGGTACGCAGTTACCCCTGACTAACTGAGGTGTCCCCGCTGTCTTTGGTGTAGCTCTCTGTGAATCAGTGTCTGCCATGTTGAGTAGCTGTGTAACACAATATAGTACATTGTAGGGATTCTCTGGTATCCATAGTAACAAAGCATCTAGGCACCCCATTAACTGCTGTGTAAGCAGTGTCTTGTTCCATTAGCCTAAAAGGGTTGGTTTGGTGTTCACAGGAGGTTGGTACACAGACTCAGGGTATTCCCCCCAGCTGCTCTATTAATGAATTTGCTAGGTGCATGTACCAGTTCGTAATTAGGCCATGATTTCAACTTCCTGTGGTAATTCCTAGAAAGCTGCTTTGGAGGGGAGTAAATTGCTTGAGAGGGGGTGCTTAGAACAGTTCCTTAATTTGGGGAGATAATCTGCATGTAGGTGCACAAAGGGTTGGGGTCAAGGTTTGAGACAGGAAGTCAGTATGTACCAAACAAGAGCACATGAGTAGGTCATGCTCTTGAAGCAAAGCAGGAGACCTATCTGGATGGAGCAGTGTATGCAAACGTTGAGCCAAACACTGCACATGCATGTGGAGTTATGGTAACCAGTGATTTAGTGTCATAATTATGGTATGCTTGCCTTAAGTTTGGGAATAAGGCTGAGTCACCAACCCTGAATTCCATGAACACAGTCAAACAGGCAGCTGTGATTTAAATGTACTGTTGCTAATCACATGACAAGTCACAACATGACATAATTATGTAGTCATCTCCTTTAGTCAGACGCGACCCCACCAAAGCACCAAAGCACATGTTTTCATGGGTCACTACCTTCGCTACCTTTCCGTGTTGTATAAGCCATGAACCTTGTCAAAGTGTATCGTGTCTCTAGTTCAGGCCATTGTCACCTTCAGATTTCCATACTGCAAGAGAACCCCCTACGTAGAACTATGTGACTGTTAGCTTTAAACGCAGGTCATTCCTACCGCTGGTCTCCATTCCGTACTTCAAGGGATGAAGAGTAGAGGCAGGATGGCCTTGGATTGAGGCCATGCCATTGCATTCCTCCTTTATTACTCGCCAGTATTTCTCCTCCCACCCTCCCTCCCCCCTTCCCAATCTTCCTTTCCCCTCCCCACCCTCTTCCCTTTCCCCTCCCCGCCCTCTTCCCTTTCCTCTCCCCACTTCTCCACTTCCTCTCCTCCCCTTTCTCCTCACCACCCGCTTCCCTTCCCTCCTCCACACCTTTTCCCTCCCCATGTCTTTCCTCCCTTGATTTTCACCACCTGCTCCCTGCCCCTTCCTCTCCTTCTTCCTTGATCTCCTCCCTTCCCCCTCCCCACTTTCCTTCCCCTCACTCTCCCTCTTCCCTCCTCCTCTCCCCCCTCCCCATCCTCCCCATCCTCCCCCCCCTCCCCATCCTCTCCCCCCCTCCCTATTTCCCATTCCCTCTCCCTATCCCCCTTTCCACTCTTCTCCCCTCTCCCTTCTAATCCTCCAGTGATATTATGAATGGATCACACAAAGCTCAAGGGGGGTATATTCGATCTACAGAAGGACCCAGTTGTCCTGGGGACGTACGAGAGCTCTGCATTCATCCTGTCGTTGAGAGACCCGGAAGAATTCCACTCCATTCACAACTTTGGCTACCACCGCATCCCACATATTGGTATACATGCATGTAGTAATTATGTAGTTTATTCACATGTAGTGATACATGTGAGATTGCTACACTCTGTAACCTTGTGCTTGTTACCATGGCAATATAGTGACTTTCAGAAGCTCAAAACTCAAATCATTTGGCCTAGTTTTTAAACAGGATCACTTTGATGCATTTGGCCAAACTGAGTTAACAGCTGGACGACTGGTTTATTAACCGGCTGACCATTTATTAACCAGTCAAGTTGTTTGCGGCGCATACATGTACCGTATTTCCGCGATCAAACGCCGCACTCGATTAGTCGCCGCCCTCGAATAATAGCCGCACCACCAGAAGGGCTGAACAAAATAAACGCTGCCCTTGTTTAGTGCGCTTTGTCTAGCCCTCGAGGACCATGACTGTTTCGCTGTGAGCGTGAAGTGAGGAGAACTAATTGTTGGTCATATTCCCCGAGAGTGTCTAAGCTTTTGGCATTTTCTGAGGTCGAGGCACGGGGGGCGAGCAACTTGTGACTGGCGAAATCTTTTTCATGACAGTAGGCCTAATGGCTTTGGCATTTCCTACCATTTTGTCAGGATGATTATCATGGTACTGCACAGCCCAGGGCCAATACAAAAAAACTTATTTGTGCATACACGGTGCTCAAATCTGTTTCCTCGCTTCCTTGTTTATGCTGAGTTTAATAAACGCCGCCTTTGATTAGCGGCCACCCTCGAATAGTAGCCGCCGTAAATCATGTGATGAAATAAATAGTAGCCGCGGTGTTTGATCGCGGAAATACGGTATACCATAGTATACAGACATAAGGTCTAGTGGTGCTGTACTGGTTTCAAGCTAGCCAAATGGTTTATAAGCCAGCCAAACAGCTTGCAAGTAAGTTACAAGCTGGCCAAACTCCTTACAAACTGACTGAACAACTTAAAACCAGACTTACAAAGCTGGCTGAATTGTCATTGCTGAGTTCAATGCATACGTAGGTTATATCCCATTCTCATTGAGCAGTAGCCTCATTCCCAGGCCACGTCACAGCCTGGGAACAAGGCTAATTCAGCAGCATCACTGACTGGCACCTCCTTGCACTGCTTTGTGTTCAGATTAGGGATCCACACTCCAGTTGGTACGTAGCTGACGTCCATCCATCCCAACGTGCTGTTTCTTTCTAGAAGGTCAATCTTCAGGAAGTGCTAACCGTATAATTATGTTAGAATGACATAATTTCCACCCCGCAAACCACAGAGCCATGCTCCAAGAGTCTTTTGGTGTTGATAAAGTACACATTGAAATTAGTCCTTGTAAAGCCTGCATTTACCAACCCACAGGTAGTGGAATGGCTCAGATGTTCCTCTGTAATGTCTGGCTACCTTGGAAACCCACCACCTCAAATCATAATACCATTGCCTCTTTTAGATGCCCTTCTATTGGATATATCTCCTTTTAGTATGGCTTCCAGGCTGCTCGTTAATGGATGCAAGTAGCTTCACTTGTGTCGCTCGCTTCAGCTGCTGATCTCCGATTGCGTCCGTGTGTGAGTCCTGGTGCTAGACAGCTCCCAGTGCAAAAGTCTAGATCTGGCGAGCTCATACTGGCGTTCCCGTTAGCACGGCACATGGTAGTTCTCTCTTCAGCAGTCTCGCAAGCTCTCGCTCGAGCTCCTCACTGCTTCTGCGTGAGTCCGGCGCTGGACAGCTCCCAGTGCAAAACTGTCGAGCTCTCAACCACCCTCATGGCGTTCACGTTAGCACGACACATGGTAGTTCTCTCTGTCACTCCTCAGTAAAGAGAATTGGCACCACATTAACACGAGGTCCAGTAAGTACAAAGGTCGTGCACATCACGTTCTGCCCCCCAAACACCTGACTCTTCCATTAGTCATACACACACACACACACACACACACACACACACATACCACACTCACTATGGCTTCTATGCTGCTCGTTAGCGGATAATTATGATATTTCTCGTTAGTTTGGCTTCCAAGTTGTTCTTTAATGGTGTGCCTGGAATGCACTCTGCCAGTGTGTGATAAACTTGAGAAGGGTTTGAGAAACCTAACTAGTGCAATACAATGACATCCATTTGTAGCACCTGGTTAGTAGCTATGGTATATCCTATAATGTGGGGAGAGGAATGAATGGGCCTGCCAATTCAGGAGCGAACGGAGCTTGTAGGTATTGAATTTGTCAGTTTCGTCTGAGATTTTCATAATGTTTATATATCCCATTTCTGATACGTATAGCATACCATAGCCCAAGGCAACCACAAGTTGATACATCTAGCATGCATAGATCTAGAGGCTGCTTACAGGCTACTGATATTGTATCAATTGTTCTGCTACAGCCAAAGACTACGGTATCAATACACTCAATTTACATTGGATCTGTCCAAACAACTGCATCTATAGTTTCATGATATACAAATATTTGGGCTTGAATTATTTTGTAAGTAGTCTGTGTGGCGTCACGTACGCGTGCATTAATTGGAGTAAACCGTAAGTTAGTCACCTACGAGCTGGGGGATGGAATCAGAGTTTGCTGAAGTATCAGCGAGTAAGAGTAGGACCTGAGGCATTATTCTGATATCGAGTTTGCTCTGCGAGTTGCTCTACCAGGAGTGCAGCTGCCATTAGACTGCTTGCTCTATCTACATAGCACTGTATCAAGCTCTACCAACCATGTTATATACCGTAGTCATGTGTTATTAGGCACATCTCACTTATAGGCACATATTAGCTATTAGGCACAGGCTTGACTCTTGTCTCAGCTGCTCTTTATTAAGCGCTGAAGTCTTCTTCCAGAAACTCTGCCATTTTTGATCCTATGGAATGGAAAAAAGCTATAATTCGAAATGAAACGCACCTACATGTATTTGAGGAATGGCATTCAACACATCTCGCTTATAGGCACATATTTCCTTCCTGTGGAGGTATAGGCACATGCGCCTAATAATGAGCGTGGGCCTTTTGAGATGCTCTTGAACTAGCCTCGGAGTGGTCTGGGAATTAGGCTAATGATGCACAAAATAGTCATGGGTAGGATTTGAGGCTAGATACGTTAGATGCACATTATTCAGGTCGGATTCAACCAATCAGAGAGTCACAGATCAGCATGTGATATGGTCCATGACTTGCATCACTTAAAGCTCTGTGTGTCCTCCAGGACGCTAAGTCGTCTACGTGGGTCTTGCACACCCTCAGTACGTACTGCATCTTTCCCAATGGTGATCTTAACACTGCTTGCTTTTCACATCTACCCATCCAGGTGTCTATGGCAATGACTACTCTCTGTCCCTGCCGATGGTCCTCCTCTCTCTGCCTCCAACACCAAGGCAAGTATGCACCATGTCATGCCACTCAGTGTTTCCCCCAAATGGGCGTACCGTGGTGCTCCTCCCCCTTTCCCCCATCCCGTTTTGTCTGGCCTAATATCATTTGATGTGGTCTCTTCTCCTCCTTGACTGATAAATTGTTACGGTCAGGCACCCCCCCCCCCCCCCCCCCCCCCCCTCTGCCAAACAGTGCAGCATGGCCCATGTCTGAGTTCCACTGTATCGGTTGGCACTGGGAGGGGCCATTTCCATCAGTTTCGGCATAAGTGGACTGACTATACAGCCATCTTGCCTTGTAGGGTCTCCATTTCCAGTGTTCATGGCCCATTTTTCATTTCCCGGGGGACTTGATTGCAAGTTCGTTAATTGGTGGGTGTGGTTAGAGTCACGTGTCTGCTTAGGATGGCTGAAATTGTGGGAGCAGTTTCAAGCCCAGCAACACAAGGGATCAGAAATTAGTTTAGCGACCGAAAATCACCTTGGAAAAGAATAGGATGACCATCTAGGGCTTTGAGGCTGTATAGCTCTTGATCCTCTTCTTCATCCAAGCTTCCCTCTTTCTGTTCATGCACTAGATAAATGATACTGTATATGCAGAGGGAAGCATGTGGCTTTCTGTAAACGGAAGAGCATGAGTCTAGTTGCGATAAACAATACTCTTCTTGCACTTTTTACACACAGCTGTCTTCAGGGGCTACCCTCAGACCTCCTCAATGCTCTGGACCTTCAAGAGATAGTGGCACAAAGGTCATTGTCAAATCCTTCCAAAACAAAACTAGAAATGTTTTCGGATCACATTCGCACAATCCTTCAAGACCACGGTAACCTCAGCCCTGACTATTGTAGCCGAATTGTGGCCAAGGAACTTGTGAAGCTAGTCATATCATCTGCCTGCACTACCTTAGGGCTGAATGGAAGCAGTTATATTGGCATGGAAAGTTCCTCCCTGGATAGTTATTCTGATTTCAGAGATCTGAAGGAAGGAAGTGACAGCGACACAGGAATGGCCGGTTTTGAAAACCTGAGCGGGTATATGAAATGGAGGGAAGTCAAACGAGGTAGTACAGTCAGTGCCATGAGTGTAGAGAGTGAGACCTTTGCTAGCAGAGAAATAACAACTCTTCAAGAAGAGGCTGAGCCAAACGATAGTCCGGAAACACACAGGAGACGAAACGGGCACAAGAGGGTGTCCCTCACAAAGAGACCAGGGATCATTGTACATAAGCCAGAAGACGAGGACGATGAGGTTCGAATTGCTGCTAAGAAGCTCGTTAAGAAGGTATTGCACTATGCTTGCAAGAAGTGGGAATCACTTTACCGCCGGAGTTCGGTCGAATACCTCACTGCCAGCACAAAACGAATAAAGATCACAGAAAGTCCCCCACCACCACCAACTCTTTTCGAAGAGCCTTCAATGCTGCCTCCGTTCCCGGCCAATTATTCAAGTATGCAGTCACAAATGTTTCAGCACAACAATTCAATTTCAGCCCCCCCTGAAACCAGCATGGGTTCTTGTGAAAGCCCATCCTCTACGGGCTTTCTCTCACCTCCTCTGGAGGAACGGGAGGGAAGTCCAACACACGCTTGGAGAAAACTGGGAAAGAAGCGAGGCCGGAGTGAATCACATGAGCTCATGATGCTCAAAGAGCTTGATAGGTTCCAGCAGTCCAAACTGGGGCAGAAGCTTCAACAGATGACGGACAAGTTTCATTCCATTCTGAAGCCGAAAAGAACTTTGGGTAAGGTTCGAAGTGCATCTGATAGTGTAGTTCCCCAAGATTACATTTCTAGAGATATGTTGTCTGCTGGAGAGCGAATGTCTATGAAAACCCTCACCTCGACTATAGGAAGAATGTCCATAGCAGAAGAGTCTGGGACGGATTACGAAACTGATGGAGACGAGGAATACACTGTACTGAGTCCAATCACAAAGAGACCACCTGAACTAGATGCAGAGGCATACGACAGCGAGTGTGATGTTGCGGAGAGCACTGGAGGATTCCAGAGCCTTCCTGCGACCATAAATTACAACCAGTCAGGATCCATCGAGGAGAACGACGATCGTTTCACAATGAGTTATCCAGATCTCAGCCACTTGCAAAGAGCCAGGGCACATGCATTCATGGACGAACCCGACCTGTACCCGCAGTGCTCATCAACCAAAGAGATATCTGACTGTCACACAACTGGACAGTCTCTGAACCCTCAGTCCGTACCTGAGATGGACCTCTTCATCATTGTACATACACATCCTGTACCAGGCATCTGTCAAAAGTTTCTCTGCAACAATACAAACGAGGTAAACCTCATGTACCACTGCTGGCTGTTCCCGGACCTCCCGTACGACCCCCGGGTAACGAGGAGTGACTGGCTTCAGATGGGTGTGTTTGAGCCCCTCGGTGTGCAGCCTGCTCACCTTGACCTGCAGGACGCTGGCATCACATTCTACTTCCTTGACCTAAGGTACGCCATGAATGTTCTGTATGGTGGCACAACAATGTCTTACGTTTTGCATGCTGCGAGCCGTAAAGAGAATTTTTGTCCTTTTACCGTAATAGAAATGTGTAGGGCAACTTTGCCTGCCCAACTATCTCCTAGATGTTGTGCTCTAACTTTAAACGGAACCTGATGACATCACATGGGCATGGCGTATACACTGAGGAATGATTCATATTGTGAAGCCTGAGTATGAATCTGCTCTTCTTTCATCATTATTGTTCAATCCTTTTTGATTGCTCAACCTTTCTGTCTATTCATGCAGGACTGTGTGCGTCCATGATTGTCGATTCTCACCTGAAAACGCCCAGCTACAACTCATGAGAAGTGTTCGATTTCACACTTTCTTCTCTGCCGCTAAGCATGGCACCAGACGAGTTGTCGCGTATCATGTGATCCCTGCCACGCCCAGTGTCGAGCTATCAGTTAGGGAATGCATCCAGCACTGTTCAAATTTAGGAGATCTTTTAACAAAACTAAGTTATTCTTTTCCAGAAGTGGGCCAGGACATTCTTCATCTAATTTCACCATTGAGAATTTAATTCAGTACTTTCGAAATCGCTGTATAGGAAACTTCGGCTACATTTCTATTAAAGTTATGTTGATCCTGACCTGCTTATTATATTTTCTATACACTATTTTGTATTCCCTTATTTGTAAAGAGAATCTAAACTGATGTTTTGGTATGGGATGCATCTGTTAACATCATGCTTTCAAGCACTATATTGTGACTCGATCACGCATGCAGTGGAAGAAACATGCATGATATGGTTTGGTTTACTCATGTGCACAAGCCATGGCCAATCATCACTACAAAAATAATGTCAGGGAAACAAGGGTATAATGGATCCAAGGAGACCGGCTCGATCGTAACTGTTGTGGTATAAAAGAAAACGTGCACATGACAGTCAATACGTACTGCGCTATAGTTCTATAATTATTATTACAGTATCTCTTCTCAGCTGGTATACACCACTGGAATTCTCTTTCTAGGTCTTGAGTGTTGGAGCATCACAGAAGCATTTTTGTGGCATGAATGCTGCCATACACACTCCCTCCCAGCGATAGTTGTTCCTCTTCGCAAAGGACGGCGGTACGCGCTTTCCCAGCAGTTTCTGTTTGTCCTGTTCGAGCAGCTGCGGGTTCCCATGGTACTTGTTGAAAAGCTTCATGGAAGCAATGGCGTCCGTTGCAGGATCATGCTGGTCGGATATAAACCCTGTGGATAGATTTAAGAAAGCATTATTTAATACGCGGAAATAACTAGGAGAACGCATGGCATTGTGGGGCGAGCGTGAGCGAGTACAATGCAGAACGAGTACTTATTTGCATGCACAGTCAGTCAAATTTTAATGTCCCCTGCCAATGCAGCCCATCCAATGTTGCACGACTGAGATGACAGAAATCGTAATATGACACATGCACAACACAGGGGCCTATATGCATGCTGCTAGTACACCATGTGACAATGGCATGTGTTCTGCAGGACATGTACCGGTCTGAGGTCGGTGAATAGGTAGCTAGCTAGCTAGCTAGCTAGCTAAGTGCGGACTTCGTCCAGTTTGCTGTCACCACAGGCGAGAAGGTAGCTACAGAGCCTGGTTAGACTGTTCATGGTACCATGGTTCACCCGTCTTCATGAAATGCTTTAGCCACTCACCGCCCCGCTATAGTCTCCATGCAAGGCCTTGTTGAGGTAGACTGTTCAGAGTTCGCGTCTCAGTTGACAGTCTCCGCGATATCAACGCACGAGAACTCAGTTTGGAAATAACGCATGATGCAAGAACACGCAAAATACGAGCAGGAAGTGATTTACGGCACGACGTACGACAGATACATATATATATATATATATATAAACATATATAGAAAATTCGAAGCAAACTCGTCTATGTGGGGCTCGCTCACGCTCGCCCCAATTATGGGTGGGGCTGGGCTCTAGCTCTACATGCGATATGCACGTAGCTACGTACCTGCACGCAGCAAAGTGTTGGCTTCAAAGCTCAGTGAGAACATGGAGTACGTGCCATATCGGGGATTATAGGTCCGGAACATGTCAGCCAGTTCCACCTTCCTCGCGTAGTCAATTCCCTCTTCCAGCTGCAGCCATTTGATGTCCGAATTCACACTCTGGCCGACTAACACCACATCTGGACCAAGGAGGCGCTTCACTTCTGCAATCACGTCGCTGAGCCTCTGGCCGTCGTCCAGATCTCCCTCGCTAACCCCCGTTATCGGCGTGAGGTAGCTGACAATTCGTTTCTCCGGTTTCACCTTCTTCAGAAGAAGAACACTCTCCCGGTTATCAACGACAGCGACAAAACACACGTCACGCGCGTCATGACGAATTCCAGTTGCAACGCACTCAACATCCAGGCTAATGTATCGTTCTGAAGCCATTGTAGACAAGCTAGCACTATACAGTAATGTTGCAGTTGCATGTAATTATCACACTGTGCATGACTTAATTGGCCTGTTTTATTTATGATCCTTTGGGATGACCTCTTGCTTCTAGGAAAAACATATTTTTGGAGTTGAGCATGTGCAGTGAATCTTATTATACCTTAACCGCCAGTTGCCTTTCTTGGTATTAGCCATGAAGATTGCTTATAGACCTAGCCGGAAATATGGTTAAGGTATCATACGCCATTTGACGTCACTGTAGTACCCTTTTACCCTTGAACAGGAACACCTGTGTACGATAAAGTGCTGACAGTGTGAAAGTATGCTTAGGGATCATATGCCATTCATATCACTGTAGTACCCTTTGCTCTTGAACAGGAGCACCTGTGTACTGAGTGTGAAAGTATGCTTAGGGATCATGTGCCATTCATGTCACTGTAGTACCCTTTGCTCTTGAACAGGAGCACCTGTGTACGATAAAGTGCTGAGTGTGAAAGTATGCTTAGGGATCATGTGCCATTCATGTCACTGTAGTACCCTTCGCTCTTGAACAGGTGCACCTGTGTTATACCGTATGATAACGTGCTGAGTGAGGGCTCAAATACACATTCACTCTTGCCTTACAAAAACAAACATTGGCTAATCATCCATGACCATCAGTTGGTGCAAGTTGAAGTACCACTTCCAATATAGACATGGTAGATATCAGTCTTTTTCAGATTCCCCACTGTGTCGTTGGCAGCAATGTAATAGTCAATCAAGACATCCTTCAGATCAGCTACCTGGCATGAGCGAGAAAAATGCATGCACCGTCATGAACACGGAATTTGTCTCCGTGAGGAATTGCAATTCATATGAAGGGTGGTCAATTGCTAACATAAACCATCTACAGAGACCCACCTTAATCCAGAATTCATCTGCAATGACAGTTGGTAGACACTCCTTTCCAGTGCTGTCACACGTGAGGTCAATACTTTCATTGTAAATGTTGCCCTAGAGAAATAATATTACCAGACTGAGTACACTCTAAATAATTCACATAGCTTTAGCGCTAGCTAACTTAGTCCAGCCAGTAGTAAGCAGTTAGCTATACAGCACAACAGATTGAATATTTTAACTCATCGTACTGCATGGCTCCACAACCCCCAATTCTACTGACAATGAATAACCAGTGCTTATACATACGGCATTATTTGGGGGCGGTACAAGTACAAGTGTAATGTGGGTATATCAGGCAGCTAAAGCAATGCCTCTGGTGAAAAGGTAAGTTCCACTCCTATGGCTGTAAATGGGCTAAGCCCACCTAGCCAATTTGTACGTTGTTATAAAGAAGCACATAGTCCATACGCATCTTCAATCTATAGAGACAGTAACCATGGCACCAGAATATAGCACTAGCGATAGCCAGCTTGTGGTGAGATCTCTGCATAACTGGACTAACCACTCCTCGATTACTTAAGGTAGGAAACATGGGTACCGCGATCTCCGAAACCAAGTTGATGGATAAATGGGCAGCATCAAAGCGTACACAAGTTTCAGCAATACTTTGCATCAAACTGCTCCCTCTGCTTGAAAATGCCCTAAAACTCAATTTTAAGGCCCTCTACGAAACTGAAAATTTGGACCCTCTCCAAGGCCCCACCCACACTCTGACCCCATCATCAATACACACACTAAACAGGCCCAAAAACTACGGATGGGTTTACCATCTGCTCTCCTCAGTTGCAGGCTACAGCCCAAAACTCACTGCCACCCTCAAAAACAGAGGTTTGGCTACCCTAGGCTTTCAAAAAAAATTCCACGCACACCAACTAAAACCGACCAAAGCCAAGGCCAAGGTCAACCTACCCCCTGCAAAACTAGGGATGCTTTTCAACGTTCACCTCTCGGTTACAGAGTTTTGGCCACACATCTACTCCCTCTCACCAGCCCAGTCCAGCTACCAAACCAGCCAAATTCACCCTAACACGAAAATGGGCGGGGCCTGTAATGCCGAAAGGTCAACTCTCTAGAGTACCTTGGCCAGGGAGCTGTCAGAGGCTGTTCACTTTCCAGGCTGTTCTTCGGCCACTTCAGCAGCCCAACAAACATTCTGCTCACTCGACCTAGCTATTCACACTCAGATAGCCCATTGCTACATTCAATAAGCCAGAATAGCTTCTTACGTAAAAAAAAAAGAAAAAAGAGTGTTCAAACAAATCTTCAAAGTACCGCACGGCCACATCAGAGTACCGATTTGAAACTTGAAAGGGCCGCTAGCCGCATCAAAGAGAGAAGCCCCCTTGTTTATTCCGGTTGCCGCCATGGGAAAACGTAAACAGATGAATAACTCTATATAACCGTATGCGAGTGACGTCATCTCATTAATTATTCATGAGCAAAATTGCGCGATTTCACCGATGCCGTGCTTCCTACCTTAAGTACCATTTGCAGTGACATAATTATACAATTGGCACTAGTTACAAATTGTCTTTCACTGTGACTTGCTAGCTATACATCTGAGAAACAGCTGCTATGTAATCCATAGGCTATAGTCACATGACCAGCTAGGAATTGCATGAGGCTTCTATGTGAACTTTTCTCAGTATGTTTAGCTATCATCAAAATGTAATCCATAAGCAAGGAAACCATACATAGCAATACCCTTACATGATTACTGGTGATCCAGGAAGTGCAATTGAATTATTATGATGTGCATGCAGACATTACATGTACTCTCTTCTCAGTATGCCTACCCGTCAATGAGTCACCTTGGGAAATACTCTTTGGTTCATATTCACTGTTGTCCACTCTGAGACATGTGACAGGTCTGCATGTGTACGAGAAAAGAGAACAATCATACCAGGCATGAATATCGGATGGTGCTTGGAGAAATAACTGACCTGATTGATAAACATCATTTGAGATGTCACCAGTTGGGTTGACTCCGTCCATGTCCTTCCGATAGTTGAATACAACTGAATCGATCCCTGACACATCGTAAGCAAAAGTCCAAATATAGAAGTCCCTGTGAGCACATGATGTGCATTGTATAAGAATGGATAAACTTCCTGGGTTATAAGGTGTAGTTACATACATTGCAAAAAAATCCATAGTGTGAGATGGGGCTACATATAATTGCATTGGACTGCCGTGATGTGTTATAACTTGTAAGAATAGCAACAAAGGCACTGCAGTAACTAGCCAACCACAATCAGCCAAATACTGGTACCACTCCCAAAATATCACTGCCTGGACAAACCGTGAATACTTCAGTGGTGATCAGGTGTTCCTCAACGATAACTGTATTCAGTACACTGTACTGATACCATACACTTCTAATAATACGGTTGTCATGCCTATGTCACGCTCTTGAGCATGCATAGTAGCACACTTAACAAATCGTTGACCACACCCTTTACGTTGTCGTTTCCGTAGAACGGGTGTGACACCATTGTGTGAGTGTCTGCTCACGATTGCCATAGTGCCACACATTATACTACTGCCATCTAGTGAGCTAAAAGAGTCAAATTGTAGGCCTGGTCGATGGGAGGAGGTTATAAGCCAAGTTGAACATTTGCATCGATATATAGATACCGCCTATAGGGTGGGTCCTGCTAATTATTCCAGACACCAGAATGGTTGGGATGTACCAGTGGGTTACTGCTACACTGAATACAACCACATAGCTACATAGTGTGAACTCTCAGAGAATACAAAAGTCACAGCACCTTACTGTCCTCTACATACCATTAAGGTTACGGGATACTCGTGCGCGCGCCGTGCGAAATGTATAGGGAAATGCATACTTAATTTTGATAACCAAAAATCTGGTACAAAGAGCGTGAGCAACTTGATTCTGGCAGTGAAGGTGCGCTGTCACAAGGTGCAGGGCATGACGGAAGCTTTTTTTGATAGCATAAATTTATCTGATGTCTCGCTCGAGAAAAGCGGTAAATATGGCTTTTTGGTGAACTGAACTGCTCGTTTTTGCATGGCTATAGAGTGTATCCGTAAAAGCTTCCGTCATGCCCTGCACCTTGTGACAGCGCACCTCCACCACCAGAATCAAGTTGCTCACGCTCTTCGTACCAGAGATTTTTGGTTAGCGTATACATTTCTCTATACATTTCGCACGGCGCGCGCACGAGTATCCCATTATCATAAAGACCATGGAAATGGTACACTGTATGTTGTACAAGCAGTATATAGTGTATTCATCATGCTGTGTGATGACTATGTATACATGAAGTATGCATGCTTATGTCATTCAAAGCACTCACGTAGGCATGGGGACATATTTGTATCCCCACAGTTCTCCCATTCCACAGCTTCCAGGGTTCCAGGGCAGGCGTTGAGGAGTCCAAATAGTAGGACCTGTCTTATCTACAGTCGAGTTTCTACAAATAAAACACCTTGTGATTATATAGATCACAAATGCACCTCTTAAATAGTCTTGTTCCCAGGATTGCCTACTGTATGTGCATGCTGCAACTTCGACACCTCGGAATGAGACTACCTCGATCCAAAGTGATTTTGAGCTATTCATGTGTGCACATAGCATGGCATTTACCGGTACTTTGCAATTGCCTTGTCTGCATGAGCAACAGCGTTGTTGCAAGCAACAGTCTGTTTGACAGGCATGTCTTCAACAGCACCGTAGTACATGTATCCAGAGGTGAGCCCAGGCAGATAGAAGTGCCAGGCTAATTCTGCATCCTATATGATAGGTAGGGGAAACATGAAACAGAATATAATTACACATGGGGGGAGTACTATGTATGAAAGACGACTCATGATCATCTCCCCTTTACTTTGCCACACTATACAATTTTGTCCCCCCCCCAAACGATTTCTGATATGTGAACTTTATACAACTCACTGTGGCATCTGAGGATGGTTCCTGGATTTCACCAAGTCTCACGCCACCAGCCATCTAGACAACACGATTGGTAAACATAATATATGAGTACATAGCAGCAAATTTGCCACTGTGGGGAATTATGCAATAGAAGTCTCACTCAAAGCAGCAGGCCACTCTTGCTGCACACATGATTACAACTAGAGCCAATGAGCACGCCTAGTACTTTTCCAGCTGTTATCAATTTACATACTTGCTCTGCAGTTTCCACTGTGTTCTCAGCTGCCGTGAGAATTGCCCAGTTCCTCTCATCCAGAGCCCACCCGTTCTCTACATCAAACTGTCCAGCCTATCAAAGGGCATGCAGAGAGCACTGCAGTGAACTACACTATGTTTTGTTCTGCAAACAAAAAATGATTTGGATGATGTGCTTACATTGCATACACGGCAAGTTTCACATTCTGTGTAGCCCTTTGATTACTCCCCAGCAATGGGAGTCTATGTTGTGGGTGTATTGGGGCCTGATTATGTTTCTACAGTTGGCATAGTTCACACCTGTGCATTGTTTGGTTGAAGTGGGTAGTTCCACTGAAGGCACTGTGGTGATCCAAAGTCTCCGTCAGGGTTCACCCAACCTCCTTCCTCTACGTGGACTATGTCGTTGTTGTCCACAGGATACTGGCTTAAGTACTGCTGGATGGTGGTGGCAACATAACCCTATGCAGAGAGGAGTTGAGGAATGCAGGAAACCTTACATGTAATAGACTTTCCATTGGCTATCGGTTGAACACGAACAGTTTGTCTTGGACCTTCAGATAGAGGTTCTGCATTTGATGTCACAACTGTCCCATTATAATAGTACCTTGTCTGTATATGGCTAGATAAATTCTGTTTCATATGAGTGTAAAATTACTATAGAAATGCAAGCAGCTTGATTGGAATGGTCACTGTCTAGGCTGGAGAAATTTAGTAAATTCGTACTATGTATATACAGCATTACTGGGACAGGAAACGCTGACTGCATGCTAAGAATTTGCCTCTCACCATCCCTAACAACGGTTGCTATAGAGGCAGACAATGTCAACGCAGAGCCTCTATTCTTTCACTGGACTAATATAAATTGGTCAGGCAGACCGGCCATTCCAGATCTGATTGTAAAGTCTCTCACCTTTCCTTCACCCTCCTTCACAAATTCCTTAACACATTGCGTGTAATAGGAGTACCCTCCACCAAACGCATTGTCTCCGTCGTGAGCCAACAGGATCAGCATGGGGTGGTCTGACTCACTGGCACTTGCAATCTGGTCTATATCCTGTGTCCCATAGCATTCATAGCCATCCATCCAGCTCATGGCCTAAAAGTACAAGTTACAGGGGAAAATAATATTAGCTAGCTACATTTCAAACTATTGTCTCAACCGGCAAACAAAAACACATTTACAAGCAGTTCTGATAAACTTATAAGCAGGTGGACTGACCCATACAGCAGTCTGATCAGCCAGCCTAAATTTTTCATGTTCTGAGGTACCATCAAAATCTTTCAACAGAAGATCTTTGGTCTCATACTCAGTTTTGGCATGTCCGGAAAACATGGAATACAAAAGAGCTCAATTGTTGTGTTCATGGATACCACATAACTCATTCATGAGATCTGTGTTGACAAAGTAGTCATATGCATGTGTGAAAGAGAGATTGGGAACGTCACACTTGAGCTATTGCCATGACAGTGCTGACGGTGAACCTCTTGGATCAGGAATCCATCTCCCATTTGAGCAGAAGAGCCCTCTGGCAATATTAAAACAGCCAGCTGCATGGACATACTGAAACTGCACGTATACAATTGTTCATTGTAAAATGTATATTGAGAGTTCCACTTTCGGAGTTCATATTCAACAACAAAAATTAAACGTCTCAAATATATATTGGTACAGAATCTAATACTACAACGAACAGCTATGCAGGATTTGAATCTCACCATTGCTGATGGCACCACAATTATCTTGGAGACATTCCCGGTATCTGGGTCCACATACTGAGCAAAGTGTGGGCGATAGGAGAACGGGTAGGCATTGTTGGGAGTGCAGCCACGAGATATGGCTTCCTTGAAGTAGGCCTGCTGCTCTGGATTCACCTAGAGTAATGACATCAGCACCACTATATCTACCACGCTACACTTCAAACTTCACACACATACACAGGTTGGTTGTCACATCCGTTGTACGGAAACAGATGCAGTCTGCAATGTGAACATTAATTGGATGCAAGTAGAAATGACATGCTAATACCTGGTCCGCCTGGTTTGGAGGACTGTTGTTATCCCCACGAGGTGAGTAAGGATAGCTCTGCAGTAAAAGACAATGTATACCATGTGTAGTTAATGTTCCTATCTTGCAACTTGATAAACTGTCTGAAACTTCTTTTGTTGTCTGACACTGTCTGAAACGGTTCTTTTGTTGTCCGACACTTCTGACATTACTTGCCCTTGTTCAACACTGCACTGCACATTGGTACACCATGCAGGAAACATGGTGCTCCATAGTATGTATATACATATCACTTTACAGGCAATGCACATAGCCCCATAGCACATATCACTTTGCTCACTTTGACAGGCATTTGACAGTGAAGCAACCACTAAACAATGGCCAGCTATTAACAATGCAAGATGAAACTAAAGTGATATGCTGCTCCATGCTGCTCTGTAATGAGTGCTCATGCACAATGACAATGAATGTGATCTTTTATGAGCTTAATATTTCTTATTTTGGTACGATCGTTTGCATTCACCTGACAATGCAGAAAGTAAAGACAGGAAGTACACACAAATATATATCACTTTCATGTTCCATGTGAAGGAAACCAACATGATAACCTGTTCTTGTCCTGTAGCTACAATAACTATGTATTGATATTCTGTTATAATTATGACCTGCATATGTCCTTAACTGAGAGTCTTCAGTAAACAAACCTCTCAATGATGGCCACAGCAAGACTAAGAATAAAGTTTACTTTGCATGATCTGGAGATGTGGTTGTTGGCCACGATGACCCACTCTATTCCCTGTTTGACAAGCACTGGTATGGCCCTCTCCGTGAACACCATCTCAGCGGGGAAGAAGCCTGTGTATGAACACAAATACAAACAACCCACTCTTGATTTGTACATCACCAACACACCAAGTTATAACTATGCTAGAGATGAACAATTACGGGACCTTTTGAGTAAGGTGCATCATTCCAGGTCTTGGAGTAGATGAGCTTATGCATTCCAATCTCCTTGTCAAGAGCATTTCTGTAGAGATAGGATCAAAATGGCATCCATAGTTATCCTTTACTAGCCTCACATTCCCTTGGGTCCATGCAATTGCTATTTATCATGAGGGGGTTTTCATTTGCACTCATATTCAGTCAGGGTTCCATATTTATACACTTGAAGCTCCAAACTGCATTAAATGACTTTGAAAAGATAGGCCTCACAGGAGATTATGAATAAGTGTATAATTATAGGCATATGATTTTCATTTGTGTGGTAAGCGTAACCATGACAATTAACAAGCTGGACTTTGTGATGGTAGTGAGAAAGGGAGAGAGAAGTCAATTGGGATTTCAACCAGGATCAGCAGCATGAGATTCCAAAGGGGACTTTGGTTCAAATTCTTCTATGCATGATTTCTCTCTCTCTCTCTCTCTCTCAGCAGGCATAACCATTCGCTTATTATGTAGCTCTGGCATGCTTGCAAGTCACCTAGAGAACACATTTGCCATCTCTCGCTCTTGAATGGTGTTGCCAAGGTAACAGGCTATTGGTATAACTATTAGTCCACTTATAAGTTTTCCATACAGGAAGTTGTAAATGGCCTACCCCATCAAAAGAGATTGTTTCCAAGTGCATGTTTAACCTGTCAATGAGTGTAGTCAGTGCATGGTGGTAGGTGAAAGCAACAAAGTCCAGCTTAGGGAACCCTCCAGAGGTCCTGAGAGTGTGAATAGCAGTGGAGTAGGTCTTGTTCCACCCGGGAGAGTAGATGTGGTCATGATCTGCCAGATTATTGATATTCTCAATCAGACATCCACTGAAGCTCACCTGCAAACGGTAAGCAAACCCGGATTTTAACATTACCCTAGCAATGCATGTCTAATAATGTGCCCTCGAGTGCCCATGGCAATTGCCCACGTAAGACTTGACCTCATGAACGGAAGTCTCATAGAGACTCTACACGTGGGTCTGTACTCCATGCTGACTCAGCTGACTTCACACACAATGGTGTTATCATAGTTCAGCACTGTTGCAATGCTCCACACCTAATAAGTGCTGGTGTATACATTAGGAATTTGGGATCTTGTACAGCTCACAGCCCTGATAAAGTATTATACTCAGTTGCTACAAGATACCTGTGCCCCCATATCAGCATACTGCTGGCAGCTTTGTACAGCATCCACGGCATAGTGTTGATAATCATTCACTCTGTCCGCTGAAGTGGGCAAGAACGATATAGTTTCCAGCTAATCAATGAGCCTCACGGAAGTCATGAATGACTGAAAGTAGCTAATGAATATTGATTAAGTAGAACTTGTTATTCATCACAACTATCCTCGCAGATATAGTCACATGCTTTCATCAGTAGCTAGCTATTAAATTTTATCAGCACAAATTCAATTCACCACAATGGCATAATTATTAACTCATTCCCAGCCATTAGAAGTCTGTTTTGCTTGTGAGCCTCGTGTGCATTGTTTGGGGTCTGGGAATGAGACTTGGGATGCCCAACAATCTAAGCTATTTGATTCAAAGTATAGATACCGTAGCTATAATATTTCTAGTATTCACGTTATAACATCTATGACCCCAGTATAGGGTCACATCGACCCCCCATGGCTGGGAATGAGTAATTATGTATCAGACATAGTACCTGCCAACACAAATTGGCCAGCCATCTGCCACTAAGAGATAGCTGTACAGCCTTTCACAACAACATAGATTACAGCAGCTAGTATAGCTGTCACACAATATTGCACGGAACAATAATTTCTCAGTAATTAGCTAATGCAGCCAAATCATTTTGACTCATCATAGTAGCTACGTTGCTTACACAACTGGAAATTTGCTATACCCCGGTAGCTAGTATACGTTATAGCTGCAAGATAGGCTTCCCAGTTACACAGTAAGTATATACATGATCATCTGAGTAATTTCATACCCTTGCCAAATATTTGGTCAATGTCATCATCCGGATGGTCTCCTTGGGATGACTTGAGCTGCAGGGAGTCATAGGCTTTCTGATAGGTTTTTGGGTCATTTGGTAGTTTGTCCGGCCAGTAGATGGGCTGCTGCATATGCCTGTGAACACCACACTTAAATTATGGCCAGAGTTCAATATGCCAACAGCTATGCGACAAGCAAGGTTACTTGTCAGATATAGGACACACTATCAGCTAGATGGCTACTTGTATAATATACTTTACAGAAGAGCAACAAGTATATGTAGCAGACACAGCTCGAGAGTACAAACTGACCATAGATAGGTGGTGTACACCTTTCCACTGCCACCCTCTGACCGGGCAATTGCAAGTACAAGGACAAACACATAGTGGTACAGCATCGTACTCACTGTCACTCAACAAAGACAATGAAGCTATAGGTAAAGTACACAAAACAGCTCATGTGACTCTATAGCTATAAGGAGTATGCCAGAACAATCAAGGTATGAATAAAGTCTATGATATCACACATTATGTGCAGCAGTACTGTACTATAAATCCTGACTATAGGATGTCTTCCTTGCATGCTGTGAAGCAGTATCAGCCTTGGACTTTGGTGGCTGTGAGGTATGCACGGCAACACCTGTCTTTGGTAAGCCAATCTTAGACTTTGGTTGCTGAGAGGCTCCATCAGTCTTGGGTAAACCACTCTTCGGTTTTGGTGCCAGTGGGGCTCTTGGTGCCAGTGGGACTCTCTTCTCCGCCCTTGGTGGTAGTAGGGCTCCATAAGTCCTCTTCGACTCTGGTGGAAGTGTGGCTTCATAAGTCCTCTCCAACTTTGCTGGCGGCTGTGAGAAATCATCAACATTAAGCTTGGATACTCTTCTTTTAGACTTTCTTCGTCGTGTGGCACTAACAGTCTTGGGTAAATCACTCTTTGGTAGCTGTGAGGCTCCATGATCAGACCTGGATAAACCAGTCTTAGACTTTGGTCGCAATGGGGAATCATCAGCCATGGGTACACCATTCTTAGACTTTGGCTGTAAGGTTCCATAAGTCTTTTGTGGTGCTAGGGCATCATCAACCTTGGAGAAACCATTCAGCTCCTGTGAGATGGATTCCTTTTCAGGTAAACCACTCTCGGACTTTGGCGGCTGTGAGGTATCATCTACCTTAGTGTTGGGTAAAATGCTCGGTTGCTGGATGGCAGCATCTGTCTTTGGCAAAGCACTCTCAGACTTCAGTTGCTGAGAGGCTCCATCCGTCTTGGGTAAACCACTCTTTGACTTTGGTGCCAGTGGGGCTATATAACTCTCTGGTGCCAGTGGGGCCTTATAACTCTCTGGTGCCAGTGGGGCTCTTGGTGCCAGTGGAGCTCTCTTCTCCACCCTTGGTGGTAGTAGGGCTCCATAAGTCCTCTTCGACTCTGGTGGAAGTGTGGCTTCATCCAACTTTGTTGGTGGCAGTGGGATATCAAGCTTGGATACTCTTCTTTTAGACTTTCTTCGTCGTGTGGCACTAACAGTCTTAGGTAAATCACTCTTTGGTAGCTGTGAGGCTCCATGATCAGACCTGGATAAACTAGTCTTTGACTTTGGTCGCAATGGGGAATCATCAGCCATGGGTACACCATTCTTAGACTTTGGTTGCTGTAAGGCTCCATAAGTCTTTTGTGGTGCTAGGGCATCGTCAACCTTGGAGAAACCATTCAGCTCCTGTGAGACTGGTAAACCATTCTTTGACTTTGGCGGCTGTGAGGTATCATCTACCTTAGTCTTGGGCAAAATGCTCGGTTGCTGGATGGCAGCATCTGTCCCACTCTTAGACTTCGTTTGCTGAGAGGCTCCATCAGTCTTGGGTGAACCACTCTTCGGTTTTGGTGCCAGTGGGCCTCTTGGTGCCAGTGGAGCTCTCTTCTCCACTCTCGGTGGTAGTAGGGCTCCATAAGTCCTCTTCGACTGCGGTGGAAGTGTGGCTTCATAAGTCCTCGGCAGCAGTGGGATATCATCAACGTTATGCTTGGATACTCTTTTCTTTCGTCGTGTGGCACTAACAATCTTAGGTAAATCACTCTTTGGTAGCTGTGAGGCTCCATGATCAGACCTGGATAAACTAGTCTTTGACTTTGGTCGCAATGGGGAATCATCAGCCATGGGTACACCATTCTTAGACTTTGGTTGCTGTAAGGCTCCATAAGTCTTTTGTGGTGCTAAGGCATCGTCAACCTTGGAGAAACCATTCAGCTCCTGTGAGACTGGTAAACCACTCTTTGACTTTGGCGGCTGTGAGGTATCATCTACCTTAGTCTTGGGCAAAATGCTCGGTTGCTGGATGGCAGCATCTGTCCCACTCTTAGACTTTGGTTGCCGAGAGGCTCCATCAGTCTTGGGTAAACCACTCTTCGGTTTTGGTGCCAGTGGGCCTCTTGGTGCCAGTGGAGATCTCTTCTCCACTCTTGGTGGTAGTAGGGCTCCATAAGTCCTCTTCGACTCCAGTGGAAGTGTGGCTTCATCCAACTTTGTTGGCAGCAGTGGGATATCATCAACGTTATGCTTGGATACTCTTTTCTTTCGTCGTGTGGCACTAACAATCTTGGGTAAATCACTCTTTGGTAGCTGTGAGACTCCATGATCAGACCTGGATAAACTAGTCTTTGACTTTGGTCGCAATGGGGAATCATCAGCCATGGGTACACCATTCTTAGACTTTGGTTGCTGTAAGGCTCCATAAGTCTTTTGTGGTGCTAGGGCATCGTCAACCTTGGAGAAACCATTCAGCTCCTGTGAGACTGGTAAACCATTCTTTGACTTTGGCGGCTGTGAGGTATCATCTACCTTAGTCTTGGGCAAAATGCTCGGTTGCTGGATGGCAGCATCTGTCCCACTCTTAGACTTTGGTTGCTGAGAGGCTCCATCAGTCTTGGGTAAACCACTCTTCGGTTTTGGTGCCAGTGGGCCTCTTGGTGCCAGTGGAGCTCTCTTCTCCACTCTTGGTGGTAGTAGGGCTCCATAAGTCCTCTTCGACTGCGGTGGAAGTGTGGCTTCATAAGTCCTCGGCAGCAGTGGGATATCATCAACATTATGCTTGCATACTCTTTTCTTTCGTCGTGTGGCACTAACAGTCTTAGGTAAATCACTCTTTGGTAGCTGTGAGGCTCCATGATCGGACCTGGATAAACCAGTCTTAGACTTTGGTCGCAATGCATATGGGGAATCATCAGCCATGGGTACACCATTCTTAGACTTTGGTTGCTGTAAGGCTCCATAAGTCTTTTGTGGTGCTAGGGCATCATTAACCTTGGAGAAATCATTCAGCTCCTGTGAGACAGAATCCTTTTCAGGTAAACCACTCTTGGACTTGGGTGGCTGTGGGATATCATCAATCATTGGTTTTGGATGCCATGAGGCTTCATCAACCTTGGGTACATCATGATTAGACTTGGATGAACCATTCGTTTGTTGTGGGGCAACGTCTGTCTTGAGCAACTTAGAAGTAGGTTGCTTTGAGGCTCCATCAGGCTTGAGCGAACCACTCTTAGACTTTGGTGGCAGCTGTGATGGACCATTATCAGCCACCTTGATCAGTAAACCATCCTTAGATTTTGGTAGCAGTACTAGTGGAGCATAGTCAATAGACTTTGGTTGCGGTAAGAGTCTGTCATCCCTCAATGAAGACTTTGGGCACTGCACATGTGAAGGTGAAGAATCAGGTAAACAAATTTGTTGTTGCTGTGAGGTATCGTCAGTCTTTGTTGGCAATACTGTGGCAGGTGAATATACAGCTGTCTTGGATGAACAATTCTTCTTATACTTTGGGCGCAATGAGACGTCAGCTTTGGCAGGCTGTAAACCATTCTTGGACTTCGGTGACTTTGGGGTATCAGTCACCTTTTTGAGTACATCATTGCAAGCAGAACTGGTTTCCTGACTCATGGATTTCGGCAGGTTTAAGAAAGACAAATGAGTGGACGCTGTACGACTGTGAGCTACTGACGGAAGACAGGTTTGCTCATCATTCATGTTAAGCACTATGCCTTGCTTTGAGCGAATGATCTTTTCTCCATCATTCCCGGCAGCAGCTGGCAAGCTTCGAATAGCTACACTCTTTGTCATGACAGGTGGCACAGGTTTGTGCAGCTCCAAGCACGGCAATTGTAGTTGATTGTCAGGTGCAACGTCTTTTTGAAATGCAATTATAGCAGAGTCTTCCTCATGAACTTCACATCGACCAATTGACATCACTGCAGGTACAACCTTGCTGGTACAGCTCTCAAGTGAGGGACCTGGGTTATGCACTTCAGACAAGGCAGCTGTAAGCATCCATTCACTAGAAGGATTCTGGAATTTACATTCATCGTGTCCTGAAGTATCTACACTTACGGTAGATGTTGTCATCATCTCTGGATCTTCATCTGGTTCGCCTGACACTGGTGAAGATGCAACAATATCACTTTGCTGGTCAGAAGTGTTTGAAGGGATGCTAGTGAGACGTCGATCACCCTTGGGAAACGTTCTGCGAGTTTCTCCACTAGTTATGGTTTTCACCAGTTCTATTCTGCAAGATTTAGCTCCATCAATTACTTCAAAATCTTGTGGGTGAGATAAAAATAGACACTTACTCAAAATTAGGTGTCTACCATACATCTTCTGATAACTTTGAAAAGCAACACTTTGCAGACTATTCATGCCAACGTCACCGCCATTCTTTCTTAAGTAGTCCTTAAAATACTCCACCATATGCATATCCGAGCCAGGGCTATGCTTGCAGGGCTGCTTGCTCAGTGAACTGCTTCTGTCATACTGTAAATTTGGAGTGGAGTCTACTCCTGCATTATAACCCTGGGAAGTCTTTCTCTCGTGCATCACCACACTGGTCATAACTTCAGTAACTACACCTTCAGAGTTTGCTGTACCACAGTACGTGGATGAGGTGACCAAACTTGTGCCTTTTCCTGTGGCATCCTCATGTTTAGATAATGTTCTGCAATCAAACTGTTTGTGTTTTGTTGCTACCTCTTTGCATGCACTAAAATCACACACTTCATATTTTCTACAGGATTTGAGGTGTAAATGGTAGCTTTTTGCTCGTTTTGTATACCCACATGCCTCACAGGTAAGTTTATTCAGATGCAGATTTTTGGTAACAGGTTTTTCAACAACAGCTGTTTTGGGATGAGACTTCTTTCTGCGGTAAAACAGGTGATCTTGTGTGCCAATCGTCTTCAAATTTAAAGTATCGGGTGCAGGTTTTGCAAGTAGTATCAGTCTATGGCTGAGTATGACCGGATTAATCCAGTCGTACTCTTTCCTAGTGTATGCTTCCTCCTCCTCCCTATCATCATCAGGTTGTTCAAATTGAGTGGCCCACTCCTCATCCAGAAGCTGACTCATAACACGACGTCTCCTACGACCTACACTTGCTTGCTGGGGTCGGGAACATTGGTCAGGTTTGGATCCTATGCGTTTACCCGGTTCACGTGACACAGTTGCCCTAGTGGTATCTCTAGTCCCTTTCTCAGACACACACCATTCCTTTGACACACATCTTTGGGAATCACTGTCTGGTACCTTAGTGTAATGAACATCAGGAGAAACTGACTCAAATCCTTCTTCACTCGAATCTGACCAAGGTGTGCAGTCAACAAGTGAGCAATGCAGAGCTGGGTAGAACTGGCCAGTTATTCTGTGTGCTTCATCATGACCAGGATTCACTGTTATCCACATCAGGGCTGGACTTGACTCTTTGAAACACAACCTAGCAGAAGGATGGCTGCTGGCTGACAAAGGATCAGTTCTATTTCCAATGGTCCTCCTCTTGAGTACATCTCGAAGAAGATGAGGAATTTTCAGACTTGTAATGGAAAGAGTTTTCTCGTTCAATGCATTTGAAACAGCTTTTCTCAACCGGTTGAGACGAATGACATCTTCTTTGCTGAAGTCTTTATCAATGCCATCAATTTCTCTTGAGTTAAGTTTGGTTGAAATAAGCCTGCACTGCTTGGTGTCAAAGACTAGCTCCATCTTTGCAGAAAATGGCTGAAATGACAACATCATTAATAAAGCAGTCGGTACTTGGGGAAGAATTGTGATACTGGTAGCAAACATATGAGAGGGATTATGTGTGCCCAGTAGATCAGATGCAACAGCAAAGAAAGGTTTGGATGGTTGCTGCACCATGCACACAAAGGCAGCTGGGTTTCGCCAATTCATAATGCCTACACGTTCTCCCATCGCAGTCAGTCTGCACCATGTTAAAGCACAAGGATGGAAAGGAGGTTGAAAGCCAATTGCATCAGTTCCTTCGACCTGCCTCACAGTTCTACGTTCTGTAAACTGCCAAAATAGTTTTACCTCTTCACATGGATGGGAGACTTCAATCGACTGATCAAAGGACTTTCTCTGCACTGCAGAGGTGAACTGCACTAATACAATGTTTTTCACCATCTTAGTGTCACAAGTGTGGCTAGCTACTGGGAAAATCTTCGTCAGAGATTGTAGCATTTCCTCAGTCAAATATTCATTCTCAGTTGAGCTTTTCTCACCATCTGTATCATTGTCTATGTCAGATTCACCGTCACTATCAGTATCAGTTTCACTGTCACTATCTGTATCAGATGCACTGTCACTAGTTTCACTGTCACTATCTGTGTCGTCTGCGAGCTCAATTGCAATAGTATTTGCAGGATCAAACTGCAGATCCTTGATGCCCTGAAATGTGGCTGTAGCCCTTTTTCGCACACTAGCATCTGACGACTCGAGTTGTCTCTCACCACAAAGAATGTCAGCGGGAGAAGCAGCAACTAGCAGCAACTTCAAAATATCATGGTCGCTGCAGAAAAATAGTGTTTCAGGTAATATGGTTTCAAGTTTGTTCTTAATGCCAGGCACTGCATACTCTGGCCTTCTTTCCACAAATGTGGTAATTTCTTTCAAGGCTATCAGCTCTGTGTACAGATATAAATCATGTGGTACAAACTTTGAGACACATGAAGCTATGTTACAAACAGACTGCTCAAAGTCAAGTAATCGCTGAGCTTGAACAGAATATTTCTTGGCAAAATGCCTTGCCAACTTTGTTCTACTATGATGTGAAACAGTAACCTTGTTATGTCGAAACTCAAGCCATGCGATGAACAAGTTGCGGTACATTAATGGATCACTGTGCAAACCAGCATCAAACTCACGACGACTTTTCATGCTTCTTTCTAGTTGTGTGCAGAACTCACTCGGATTGTCTATTATCATTTGGGTAGGCAGAGTGAAAGCATCTCTGTACATAGAAAGAGCTGCTGCCATTACAATGGCATCAAGAGGACACCCAAAGAAAATGCCAAGCAGGACCATTCGGCAGAGCTTGAGGTCCAAAGGCAGACCTAAACTGAACTCTCCCAGCAAAGTAACATCAGCATCCTCTGAGGCATCACTCAGAGCCCCAATTTCTACCAAATCAGTCAGTGCAGCTTCCATCTGGAGGATGGAAGGTGGCTCAATTAGCTTTCCCAACAGTACAGAGGGTGAAGGGAAGTTTAACTGCTCAGCAAACTTCATGGCTCTCAAAAAATTCTTTGCCAAAGGAGAGGTAATTATTTCCGGAGGATCAAAAGTAGGTAGATGCTCGTAGGTCTTTCTTGTGAAAAGATGTACAGCTGTGCCTTTAAAGGTTCTACCAACACGCCCAGCTCTTTGAGTACAAGAAGCACGAGAGCACCACTTTGTAACAATTCGAGAAATATGCCTATCAGTTTGGTATTCAGGTACTCGAGACAAGCCAAAATTGATGACCATTTTCAACTTGGGGAACGTGAAAGAACTCTCAGCCATTCTGTTAGATAGAATCACATGAACTCTGTTTGATGAAGGAGATTCAAAAACGTCAGTTTGCTCCTCCCAAGCGAGCTGAGAGTGGAGAACGAAGACAGAGAAGAACTGTTCCAGGGATCTGCTGTGTAGCTGGAAGGTTAATTCCTTGTAGTAATCACACAAATCACCAAATCCAGGAAGAAACACTAGAATACTCTTACCTAGTTCAGCCTGGAAGATTATCAGTTCTGTACACACTTGCTTAGTGAAAGGTAGTACAACAGGTTTGGAAATTGGTGCTAACTCAGATAATTTGGCCTTCAAATTGAGTCCAGCTTTACGTCGCTTTTCTTTGCACCAACGATTCGTACCATCCATGCACAAGTTACGTAACTCGTCAATGCAATAGACGTCAATAGGAAAACAACTTTTGCCAACAAAGTATGGACCAGCTATCTTATGAGGTCCAAGTGCTTCCTGAAAGTACTTGATGAGCAAGTCACTTTGCATAGTAGCTGACATGAGAATAACTCGGATAGTTTTGAATTTCGACATAAACTCCCGTACCAGAAATAATGCGAAGTCAGCATCAGCTGAGCGTTCATGAATTTCATCAACAATAATATGCGTGTACTCACAGTTATCCACCATGGTCTTCTGTTGGTGAATTAGGGACTAAATGGAGGGAGACACCAAAAGATGATTAGTTAGCAACATTACTAAGTACTAATTACTACATAGATAGCTATTACTGCTTACCTGCAGCATATATTCTCTTGTGCAGTATATAATCCTTGTGCGAGAAACTATTTCATAATGTTCTGAATCAATACCATAGCCAACTGTCTTGCCTACATCTTCTCGAAGGTTGTGGGACACCCTTTCTGCAAGTTTAATTGCTGTGATGGGATTTGGTTGACTGACTGGAATTTTGCAACTCTCAATGCAGTCATCCAGAATAAATTGAGGAATCATTGATGACTTTCCGCTGCCTGTTTCTCCTTCAATGCATACAACTTTATTCTCGGCTACACAGCAGACGATGTCATCCCTATATCTCTTCACTGGAAGTGCATTTCTTCGGATGACAGATCTAGATGGCCTCACTGGATGTGGTACACGAGCCACCTGTGGTTTCCGAACATTAGCTTTGCTGCTATATACAGAAAATGTTCTCTGAAGGTCATGATCAGGCTTGGATCTAAGTGCATTTCTTCGGATGACAGACCTAGATGGCCTCACTGGATGCGGTACACGACCCACCTGTGGTGTCCGAATGTTAGCTTTGCTGCTATATACAGAAAATTTTCTGTGAACGTCAGGATTGGATCTAGCAACTGGAAGTGCATTTCTTCGGATGACAGATCTAGATGGCCTCACTGGATGCGGACCACGAGCAACCTGTGGTTTCTGAACGTTAGCTTTGCTGCTATATACAGAAACTTTTCTCGGAACGTCAGGCTTGGATCTAGTAATGAGATCTTGATGGCTATCCACCACTTTCAGAGTATCAATAAAGAAGTTCAGGATCTTCAGTTCAGCCCTAAATTCAGGAGACTTACTGCCTACTCTTTTATGAAACATTTCAGAGCTGAGGGAATCAACTAATGGAACAGACTTAAACGTCTGAACAGACTTGCTCTCCTCCGTCAAACTATCATAATAAGATAGAAAAATCATGGGAGAAAAGAGATCTTTTGGTTGGGGCAAACTCTCATCGGGGACTAACAATGCTGCCAAGAGGTATGCGTGTGAGAGTACACATAAAAACCAAGCATTAACAGTGATTGAACGCTTGGATGGTGTTACAGATGTAGTGCAGCAAGGAAGCTCAACATCACTGCAGCATGCCAAGCAGGTAATAAGCAAGGCATCCAGTTCAGCATGTGAAAGGTTTAGCTTCGGTGTAGAGTGCTGGTTAAGATAAGCAATCAACTGCAAGCAACTACACACAAATATGGCCTTAGTTGACAGGCAGTCGGGGAGATCAAGGGAAGCGCACTCACTGGCTACTAGTGCAGGGACTTTGCCAATATTTTCAACATGGTTGCCAAGTGAGAGTGCATTTACAATGAGGTATAAACAACTTAGCAACTTTCCATTTGCATCCAGATCCTTAAACATTAATGAATGCAAGCAATGGGGCTTAGTACTTTCAGCGTGTTCAGGAAGCACGACAGAGGTCTCATCAAAAGATTGCACCTGCGTGCGTCCAAACTCCGTAATAGACTTCACACCAAGAAGGAAGTAGATCACCTTTCTGAATGGCAGCAATAGTTCTTGCATACATGGTGACCCAAGAGTCAAGCTTTCAGGAATAACATCACGCCACCACACACCACTTCTTTTAACACCATCTAGCATTGCGTCACAGGGTGATTCATAGTCGGAAGTCTCCATGCTGTGGTGAGAGTGATCTTTGGAATAGTACTTATAGGTGAGCTTGACGGCATTCCTGTAATCAGGGTGATTCTTGCAGAAAACTCGAAATGGTTTGTACTTGATGAGTGGTACCTCTTTTCCTCGAAGCCACTCGGCTACACTTTTTATATCTGTACCTTCCAATCTCAGTTCTGTCACCAGATCATTCATTAGTCGACAATTGAGTGGACGTGTTAAGTCATTGCCACATAGAATTGCTAAATCTGGGAGCTGTTCTTCTTTAATTCTTAATGCTCTTGCAAGGGAGGTACGAGTGACAATCTCACAGTTGATATCGGGTAACACTTCCGCTTTGTGAATATCCGTAAAGTCAAAAAGAAACAATGCAGATTCTTCCATTATAGCAAAGTCAGAATCTCTAGACAGGATTCCATAAACTTCTTTATTGTTTTGCGCAAAGTTAGCTAATTCTGGATCAGCTTCACCACGACAATAAACGATCTTCACTCCAGCTGATTCCAGGGTCATTAACCCCTGCAGCGGTACCAAAGAGGGCCATTGAAGGTGTTGTTTATCATGTACATGCAATAGCTGGTCCATATAACGATCCTTCAAGGTGGAGAGTTTAGTCCCAAATTTCTCTTCATTGACTCCATGCGGGGCATCAACAAAGAAAACGAGATCAATCCCCAAGCACTGAAATGTCTCTACAAATCGTATGATTTTCCCTGAAAATTTTTTAAAGTTTCCACAACAAGATTCCAGTTGATGTGTGGGAGCTAACGTCAGGTCCGCTTGTGAAGAAAGAAGCGGCTGTATAATCGAATAGTAGTCACAGAGTAGTTTCGCATTCTTTCCTGTAAGTTGTTTGTATCTCTGAGCCAGGCTTTGCAAAGATACTGTGTGTCTGGCTTTAGGGTGGTCATTAAAGTACTTGGTCAGTTTAGACACTCCCATTTGCGGCTCTCCAGTCCACTAACGAGAGAAGAAATGTGTACAATAATAATGTGCATAACTAGTGGAATGCAGCACATTGTGGGGCGAGCATGGGCGAGTGTACATGTAGGGCATAAACTGTCATCAGAATGTGACTGAGCATTGCACAACCTCAGGCCAGACCAAAATACACACGTGCACAACACATACAAGTAGCTGTCACTGTAACAGTCAAGCAGGCATACGTTCCATATAGCCTGAGCCAAGTTCATGCTGCGCACAGGTCTCTGTTCGGACCATAGAAAATAAACCGTCTATTTTCTGTGATAGTCTCTATCACTTCTGGCCAAGGAATAGGTAGGTCCACCAGAGGTCTCCATCGTTGCCATCGTCCATTGAGCAGGTAGACTGTTTATGGTTCGTTCAATTGATCAACTGCCTGGTTTCAAATTAACGCACGATGCAAGAACACTAAAAATAGCTTAGAGCTGCAAGTGATTAACAGTATGACATGTTACGACAGATGTAAGAATTATACATTCAGCAAACTCGTCTACGTGGGGCTCACTCAGGCTCGCCCAAATTATATTAGGACTATACCCAGCCACCAAATCATGGTAATACCACAGGTAGTCAACACATACTTGTAACATGAAAAGAATACTATAGCTATAGCTTGCTTTCTATAGCCTTGCCACTATAGCTCATGGTACTGGTACGATAGTGATTCAGAGCTGTTTAATAGTAACAACCGTGCATGAGAAGATCTCTTGTCACCCTGAAGAGGGGGTAGTGTGGCAGGCATTATGTATTCCATCTGTAGAGTTGCTAGCCTCATTCCCAGGCCCCATCCTGGGAACGAGGCTATAGAGTTGCCACTTCCCACCAGAGCAAAGCCTGCTGATGATGACCTACCAGTACCCCAATATAAATGAGGGCTGGGACCATTCCAGGCTGTTTGCAAGGAAAGAACAATTGCACATAATATTATTTGACTAGATTCTTTTCCCACAGTACACATATTAATGCAGTCAGCATGTGACGTCTTTGTAGGTGCTCCTCTCCCACAGTGTTCGCTCCTCATGGGCCAGATTCAGGAAGCGTACATGGAGAGCCCCCTCTGGCAACACCCATGGCCAGAAGCCAAGCAATTAGGTGTCAATCTGTGGAGATCTGCCCCTTAAACGTGGACCGGATCTGAACGGTAGCACAACACACACCATCAGTGGGGACCAGCCCATCAGGGGCTACAAATCTCAAGGGAGTGCAGGCCCCTTCTCCCTTGGTTTCTAAAGGGGATTTCCCTTTACAAATCCCCCACATTTTAATTTGGCCCCAGAAGTTGGCCCTAAGCCCTCCAAAGCATGTATAGGGCACTTCGATTCTGATGAGGAGCCATACCAGTGCAATGATGCCTATCATCATCTTTAAAGGGTTAACTTAATTAGTATCATGCGTCAAAAGTTAAATGGTATTCTTGTGTAAGCTGTTGCATAGTTCTATCAGGAGTGCATCGAGCCGTGGGATATTGTATATAGGACAAACATGCACATGAATATCTTACTAGCCAGAGTTTTCATACTAGAACCACTAACATGTTCCAAATATCACTGTAACTGTAGTACTATAATGTATTACGGAGAATCAATGTGTTCAAGGAAGTTGGAGTGAATAACGATGTCTGGACATATAATGTCGTCCAAACACAAGGCAGTCCTTATAGATCTACACTAGTTGCATTAGCTTGTCATGCGTTACTAGAAGAATGCAAGACATGACATTGTGGGGTGAGACTGAGTGAGTGCACGCGTAGAACGTGGCTCATTTGCATGCACGATATCGATCACGATATGACCTTCTGCACTCATCTGACATTACGATGTATCAGGCACTGGCGTTGTCTTTCTAGTCTGGCCTACCATGTTGAGCGAGACTCTTCGGCTCTCCTCTGGCGATCGGTCGCCCTCTCTGATGATGCTAGTCTAGTACAGTGTCTTCGATTTCTTGGAACAGTCCGAGTACACACGCCATGCACAGCACTTTTTTCGTAAGTTGTGTGAAATTTACACGTGACGCAATGAAGTCTCCAGTTATTTGCATGCAGAAGAGTGTATTTACAGTACGTCACACATGCATGCATGCTGCAAACAGGACATGCAAGAAAATTGCAAGAAAACACTTCACGCTCCTGTGGGGCTCACTCAGGCTCGCCCCAATTAAGCGCAGCTCACTTATAAGCACTTTGCAATTAAGCGCAGGTTCAGTTCTCATCGCAAGTTACTAGTTATTAAGTGCAGAAGTCTTCTTCCAGCAATTGCCGATCCCACAGAGTAGAAAAGCTACAATTTCATGTGAAGTGCACTTCTATATTCAAGGAATGTCATTCAAAATTAAGTTATTAGGTGTATATTTCTTCCTATGGAAAATACATGCAGGCATATGCTTAATACCACGACTACGGTAGACAGTGTGATTCAGCAAGGAATGTCTTCCTGTTCCAATTGATTGCACTGTTTTGAATGTGTTTAATCACCCAGGGTGATTTCAGACTAGCTACGTCCATACACATTGAGCATAGTTATAGGTACGTATCTGTTTCTTGACAACACCCTAATAGCATTATTCCTACTGGAATGAACTCCTTAGCAGTCCATCTAGGCCAATCACATCCATTAGGGAGCATCATTACTGAGGAGGCATAAGTACCCTATAGAGCGGCTGCATTGACGTCACGAAACCACGTGACTGAGGGCCGTCTGTATTCGGTGGACTGGACTCGGGACTGGACTCGGGACTGGACTCAGGACTGGACTGTGGGACTGGACTCACAGAAAGTTGTGCTCGTCATTTCTGAAAGCCAAATTGCAGAACAGCACTATACAGCTGCCACCAAGCACTAGCAATTTGTCTATTTGCAAGTGCAAATAACTTACCAAGTACGTGAGGTTTAGCAACACAGCTGTCACCATGTAGACAGTCTGCCGTGGTCCTATGATGCATAACCAGCTCAACTTCGTTTTGGTGCGAATTCGTTCATGATCTGACGATGATTTCGAGGAACACATGGCAGTCATTGCTAGCAAACTCGTACACCAAGTGGTACAACCAGTTTGAAGCTTCTTGAACTGCTTCTATGCTGCTGCCAAGTTTGACTGGCACTTCCGTTCCTGCTTTCCCACTGCCTCGCCTGTAGGTCTATAATTATCTGTGGATTCTTGTCCCCAGACCATTTCAGTCTGGGAACGAGCCGATTCAGTGCATCGTTAGCGCACACACTCTGGCAGAAAGGACTGCTGGAATGGCTGATATTGAGTCATGGTCAGCTGCCCCGAATTCCATTCATGTATTCTAGTAGCGTTTGATGCTTCAAATGATGAGCGCAACTTTCTGTGAGTCCAGTCCCACTGTCCAGTCCCACGTCCAGTCCATTAAATACAGACGGCCGTGACTGAGTACTTCCGCATGGCAGAAGAACATGGAGTTCAATGGCAGCCGAACGGCAACTACTGTCTCACTTGTACTCGAGGTGGCGTATAGCAGCTCGATCTAATCGGCATGGTAACTGCCCTACAGTGACAGTTGGCACATAGTACTTTGTAAGCTCCGAGCTGCTTGTGTTTCTAAGTAGAAATTACTACTTTCTTGCCATACAGTCCTATGAAAGAAACAGAATATAACGGAGGGTGTTTCGGTTGTTTACGGCCGGTGACGTCAAGTGCAACCGCTCTATTGGTTCCTGTTTGGTAGGTCTTCCAAGCACTGGTTTGTACCATCAAACAAAGACGACAACAGCACTAACAAAAGTCATGACTATCATAGTAGAAGTTTTACATCCCACACTCGTCTAGCTACTACTATACTTTAAATCACTGAATCTAAGCACATCAATGGTAGCATACATTATACACAAGTGCCTGCCGGGCAGACCAGCCGTTAAGACTGAAGGGACTTCCTTGTTGAATATTAAAGTATTTCTGGACAGCACCAAGGATAATTTACAGCATGACAGCCTATTCATAGGCATGTTTACAAAGCCTATATAACCTACAAGCAAGTGGAGACTAAGAGAGTTCATAATTAGCTACTTACCTTTATCAAGAACCTAGGGAGCTAGGTTTAGTCAATTTTCTTGGGGAACTGGACTCCGCCTTTGTCCTCTGTTCGGTGGCTTCGTGACCCTTTTATCAGCGACTTTACGTATACTGCGCAAATTACGGAGCTAAAGTTGGAAATTATGGGTGTGTCCCTGCACTGACCCCAAGCTCGTTTTCCGCCAGAGACGAGAACGGTCAGGAGGGGGGCAGGGCATCTGCCTTCGGGTGAGTACGAGTAGTAAGTAAGATCGTCTATTTGCACGTGAGCAGGAGGCTCTGAGCAAATTATGCCGACGGTGATTCAGTGATTGCTGCGATGACACGACGAATGCAGTGTTACATTCCTGGTGGACCAGAGAGTGAACCATTCAAGTACACATTCAGTGATTGCTGCGATGACACGACGAATGCAGTGTTACATTCCTGGTGGACCAGAGAGTGAACCATTCAAGTACAACCCTGCCTTGAATGCAGGCCCGATTGAAGGGCAGTACTCACGATCATACCAAGGGCCAGACTACAAGACAGGAGGTGTCCGGCTAGGTGATGTTTCTGTTTTCATGGGTGCTGAGCCAACTGCCCAGGCAGCTGAATATTTTGCTTCTAACAAGCCGAAAAACTTTTCTTTGAAATGGGCCAAGTCTGTGGAGACCCAACTAAAGGGAAAACGTCTGGGTGGCAATGCTGACCTATTGAGGGAGGAGACATGCCCATTGAAGGGACAGAGGGAGAAAATTAGTATCTCATTCAATGTGCCCCAGGGTGACCTTCCAGCAGAGTACAATGGTGACCTCAAAAACTGGGAGTTTGGGCCAACCACTGATCCACTCGATCTTGATTTCTCAGAGGGGATAAACGGAGAGGTTGGAATGATCACCGTTGGCAATAACAAAGGTGGTGGCATCCCAGATGTTCACCGCACGAATTGGAATGATAATGTTCAAGTTGTCTGGGATGAGCAACTCGGCAAGTATGTTTGCCAGCTTGACACGTACATGATGTACAAGAAATTGCCAGGTATTTTTGGGAGGAAAGCCTGGGTCATCAAGAACACTGGCGGGCTCATTACAACACACATGTATGCTTCTGGTCAATATGAAGTGCGCGCTAAGGTTCCCAAGGCACCAGGATTGGTGTGGGCCATCTGGACTTTCTGGGGGAATGAGATTTGGAGTGAACAGCGACTGGGAGTAATGAAAGAATCAACTGATTGCTCTGACTCACCAATGTGGGTTGGCCAGAGTACAGAGTTTGGACAGCTTCTTTCTCATCATGGTAAGGAATATCCGAATCATGAGATTGATATTGAGATTCCTTCCAATGCACCACAGACCATGACGTCACAAAAGTGCGATAAGTATGACACAATGAATATGAACTGCTATAGGTGGACCGACTACAACGGCCAGGGCAGCTACTGCAACTTGTTCTGCCACTACAAGTCGGGTCCATTTGTTGGCGATGGGAAGTACCATACTTACCGCTTTGACTGGCACACTGGCAGTGCTGACACTACCCCTCGCGTTGACTTCTACTTTGATGGTGCCTATATTGGTACAAACGATGCATTTGTGCCGTACATGGCAGGACGACTCTGGATCATGCTTCTGGATCCCAACAATGGCCAACCAGGAGGCAGTGAAAGCTGGAATGGAGTGGTGAACCCTGACGAAAGCTTCCATCGACCATCAAGTACTGAGGAGGTGCCTTGCTATGCCCGTGTATTGGTGGATTATGTTCGCATTACTCCATTTAATGAACCCAATGACCACTACGCCCCATCTGCCTTCGATCAGCCATGCATGGGCACTCAGCCTGGGTGTGTGGACTGCGGCAGTCACAACCCTAGGTATGGAACCACGTCCATATTACCTTACACCACAGCAATGGAAACAGGCTGTGGGGGGATCAAATGGCTGAAGAGACTGACCAGCTAATTAGGTTACCTTCTTTGACACTATGTTCATCGTAGCTGTTGTCGTTGTGCAAGTGGCACAGTGAACCTTGCTTGAACTAGGGAAACAGCAATTTACCCCTCTCTATGCCTCTACAGCCTCTGGTGCATGAACTGCTCTTTCTGTTGCTCTGGCACTGTCTTTATTCCATTCATAGGGAAACAGCAATTTTAGTGAAACCTCATAAGCATGACAAGCATATTATTATAATAGACACAACTGAAAGCATCTCATACAACTAGCAAAAGCACACACCTATAACTATTGTTCGTGTTTATGCTGTTTTATTTCTTTGTAGTATATCCTACAGCTGATTTCTTTAGTTTCACAGTTCCATTTGTTGTAACTTCAAACAGATCAGAACGTCTCCTAAAAAACTTTTCACTGACAAATGTTATGACTGCAGAGGGACACATGACATACTGCCCCATATATTTTCTTGCGAAAATTTCCTTCAATTCTTCAACACTGCATTCTCCAACTCTGGAAAGATGATTGCTAAAGTATTCTGCAACATGCTGGGGAGTGAAAGGGTCAATTTTATGCCGCTCATGGTGTCGTAAAGTAACCTGGGACAAGGCTGAATGCTGAACATCATGTGCACTTTTAGACTGCTGTGGCTGCACACTCTTGGACTGCTGTGGCTGCACACTCTTAGACTGCTGTGGCTGCACACTCTTAGACTGCTGTGGCTGCACACTCTTAGACTGCTGTGGCTGCACACTCTTAGACTGCTGTGGCTGCACACTCTTAGACTGCTGTGGCTGCACACTCTTAGACTGCTGTGGCTGCACACTCTGCGGCTGCACACTCTTAGACTGCTGCGGCTGCACGCTCTTAGACTGCTGTGGCTGCACACTCTTAGACTGCTGTGGCTGCACACTCTTGGACTGCTGTGGCTGCACACTCTTAGTCTGCTGTGGCTGCACACTCTTAGACTGCTGTGGCTGCACACTCTTAGACTGCTGTGGCTGCACACTCTTAGACTGCTGTGGCTGCACACTCTTGGACTGCTGTGGCTGCACACTCTTAGACTGCTGTGGCTGCACACTCTTGGACTGCTGTGGCTGCACACTCTTAGACTGCTGTGGCTGCACACTCTTAGACTGCTGTGGCTGCACACTCTTAGACTGCTGTGGCTGCACACTCTTGGACTGCTGTGGCTGCACACTCTTAGACTGCTGTGGCTGCACACTCTTGGACTGCTGTGGCTGCACACTCTTAGACTGCTGTGGCTGCACACTCTTGGACTGCTGTGGCTGCACACTCTTAGACTGCTGTGGCTGCACACTCTTAGACTGCTGTGGCTGCACACTCTTAGACTGCTGTGGCTGCACACTCTTAGACTGCACACTCTTAGACTGCTCCGGCTGCACACTCTTAGACTGCTGTGGCTGCACACTCTTAGACTGCTGTGGCTGCACACTCTTAGACTGCTGTGGCTGCACACTCTTAGACTGCTGTGGCTGCACACTCTTAGACTGCTGTGGCTGCACACTCTTAGACTGCTGTGGCTGTACGCTCTTAGACTGCACACTCTTAGACTGCACACTCTTAGACTGCTCCGGCTGCACACTCTTAGACTGCTGTGGCTGCACACTCTTAGACTGCTGTGGCTGCACACTCTTAGACTGCTGTGGCTGCACACTCTTAGACTGCTGTGGCTGCACACTCTTGGACTGCACACTCTTAGACTGCTCCGGCTGCACACTCTTGGACTGCTGTGGCTGCACACTCTTAGACTGCTGTGGCTGCACACTCTTAGACTGCTGTGGCTGCACACTCTTAGACTGCTGTGGCTGCACACTCTTAGACTGCTGTGGCTGCACACTCTTGGACTGCACACTCTTAGACTGCTCCGGCTGCACACTCTTGGACTGCTGTGGCTGCACACTCTTAGACTGCTGTGGCTGCACACTCTTAGACTGCTGCGGCTGCACACTCTTGGACTGCTGTGGCTGCACACTCTTAGGCTGCTGTGGCTGCACGCTCTTAGACTGCTGTGGCTGCACACTCTTAGACTGCTGTGGCTGTGAAGCATGCTTAAGCTGGGGTAAGTCACTCTTAGTTTTTCTTGTGAGTGGTTGTAAAGCATCATCAGCCTTGGGTAACCCCGTCTTGGAATTTGGTAGCTGAGCAACCTTCAATGAAACACTCTTAGTCTGTGACACACCATTAGCATTTGGTGAACTTCTAGACTTCGGGGATTCATCACCAAATTTTGTTGAAGACTTTGAGACTTGATTAGCTCTGGGAGAAACAGTTTTTGGTAAACTATTCCTGCACTTTGGCAGCCATATATCCTTAGGTACACCTCTCATCGGTAAATCAGTCTCAGGATTCAGGGGCGATGTGACATCTTCAACTTTGGGTAGAGCACTCTTTGGTACACTCCTAGACTCTAGTGGCCATAGGGAATCATTGGCCTTACGTAAACCCCTGTTTGGTAAACCACTCGGAGGATTTAGTGGCTGTGGAGACCTGAAGAAACCACTCTTAGACCATGGTAGCTGTAGCATATCAGTTTGCTGTGAGACTGCGATCTTCTCTATAAGCCTTACAATGCCACGTCTAGACACTGTGAACACATCTGAATGAGTTCTAAAAAACTCTTTGTTCACCTTTGCTTTTGAGGGCTGACTTTGTAGTGCATACTCCTGCTTATACTTCAGATCAAACACCTCCATTAGTTCATCAACATGGCACCCATCTCCATGCGCAGACAGATACTCCTTGAAATATTTCACAATGTGTTCAGTGCTCCCTGGCACTTGTGATTCAAGTGAAGTATCCAAACGCAGTGTCTCTCGTTGAGCATTGCTTATGGATCCATCAGAATTAACGTTAACGATACGAGCAGTACAGGCTTTCTGACCCATGGATTTCAACTGGCTTAAGTGAGATGAATGAGTAGGACCACTGCAGTCAGCAGCTATTGATGGAAAATGTTCAACTCCAACTATATGGTCTTGCTCTGACCCTTTTGCAGCCACACTGGCATCCTTCTTTGTATCCTCATTCCCATCCACAAACTTAACACCAGAGACAAAATGTACATTTGCTTCATCTGAAGTCCCTTTAGTTTCAGTAGTGGTACAAGTGCCTTTCTCTGTGAGATCACTGGATTCACAACCAGATTCTGTAGTTGCAGACTGATGAGGTGGAGTGTGTTGCTGATGTTGGGTGTGCTTTGTACTAGTTTCATTCTCTGCTGAAGACTGCAATTGAACTTGTTTGGTGGGTACAACTTGTTTTACGATTGTGACTGTGGTGGAGTCCTCATGAACTTCAACAGAAGACTGTTCAGTTGCCATCACATCTGTTGAGTTGTCAATGGAAGGACCTGACTCATGCATTTTGGAGACAGTGGCTGGCATAGTTATCCAGGTAGTAGAAGCATCCTTGAGTTTACCTTTCTCAAGTTGTGCACTTATATCTCTGATAGAGCTTATCACACCTGAAGCTTCATCTCCTTCACCTGGTATAGATGCACCATGGCTATTTGAAGGATTACTGGTTGGGCCTTCCTCTCCTCTAGTCACGAGATGCAGTAGTTTTATTCTGCAAAATCCAGCTCCCTCAACAACTTTAAAGTCTTCGGGGTAAGATTTGAACAGATTCTTGCTCAAATACATGGGTCCACTAAATTTCTCGTGATAACTTTGAAAGGGAATTCTTTGCAGACTAGTAACACTAGCCTCGCCACCATTGTTCTTCATGTAGTCCTTCAAATACATCATCAAATGCATATCTGAACCTGGTGCTGCCTTGTGATCATCAAGTGGTTGCTGCACTCTACTTTGGTAGTCTGGAGTGGAGTCATCTTGCGTGTTATCCTGGACACCTTCTACAGGTGGTCCCACAGCAAGAGGAGGTTGCTCTTTAGACGTACTAATTTTAACAACTACTCCACTTTCAGCTGTGTATGCAACGTCTGGAGCTGATGGTACAATATCAGTCAACAGTGGATCATGATCTGGGAGATTATATGCTGGAATGTCTTGATGTTCAGATTCTGATCTGGGAAGGCTTGGCCTGTCAGCAGTAATGCTAGGACTATCAACATTTCCGTTGTTCATTTTCATAGGGTCAGAGTGGTGGCAAGACTTCAGATCTGGATCTCCAAGCAGCATGGCTGCTGCTTTAGGAACAGTACGCTCCTTGTAAGCGAAGTCCAAAGATTTTCGCATGACGTCACATTCAAGGAAGATGGGACTGCACACAACTGCATCTTGTTGAATAGATTCCGTGGGTCCCTGTTTGGGTACAAGGTCACCTTTCATCTGATCATCTGATCTGGATGAAGTATCCGGACAGCAGGTAGATAAAGATGATTCAGTTATGGGAATCACAAGATTTTCTACTGCTGTTGCACATTTCTCCAGTTTGATTGTGCAAAACCCAGCTCCCTCAACAACCATAAAGTCTTGTGGATGAGATATAAATACATTCTTGTCTAAAATTGGGCATCCTTTGTACCTCTTCCTATAGTTTTGAAAGGCAATTTTTCGTAAACCAGTAATACTAACTTCACCACCATTTTCTTGTATGTAGTCCTTGAAATACTCTACCATGTGCATTTCCGAACCAGGCTTATACTTGTGAGATGGCTGCTGTACGTTCTGTGAACTACTTTGGTCTTGCGGATCTGAAGTGGAACCACTTTCAGTGTCATTCTGAGTTTCTTCCTTTTCATGCGCCACATCAGTTACAGCTGCAATAGCGTCACCTTCAGAGTGTGCATGGTTAGTGGCACCAGCAAGTGCTAGGTCCGTGGATGAAATGGCATTAGTGCCTGCAGTATTCTCCTGGTATGTAGTTTCTTGGGGCTGTACATGGGGCTGAAAATGACTTGGCTTTGAGACACTAGAAACTGCAAGTGGTTCACAGACGGGAGGGTGACTCAGTTTATTTGATTCTGCTTCATCAGGTTCCAATGGCTCTGCATGAGCTAGTTTGTGCTCTGCCAACACTTTAGGACAGGCTTCAAGTCCACAAATGTCACATTTCTTATGTGACTTGAGATGTGCCTGGTAACTCCGTTGAGATTTGAATCCTTTGCGGCTGCAGGGCTCACAACTTTGTTTCCCACTACCAACGTTTTCCACAGCGTAGTTTCTGCCACTGCTTATTGTACAGTGAGGTTTTCGGTGAATTCTTCTGCAAGCAATGAAGTTCCACTTTTTGCATGTTCTGTGATGACCGGTGTTCCTCGATATCTGCTTGCTCATATTCTGAAGCCTCCCGTATGTGACAGACTTGGATGGAATTGAGTGTGAAAAATAGCTAAACCGAGGTACATCAACACTGGAATAAGTATGTCTGAATTCATGTTTCCTCAAAACTTTAATGCAAGCACTGACATTGCACAAGGAGCACTTTCTGTGGTGATCATTGTAGTGCTGTTCTTCAAAATGTTTGTTACAAGTCTTGCAAGTGAAATTACCAGAACATAACTTGTAACTCAGGTCATACTCTTCCCCTCTATACTCTTCCTCACCATCTTCATCAGGTTGCTCAAACCAAGTCACCCATTCATGTTCAGGAGGTAGATGGTTCTGCCCAGCCTGAGGTTGTTTCTGCCCAGTCTGAGGCCATTTCCTCCCAGCCTGAGGTTGTTTCCTCCCAGCCTGAGGTTGTTTCCGCCCAGCCTGAGGCTGTTTCTGCACAGCCTGAGGCTGTTTCTGCACAGCCTGAGGCTGTTTCCACCTTGACTCTGTGATCTCGTGTGATGTCTCAGCATGATGAACATCCCATGTCAGTGCCCCTAATTCATCTTCAGTTGGTGTGCAACCAGCAAATGAACAATGCAACTGTGGGTAGTACTCAACTTGACCAGCTACCTTTTGTGCATCATAGTGATCATAGCCGGGAGTCACTGCTTCCCACACTAATGCTGTACTTGACTCTTGGTGTTTGTAGCTCGACTCTTGGTGGATCGAAGAGGGAGAAGCATTGCCATGGGTTGACAACTCACGATAACTAACATCTCCATTCACTTCTGTTCCATTGGTCCTCTGCCTGAGCACATCTTGAAGAAGATGTGGAACTTTCCTAATTACTGGACTTGTGACAGATGGGTCTTTCTCATCAAAACATGCCAAAGCATGTGAAACAGCTTTCCTGAGTCTGTTGAGACGAATGACATCCTCTTTACTGAAATGTGAATCAGTGCATTCAATTTCCCTTGAGTTCAGCTTAGCAGTGATAAACCTGCACCGGTTGCTGTCAGTTAGTAGCTCCAGTTTTGAAGAAAATGGCTGAAATGACAACATCATTAATAAAGCACTGGGAACCTGAGGAAGAATTGTGATACTGGTAGCAAACATATAAAAAGGATTACGTGTGCCCAGTAGATCAGATGCAACAGCAAAGAAAGGTTTGGTTGGCTGCTGCAGCTTGCATACAAAGGCAGTTGGGTTTCTCCAACCTCCAAAAAATACAGTGTTTACGTATTCCGCCACTACAGTCAGTCTATGCCATGTTAAAGCACAAGGATGAAAAGGTGATGGTAGCTCTGCATCAATTCCTTCAACCTGCCATATCTTTCTCCGTTCTGTAAACTGCCAAAAGAATTTTACCTCTTCAGAGATTTCACTAGAGCCTAGTACGCTTTGACCAGCAAATTCACCAAGGGATTCTCTCCCCATTGTAGATTCCACACACATCTTGGAGTACAACTTCATAAACTGTACCACTGCGATGTTTTCCACTATTTTAGTACAAGTACAATTGGCCACTGGCACCGTCTTCATCAGAGATTGTATTATTTCCTCTGTCACACTTTCGTCACTAGAGTTACTTTCTTCTGAGTTAGTGCTGTCACTTACACAAACTGGTCCAAATGGCATGCATATATAGTTGCCATAACTTTTGTTGCCCTCAAGTGCTTCATCTGGTTCTGAATCAACTTCCGAAATGTTGCTCTCTTCATCTGTTGAGCTTTCTTCGAAAGCTAGTTCTGTGTCACTATCACTATCGGTATCTCGTCTGAGGTCCATTGCAATTGTACTTGCAAGATCACACTCCAGGTCATTGATGGCTTGTAGTGTAGCTGTAGCCCTTTTACGTTCAGTGGCATCCGATGACTCGAGCTGTCTTTCACCATAAAGAATGTCAGCTGGAGAAGTGGCAATAATCAACATCTTCAAGATATTGTGATCACTGCAGAAATATAACGTTGTACTTGAATTGAAATTACAGACGTTACTAGCACCAGGTACAAAGTATTCTGGCCTTCCTGCTCCATATGTATTAACTGCTGCTAGGGTTTCCAGCTCAGTGTACAAATGTATACCATTAGGTACAAATTTCAAGACACCTGAAGCTATCTCACAAACAGATTTCTCAAAGTTGAGTAATCGTTGAGCTCCAACTGAGTAGATTCTGGCAAACTTCCTCGCTAATATTGCCCTGTATTCATGTCTGATGGTGTCCCTGTCATAATTGTTTCGAAATTCAAGCCATTTGATGAACAAATTGCGATTCATTATCGGGTTACTGTGCAACCCAGCATCAAACATTATGCGACTTTCCGTGCTTCTCTTCAGTTGTCCACAGAACTCATCCATATCCTTTATTATCATTTGAGTAGGTAGACTGAAAACATCTCTACGCAGAGAAAGAGCTGCAGCCATTATGATGGCATCAAGGGGACATCCAAAGAAGATGCCAAGAAGTACCATTTTGGATAGTTTAAGGTCCAGAGGCAGGGCCAAACTGAATTTTCCAAGCAACGTGGTGTCGGCATCCTCTGAAATGCCCTTAGCAGGATTGTACTTCACAGCTCCAACTTCTACCAAGTCAGTCAGTGCAGCTTCCATCTGTAGGACAGAAGGTGGCTCAATCAGCATTCTCAACAGTTCAGAGGGTGATGGAATGTGTAATTGCTTTGCAATATCTTTGACTCTCAAAAGGTGTTTTGCCAAAGGAGAAATGAGTATTTCTGGGGGATCAAAATCATTCAGGCACTCATATTTTCGTCTTGTGAAAAGATGTATAGCTGTACCTTCAGAGACCCTACCTACACGCCCAATTCTTTGAGCACAAGCAGCACGGGAACACCACTTTGTAACAAGGCGAGAAATGCGCTTATCAAGCTGGTATTCACACACTCGAGAAAAGCCGAAGTTGATGACCATTTCCAGGTTTGGAAAAGTAAAAGAACTTTCAGCCATCCTGGAAGAGAGAATCACATAAGCTTTATTCCATGGAGGAGGTTCAAATGCTTCAGTCTGCTCCTCGCAAGGAACTTGTGAGTGAAAAACAAAGATAGAGAAGTACCTTTTCAAGTGTCTTCTGTAGAGTTGGCCAGATAGTTCCTTGTAGTAACCACTGATGTCGCTGAATCCAGGAAGAAATACTATAATACTTTTACCAAGATTAGCCTGAGAAATTATCAGTTCTGTACACACTTGCTTAGCAAAACTCGATACAAATGGTTCAGAAAGCAAATCAGGATCCTCTGATAGCTCAGATAACTTGGTTTTCAAATTTGATGCAGCTTTATGTTGCTCTTCCTTATTCCACAAATTCATCTCATTTATTGGCAAATCATGAAGTTCATCGAGAAAATGGACATTAATAAAGAAGCGTTTCTTGCCAACAGAGTAAGGACCAGCTACCTGATCATGCCCAAGTGTTTCCTGAAAGTAGTTAATGAATAAGTCACTTTGCATTGTAGCAGACATGAGAATAACTTTGATGTTTGGATATTCAGATGCAAAGATTCTGGCCAGAAGCAGCGTGAAGTCAGCATCAGCTGAACGTTCATGGATTTCATCAAGAATGATATGGGTGAAACTAGTCACCATAGTGTTCCTCTGCTGAATAAGGCTCTAAATGGAAAAGAAGAATTTTAGTTCATACATGATGTGCATGTTCCATGCAGAGGCAATTGAGTTACATTACACTGGCACCTATATATGGAGCAGTATATGTATGCTTGAATGCACATGCAAAAGGTTAATTGTGACTAGTACACACGGTTCAGCTGACCATGCATGCATTCTCTTTGATTGAGTCATAACTATCCTGCTGCTGTCAGTGAATGTCTTGGTAATTCCCTCCTTTCTTGTCACTACTTCTGTGTTGCTGCGCATCCCATGGTCTTTCTAATTGCATGCAGTTGCTCTCAGCATGGCTTCTTGTCTCACACACGCATAATTATGTGCAATTGCAATATGGCGCTTACAGAAAAAATGTTTACAATCATACAAACACAAGTCTCCATAAGCAACACAGCCTCACTTTCCACTTGGAAATTAGCACAACAGTTATACATAATATATATAGCTCACCTGCAGCATATATTCTCTCGTACAATAAACAATTTGTGTGTAAGAGCAGCTGACTTCATGATCAGCTCCATATCCCACTGTAATTCCCACATTTTCTCCTCGTTCATGGGAAACCCTTTCTGCGAGTTTAATTGCAGTGATGGGGTTTGGTTGACTCACCAGGATTTTACACTCCTTATGCCAGTATATAGCTTCATTTAAGATAAACTGAGGAATCCTTGATGATTTGCCACTGCCCGTCTCTCCCTCAATGCACACGACCTGATGATTAGCTATAAGGTGGAGAATGTGATGCTGATGCTCCTCCACTGGAAGCACATTTCCTTTGTGTTGAAATACAGATGGTCTTGCTTGGAGTGGAATTGATGGTTTCCGATTGCTAGCAGTACTGTTACATACACTCAGACATTCCTCCATTTCAGGATTGGGACAGGTGAGAATGTCTCGATGGCTAGCTACCTCAGTAAGAGCATTCGCAAACAAACACAAGATCTCAATGTCTGCCCTCAATGCAGGAGATTTAATCGCTTTACGCGTAAACATTGCAGAGCTTAGGGCAGTAACGGATGAAAAAGACATAAACTTCTTCCATATTGTATGCATGGCAATCAGTTCCCTACTTTTATCACATTCGCTGTTCTGGGTCACAATATTATGCAAAAGTAGGAAAACCATTGGAGAGAAGAGATCTTTTGGCTGGGGTAAACTGTCACTAAGGCCTAGCAATGAAGCCAAAAGGTACGCATGTGAGAGTATGCGCAAGAACCAAAATTTAATAGTGTTTGACCGTATGGATCGTGTCAGTGAAGCAAAATCATGTGGAAGCTTTAGCTCAATGCAGCATGACAAGCATGTAACAAGCAAGGCATCCAGTTCAGCATGTGAAAGGTTTAGCTTCGGTGTAGAGTGCTGGTTAAGATAAGCAATCAACTGCAAGCAACTACACACAAATATGGCCTTAGTTGACAGACACTCGGGGAGATCAAGGGAAGCACACTCACTGGCTACTAGTTCAGGGACGTTGCCAATATCTTCAACATGATTACCGAACTTTAGTGGATTTACAGTGAGGTAGAGAAAGCCTAGTAACTTTTCATTTGTACCCATGTCTCTAAACTTTGATGACTGGAGGTCAGCACTTTCATCATGCTTTGGAAGCAAGATGGAAGTCTCAGCAAAAGATTTCACTTGGGTGCTTCCAAACTCTGTAACAGACTTTATACCAAGGAGGAAGTAGATGATCTTTCTGAGTGGAAGTAGTAGTTCTTGGATACATGGCGATCCTAGAGTCAAACGCACTGGGGTAACATCATCCCACCATATGCCACATTTGGAAACACCAAGTAGTATTGCCAGGTAAAAATTATACGACTGCTTGGAACTCACCACACCCAAGCTTGAGTAATCCCTTGAATAGAAGTCGTAGGTGTACATAACTGCATTCTTGTATTCAGGGTGATTGTTGCAGAAGGCATTGAATGGTCTGTAGTTGATAAGGGGTACTTCCTTTCCACGAAGCCATTTGGCTACACTTTTGACATCTGTAGCTTCCAACATGAGATCTTTCTTTAACTTTCTTGATAGTAGATGGTTGAAAGGCTTTGTAAAGTCATTGCCACATAAAATGGCTAAATCTGGGAGCTGTTCTTCCTTAATTCCTAATGCCCTTGCAATGGTGGAAGGAGAGACCGCCTCACATGTTATATCTTCGGTTTTATCAACATTATCAGGCTTGGAGTGAATACCGTGTATCAGAGCATGTGTAAATTTGAGTTGATCATATGGAAACAATGTGGACCCTTCCATTATAATAAAGTCTGAATCTGTAGACAAAATTCCACAAACCTCTGGGTGTGTCCTTGCATAGAGACCCAACTCTTGGTCTGCCTCTCCAAGACAGTAGATGATTTCCACTCCAGCCGATTCCAGTGTCATTAAACACTGCATTCTTAACAAAGTAGGCGTAGGTGTTAGATCAATGAACTGCTTGTTCATGCTGGACTCTTGCTGCAAATCATGTTGAGCCTGTAGATCGCTCATGAAACGATCTTTTAAGGTAGAGAATTTAGCCTTAAATTGTACCTCATTGACTCCGTGTGGGCCATCAACAAAGACAACAAGGTCAATCCCCAAGTGCTGAAATGCCTCTACAAAGCTTGTGATCTTCCTCGCATAGATTTCAAAGTTTTTGTCACAATAAAAGGATGATTCTTGACGCAGAATTGTCAGTATCTGATGCACTTGTGAAACCATCGGACTCAAAATTGCAAGATAGTCACAGAGCAATTTAGCCTTCTTGCCTGTCCGGCTAAACATCTTTTGAGCCAGATGTCGTAAGGACACTTTCTTTCTGGCTCTAGGATGTGTACAATAGTACTTTGTCAGACCGTACACTCCCATTTTGCAATTTTCCTGTAGTCACTAAAGGAAAGAGAGCCGCATATACATAGTGGTAATAGGGGAAATATTCTGCATGGCTATAATTAGAGTATAGTTGTACAAATTCCACCAATCAGATTGCTCACTGCGAGGTATCTAAATCCCATAGTGAAACCTCGTATGGGGTTTCACTATTGAGCCCACAGGGTACTGTACTTGTAACAAGTTATTGTTTACTACCAACTTGAAATCCATGGCAACTAACAGGCTTAGAATTACAGACAGTACAAATATTTGTGTACTCAGTCTCTGTGTACGTTTTGTTGGAAGTACAACGGCTACAGCAAACCATGAGCGCTCGAAGGAGGAGCTATAAAAGCGGGCGGTCACTGGTGGGGTGGAGCCAAGTTGAGGGGCGGAGCCATGTGACTGCTCGATCGTGCGCGCAAAAGTCACTCGAGCGCCTCGTATGTCAGCGGCCTTGTCGTACTCGTAGCCAGTCTGTTATTTCGTCGAAAAGGACCTCCGACTCGTAGGTTATTTTGTTGACAACTGAAGCGCTAGCGTAGTTACCGTTGCTATACTCTAAATCGGTTAGACACTGAGACCAATGGGATCTACGCGATTTAGAAACCCTCGGGCCCTTAGTAGCGCCCTCGCTGCGCTCGGGACGCTACAGCCCAGGGCCCTCGGGTTTCTAAATCGCATAGATCCCTTGGTCTCAGTGTCTAACCTATATATATTACTTTGACTGCATGCACCACTATGACTCAATCAGACGCTAAGGAAACAAAACATATCGCTGCAGAATTGCTTTAACCAATCTTTGTTACCTCAGTTGCAATGATGGTGATACGTAGTGTGCCAGTTTTTATAGTAGGCTATGTGCGGTGGCTCTGGAGGTCGCGTCTAATGCATAGGACCTACGGCCCAATGATGCAATACCCACATCGCAATACCTATTACACGATAGACTTAATACCTGACACCCGGTGCATAATACGTCTAATATACCTATGACCTAACGTCGCAATACCTAATACACGATACGTATAATACCAGGAGCGCCTCGAGCGCATGAGCCGCCGAAGGCGGCGAAGGAGCGTGTAACTTCAGTGCCATGTAAATACAACGTACTTCCGCGTTTAAAAATAGATCGGGTACGTCATATGTTTTCTGGGGGCAGTTTTATTGGCGTGCAAGCCTTCAGGGGCGTCCTGACACTCGCTGGTTCCCTGCCTGTTTCGCTCTTGCAAACTTCAGCACGGTCATGCTCCGCTTGACAGCGCGTCTCATGGGAGAATCCTTCACCTGGCGCATAGAAAGTTGCGGGGAGATACTTCCTAAAGGCTACAAGCTGAAGTTTCCTTCTAGCACGACCCTTGGATCGGCGTGGAGTTCCTTCTTCAAACCGAACTCGCTTCGCTTGAGGTAGCTCACTCTCGATGTCTACACTTCGCCATTGCGGGTGGCTCTGTCAAAACAATGCTGTACTACTAAGCTAAGTACGAGTCACGTGCACTGTATGGCGTCACGCAACGTCTAAATGAGCTTCCGCTTTCCAAATATGGAAGTCATTACTACTACAGATTTGTATTTTCATGGCACTCACGGGTACTCGCGAGTTACACGCTCCTTCGCCACCTTCGGCGGCTCATGCGCTCCTGATAATACCCAATAGACAATAGGCACTAAACCTAATGCGCGATACACAACACCAGATATCGCATTGCACAATAGTCACAATTCCCAGTCCATAATGCCACAGTCCTATATTTGTACATCAGTGATGTTTGTACTACACAGAAATGTGTGTGACTAAACACTAGCCAGTGTCACCGTAACATTTCTGTGTAGTACAAACATTGAATTACTGGCTGTACTCAGGTATGTAAACCTACAATGCACCTAATGGTCCCATTACCTACAGATGACTGTTTACTTCACACAGAGCATTCCTAAGACACTTGTAATTCCCATCACATGAGGTATATAATTTGGATATTGTAAAGGTGCTCAAAATAATACCATCTCACATTAATGAAGGGCTTGGAACAAGACTGGGCTAACTGCCATTTCAAATGTCCTTATGTTGCCCTGAATCACTTAAAATTGGCACATAAGGATGAGAGAGAGAGAGAGAGCTGTGTGTGTAGGAAGTCAAGCGTCGTTTAAGCTTTATTCAATCATCTATACAATCATATGGCTGCCATGCACGTCTCGTACTGAGCATGTCAGAGGCGGCGGCGCCGGTCCGGCTGGTCCGGCTTTGGCCGGACCACTTTTCCAGCCGACCTGATTATAATATCACGTGCAATGTAGTCACGCAAAATCTACGCTTGATCTTATATGCAGACTCGGCTGTTTCTTGTCCTAGTTGTGGGCCTACCATTGAAACTCAACAGCAGCCAAGGTCTTTTCTTTCCCAAAACGGCCATTTTGATGCTACGAGAGCGCTTCCTCATCGCTAAAAATACATGCAAAAAAATTTTTCCGCGCTTCGCGCCTCTGCCAACACCCAGAGCACCCTCCAGGCACCGCCTTCCGCAGTGCGCTATGATAGTGAGCCGTACCACTTCTTTTATGCCGCTGCCACCCCTGCATGTGCAGTAGTGCATGTAACAGACCACTGACCATGCACACCCTTTACATTGTTGCTCCCGTAATACTTGAGTTTCCATAAAAATCTTGACACTATTAATATAACGTGAGCATCGCAACAGGCGTATACATAATTATCTATAATAACGCAGCGTATGATCAGACTTCTGGCACTGGTGGACAGGTTGAACGAAACTTGGTACGTAGAAACTATTTCATAATGTTCTGAATCAATACCATAGCCAACTGTCTTGCCTACATCTTCTCGAAGGTTGTGGGACACCCTTTCTGCAAGTTTAATTGCTGTGATGGGATTTGGTTGACTGACTAGAATTTTGCAACTCTCAATGCAGTCATCCAGAATAAATTGAGGAATCATTGATGACTTTCCGCTGCCTGTTTCTCCTTCAATGCATACAACTTTATTCTCGGCTACACAGCAGACGATGTCATCCCTATATCTCTTCACTGGAAGTGCATTTCTTCGGATGACAGATCTAGATGGCCTCACTGGATGTGGTACACGAGCCACCTGTGGTTTCCGAACATTAGAGTATCCATAGGGTAGATAATATGACCATAGCATCCATGGATACTCTCAGAAACATTCTGTCCATTCACATTGTAGAGCTAAGCCTCTAGATGACATAATAAAAAAATCACAGGCTACATGATAAGTGGTGGTCACTTATCAGGATTCCTGTGAAAGCAGTGTGGTCAGCTTCCTTACCACTAACTCCTTATAGGGGGGTACTTAACAGACTTTCTATAGCTCATTGTAAAGCTCTTGGAGAGAGCTGTCTTTTGAGCCATAAATCAAGTTCATGGGGGGTAGTAGGAAGGAGTTATGGCCGTCAGAAGAAAATGGCAAATGGCACCATGAAAATGGTAAAAGCCTCCCTTAAGTGCAGAAGTCTTCTTCCAGCAATTGCCGATCCCACAGAGTAGAAAAGCTACAATTTCATGTGAAGTGCACTTCTATATTCAAGGAATGTCATTCAAAATTAAGTTATTAGGTGTATATTTCTTCCTATGGAAAATACATGCAGGCATATGCTTAATACCACGACTACGGCAGACAGTGTGATTCAGCAAGGAATGTCTTCCTGTTCCAATTGATTGCACTGTTTTGAATGTGTTTAATCACCCAGGGTGATTTCAGACTAGCTACGTCCATACACATTGAGCATAGTTATAGGTACGTATCTGTTTCTTTACAACACCCTAATAGCATTATTCCTACTGGAATGAACTCCTTAGCAGTCCATCTAGGCCAATCACATCCATTAGGGAGCATCATTACTGAGGAGGCATTAAGTACCCTATAGAGCGGCTGCATTGACGTCACGAAACCACGTGACTGAGGGCCGTCTGTATTCGGTGGACTGGACTCGGGACTGGACTCGGGACTGGACTCAGGACTGGACTGTGGGACTGGACTCACAGAAAGTTGTGCTCGTCATTTCTGAAAGCCAAATTGCAGAACAGCACTATACAGCTGCCACCAAGCACTAGCAATTTGTCTATTTGCAAGTGCAAATAACTTACCAAGTACGTGAGGTTTAGCAACACAGCTGTCACCATGTAGACAGTCTGCCGTGGTCCTACGATGCATAACCAGCTCAACTTCGTTTTGGTGCGAATTCGTTCATGATCTGACGATGATTTCGAGGAACACCTGGCAGTCATTGCTAGCAAACTCGTACACCAAGTGGTACAACCAGTTTGAAGCTTCTTGAACTGCTTCTATGCTGCTGCCAAGTTTGACTGGCACTTCCGTTCCTGCTTTCCCACTGCCTCGCCTGTAGGTCTATAATTATCTGTGGATTCTTGTCCCCAGACCATTTCAGTCTGGGAACGAGCCGATTCAGTGCATCGTTAGCGCACACACTCTGGCAGAAAGGACTGCTGGAATGGCTGATATTGAGTCATGGTCAGCTGCCCCGAATTCCATTCATGTATTCTAGTAACGTTTGATGCTTCAAATGATGAGCGCAACTTTCTGTGAGTCCAGTCCCACTGTCCAGTCCCACGTCCAGTCCATCAAATACAGACGGCCGTGACTGAGTACTTCCGCATGGCAGAAGAACATGGAGTTCAATGCAGCCGAACGGCAACTACTGTCTCACTTGTACTCGAGGTGGCGTATAGCAGCTCGATCTAGTCGGCATGGTAACTGCCCTACAGTGACAGTTGGCACATAGTACTTTGTAAGCTCCGAGCTGCTTGTGTTTCTAAGTAGAAATTACTGCTTTCTTGCCATACAGTCCTATGAAAGAAACAGAATATAACGGAGGGTGTTTCGGCTGTTTACGGCCGGTGACGTCAAGTGCAACCGCTCTATTGGTTCCTGTTTGGTAGGTCTTCCAAGCACTGGTTTGTACCATCAAACAAAGACGACAACAGCAGTTCTAACAAAAGTCATGACTATCATAGTAGAAGTTTTACATCCCACACTCGTCTAGCTACTACTATACTTTAAATCACTGAATCTAAGCACATCAATGGTAGCATACATTATACACAAGTGCCTGCCGGGCAGACCAGCCATTAAGACTGAAGGGACTTCCCTGTTGAATATTAAAGTATTTCTGGACAGCACCAAGGATAATTTACAGCATGACAGCCTATGCATAGGCATGTTTACAAAGCCTATAATAACCTACAAGCAAGTGGAGACTAAGAGAGTTCATAATTAGCTACTTACCTTTATCAAGAACCTAGGGAGAGGTTTAGTCAATTTTCTTGGGGAACTGGACTCCGCCTTTGTCCTCTGTTAAATGTTCGGTGGCTTCGTGACCCAATTTACGTATACTGCGCAAATTACGGAGCTAAAGTGGGAAATTATGGGTGTGTCCCTGCAGGAGACGGTCGACCAGGAGGGGGGCCCGGGCGCGGCAGGGCATCTGTCTTCGGGTGAGTACGTTCGAGCATAGCGTTCGAGTACGAGTACGTACGAGTAGTAAGTAGGATCGTCTATTTGCACGTGAGCAGGACAGGGACGGGAGGCTCTGAGCAATTATGCCAACGGTGATTCAGTGATTGCTGCAATGACACGACGAATGCAGTGTTACATTCCTGGTGGACCAGAGAGTGAACCATTCAAGTACAACCCTGCCTTGAATGCAGGCCCGATTGAAGGGCAGTATACCAAGGGCCAGGCTACAAGACAGGAGGTGTCCGGCTAGGTGATGTTTCTGTTTTCATGGGTGCTGAGCCAACTGCCCAGGCAGCTGAATATTTTGCCTCTAACAAGCCGAAAAACTTTTCTTTGAAATGGGCCAAGTCTGTGGAGACCCAACTAAAGGGAAAACTTCTAGGTGGCAATGCTGACCTGTTGAGGGAGGAGACACGCCCATTGAAGGGACAGAGGGAGAAAGTTAGTATCTCATTCAATGTGCCCCAGGGTGACCTTCCAGCAGAGTACAATGGTGACCTCAAAAACTGGGAGTTTGGGCCAACCACTGATCCACTCGATCTTGATTTCTCAGAGGGGATAAACGGAGAGGTTGGAATGATCACCGTTGGCAATAACAAAGGCGGTGGCATCCCAGATGTTCACCACACGAATTGGAACGATAATGTTCAAGTTGTCTGGGATGAGCAACTCGGCAAGTATGTTTGCCAGCTTGACACGTACATGATGTACAAGAAATTGCCAGGTATTTTTGGGAGGAAAGCCTGGGTCATCAAGAACACTGGCGGGCTCATTACAACACACATGTATGCTTCTGGTCAATACGAAGTGCGCGCTAAGGTTCCCAAGGCACCAGGATTGGTGTGGGCCATCTGGACTTTCTGGGGGAATGAGATTTGGAGTGAACAGCGACTCGGAGTGATGAAAGAATCAACTGATTGCTCTGACTCACCAATGTGGGTTGGCCAGAGTACAGAGTTTGGACAGCTTCTTTCTCATCATGGTAAGGAATATCCGAATCATGAGATTGATATTGAGATTCCTTCGAACGCACCACAGACCATGACATCACAAAAGGGCGATAAGTATGACACCATGAATATGAACTGCTATAGGTGGACCGACTACAACGGCCAGGGCAGCTACTGCAACTTGTTCTGCCACAACAAGTCGGGTCCATTTGTTGGCGATGGGAAGTACCATACTTACCGCTTTGACTGGCACACTGGCAGTGCCGACACCACCCCTCGCGTTGACTTCTACTTTGATGGTGCCTATATTGGTACTAGCGATGCATTTGTGCCGTACATGGCAGGACGACTCTGGATCATGCTTCTGGATCCCAACAATGGCCAACCAGGAGGCAGTGAAAGCTGGAATGGAGTGGTGAACCCTGACGAAAGCTTCCATCGACCATCAAGTACTGAGGAGGTGCCTTGCTATGCCCGTGTATTGGTGGATTATGTTCGCATTACTCCATTTAATGAACCCAATGACCACTACGCCCCGTCTGCCTTCGATCAGCCATGCATGGGCACTCAGCCTGGGTGTGTGGACTGCGGCAGTCACAACCCTAGGTATGGAACCACGTCCATATTGCCTTACACCGCAGCAATGGAATCAGGCTGTGGGAGGATCAAATGGCTGAAGAGACTGACCAGCTGGTCAGGTTACTGACTCCGGTGACTTCAGATGTTGTGTTTGAATATTCATTCACATGGTTGCATTTGCATGCTTTACAAACTGTATATCTGCATGTGTCAGCACTTTATGTTCTATTTGTTGCATGATACCCACAAGTTCAAAGGTACCGCTATAATATATGGCACTGACCACAATGCCAGTATGATATATTGGCACCAACAATGATAGTTAACATCTTCATGCAACAAACTAGTTATTGCATGAGTGTGCGGGCTATACGTCATAATATTGGCACTCGATCGCCCTCAGGCTCGATGCCAATATTCGACGTATAGCTATCCCTTGCACTCATGCAATAACTAGTACGTCTGCTTATGGCCGGCCATGTCATGCCGAGATGTAGCGAAAATTGATTTGATCATGGATAATATAGTACTATATTATCCATGATTTGATATGGATCCAAAAATACCATAGCCAGTTGTGCTACTTGGTAACATGCTTTTGAGAGTGGTACGTGGTCATGGCAGGGTTGATCATGAATCTCGGTGCATATGGCAAATGCATGCTAGCTGACTTGTAATTATACTCGAGTAGCTATAGCCGACAAGAATGGTATGCAGCCTCGAGCAAATGGTGCCGGCTTTTACCAACCAATGACAGCAAATGCTGCCATATGATCACGAGCTCCCATAAGAATTTATTATGAGGAATTTATATTACTACTATACGTGCTAGCTGTTTGTTATGGTTGGTAAAGAGATTATTATGGTAGTTGCAAACAAATACAATAATGAGTTTCACGGCATAACTAGCAAACACATCTATGTATACAATGGTTCTTGTTTTATTTCTCTGCAGTATTATCTATCTAGCTATAGCGGAGTTCTTTAGTTTAACGGTTCCATTTGTTGTAACTTCAAACAGATCAGAACGTCTCCTAAAAAAGTTTTCACTGACATATGTTATGACTGCACAGGAACTCATAATATTCTGCCTCTTATATTTTCTTTCGAAAATTTCCTTCAGTTCTTCAACGCTGCATTCTCCAACTCTAGAAAGATGGTTCCTAAAGTATTCTGCAACATGTTTGGGAGTAAAAGGGTCATTTTTATGCAGTTTACAGTGTGGTGAAGTAACTTGGGACGAGGCTGAATGCTGCACATCACGTGCACTCTTTGACTGCTGTGGCTGCAGACTCTTAGACTGCTGTGGCTGCACACTCTTAGACTGCTGTGGCTGCACGCTCTTAGACTGCTGTGGCTGCACACTCTTAGACTGCTGTGGCTGCACACTCTTAGACTGCTGTGGCTGCACACTCTTGGACTGCTGTGGCTGCACACTCTTAGACTGCTGTGGCTGCACACTCTTAGACTGCTGTGGCTGCACACTCTTAGACTGCTGTGGCTGCACACTCTTAGACTGCTGTGGCTGTACGCTCTTAGACTGCACACTCTTAGACTGCTGTGGCTGCACACTCTTGGACTGCTGTGGCTGCACACTCTTAGACTGCTGTGGCTGTACGCTCTTAGACTGCACACTCTTAGACTGCTCCGGCTGCACACTCTTAGACTGCTGTGGCTGCAGACTCTTAGACTGCTGTGGCTGCACACTCTTAGACTGCTGTGGCTGCACGCTCTTAGACTGCTGTGGCTGCACACTCTTAGACTGCTGTGGCTGCACACTCTTAGACTGCTCCGGCTGCACACTCTTGGACTGCTGTGGCTGCACACTCTTAGACTGCTGTGGCTGCACACTCTTAGACTGCTGTGGCTGCACACTCTTAGAATGCTGTGGCTGCACACTCTTAGACTGCTGTGGCTGTGCACTCTTAGACTGCTGTGGCTGCACACTCCTAGACTGCTGTGGCTGCACACTCTTGGACTGCTGTGGCTGTACACTCTTAGACTGCTGTGGCTGCACACTCTTAGACTGCTGTGGCTGCACACTCTTAGACTGCTGTGGCTGCACACTCTTAGACTGCTGTGGCTGCACACTCTTAGACTGCTGTGGCTGCACACTCTTAGACTGCTGTGGCTGCACACTCTTAGACTGCTGTGGCTGCACACTCTTAGACTGCTGTGGCTGCACACTCTTAGACTGCTGTGGCTGCACACTCTTAGACTGCTGTGGCTGCACACTCTTAGACTGCTGTGGCTGCACACTCTTAGACTGCTGTGGCTGCACACTCTTAGACTGCTGTGGCTGCACACTCTTAGACTGCTGTGGCTGAGAAGCATGCTTAAGCTGGGGTAAGTCACTCTTAGTTTTTCTTGTGAGTGGTTGTAAAGCATCATCAGCCTTGGGTAACCCCGTCTTGGAATTTGGTGGCTGAGCAACTTTCAACGAAACACTCTTAGTCTGTGACACACTAGACTTCGGGGATTCATCACCAATTTTTTGGGAAGACTTTGAGACTTGATTAGCTCTGGCAGAAACAGTTTTTGGTAAACTATTCCGGCACTTTGGCGGCCATATAGCCTTAGGTACACCTCTCATCGGTAAATCAGTCTCAGAGTTCAGTGGCGATGTGACATCTTCAAGTTTGGGCAAAGCACTCTTTGGTACACTCTTAGACTTTAGTGGCCATAGGGAATCATTGGCCTTAGGTAAGTCCCTGTTTGGTAAACCACTCAGAGGATTTGGTGGCTGTGAAGTAATATCAGCCCTGAGGAAATCACTCTTAGACAGTGGTAGCTGTAGCATATCAGTTTGCTTTGAGACTGGTTTAAAAGTGTTTTTCTCTCTAAGCCTTACAATGCCACATCTAGACACTGTGAACACATCTGAATGAGTTCTAAAAAACTCTTTGTTCACCTTTTCTTTTGGAGGCTGACTTGGTAGTGCATACTCCTGCTTATACTTCAGATCAAACACCTCCATTAGTTCACCAACGTGGCACCCATCTTCACTTCTGTGAGCAGACAGATACTCCTTGAAGTATTTCACAATGTGTTCAGTGCTCCCTGGGGGTAGTAGCACTTGTGATTCAAGTGAAGTATCCAGACGCAGTGTCTCACGTTGAGCATTGCTTATGGATTCATCAGGATTAGCATTAACAATATCAGCAGTACAGGCTTTCTGACCCATTGATTTCAACTGGCTTAAGCAAGATGAATGAGTAGGACCACTGCAGTCAGCGGCAGCAGCTATTGATGGAAATTGTTCAACTCCAACTATATGGACTTGCTCTGAGTAAGTGATATCTCTTTCTCCATCCTTACCAGCTGTACCAGGCAAGCTTTCAGGCATAGGTTTAGCTACATGTACGTTCACCGTAGTAGCATCAGAGGCAGGCGTCATAGGTTTGTGCAGTTTCACAATGCAGGAGTTACATTCATCAACAATGTCAAAGTACTCTGGGTAGGACCTGAGGAATTTTTTACCCAGATAGGAATACTGGAGATATTTCCATTGGTAACTGTTGAAAGCACGTTTACGAAGGACACCAAGACGAGCTTCTCCTCCATTCTGCTCCAGAAAATCTCTTAGAAATTCTACCAAGTGCAACTTGGAGCCTGGTTGAGGTGATTGATGTGATACTGACACAAACTGAATGGTGTTCCCACTCTGCATTGACCGTTGTGCGTCTGACTCTTTTGCAGCCACACTGGCATCCTTCTTTGTATCCTCATTCCCATCCACAAACTTAACACCAGAGACAAAATGTACATTTGCTTCATCTGAAGTCCCTTTAGTTTCAGTAGTGGTACAAGTGCCTTTCTCTGTGAGATCACTGGACTCACAACCAGATTCTGTAGTTGCAGACTGATGAGGTGGAGTGTGTTGCTGATGTTGGGTGTGCTTTGTACTAGTTTCATTCTCTGAAGACTGCAATTGTACTTGTTTGGTGGGCACAACTTGTTTTACGATTGTGACTGTGGTGGAGTCCTCATGAACTTCAACAGAAGACTGTTCAGTTGCCATCACATCTGTTGAGTTGTCAATGGAAGGACCTGACTCATGCATTTTGGAGACAGTGGCTGGCATAGTTATCCAGGTAGTAGAAGCATCCTTGAGTTTACCTTTCTCAAGTTGTGCACTTATATCTCTGATAGAGCTTATCACACCTGAAGCTTCATCTCCTTCACCTGGTATAGATGCACCATGGCTATTTGAAGGATTACTGGTTGGGCCTTCCTCTCCTCTAGTCACGAGATGCAGTAGTTTTATTCTGCAAAATCCAGCTCCCTCAACAACTTTAAAGTCTTCGGGGTAAGATTTGAACAGATTCTTGCTCAAATACATGGGTCCACTAAATTTCTCGTGATAACTTTGAAAGGGAATTCTTTGCAGACTAGTAACACTAGCCTCGCCACCATTGTTCTTCATGTAGTCCTTCAAATACATCATCAAATGCATATCTGAACCTGGTGCTGCCTTGTGATCATCAAGTGGTTGCTGCACTCTACTTTGGTAGTCTGGAGTGGAGTCATCTTGCGTGTTATCCTGGACACCTTCTACAGGTGGTCCCACAGCAAGAGGAGGTTGCTCTTTAGACGTACTAATTTTAACAACTACTCCACTTTCAGCTGTGTATGCAACGTCTGGAGCTGATGGTACAATATCAGTCAACAGTGGATCATAATCTGGGAGATTATATGCTGGAATGTCTTGATGTTCAGATTCTGATCTGGGAAGGCTTGGCCTGTCAGCAGTAATGCTAGGACTATCAACATTTCCGGTGTTCATTTTCATAGGGTCAGAGTGGTGGCAAGACTTCAGATCTGGATCTCCAAGCAGCATGGCTGCTGCTTTAGGAACAGTACGCTCCTTGTAAGCGAAGTCCAAAGATTTTCGCATGACGTCACATTCAAGGAAGATGGGACTGCACACAACTGCATCTTGTTGAATAGATTCCGTGGGTCCCTGTTTGGGTACAAGGTCACCTTTCATCTGATCATCTGATCTGGATGAAGTATCCGGACAGCAGGTAGATAAAGATGATTCAGTTATGGGAATCACAAGATTTTCTACTGCACATTTCTCCAGTTTGATTGTGCAAAACCCAGCTCCCTCAACAACCATAAAGTCTTGTGGATGAGATATAAATACATTCTTGTCTAAAATTGGGCATCCTTTGTACCTCTTCCTATAGTTTTGAAAGGCAATTTTTCGTAAACCAGTAATACCAACTTCACCACCATTTTCTTGTATGTAGTCCTTGAAATACTCTACCATGTGCATTTCCGAACCAGGCTTATACTTGTGAGATGGCTGCTGTACGTTCTGTGAACTACTTTGGTCTTGCGGATCTGAAGTGGAACCACTTTCAGTGTCATTCTGAGTTTCTTCCTTTTCATGTGGCACATCAGTTACAGCTGCAATAGCGTCACCTTCAGAGCGTGCATGGTTAGTGGCACCAGCAAGTGCTAGGTCCGTGGATGAAATGGCATTAGTGCCTGCAGTATTCTCCTGGTATGCAGTTTCTTGGGGCTGTACATGGGGCTGAAAATGACTCGGCTTTGAGACACTAGCAACTGCAAGTGGTTCACAGAATGGAGGGTGACTCACTGACAGTCTATTTGAGTCACATTCCAATCCCTCCGTATGAGCTAGTTTGTGCTCTGCCAACACTTTAGGACAGGCTTCAAGTCCACAAATGTCACATTTCTTATGTGACTTGAGGTGTGCCTGGTAACTCCGTTGAGATTTGAAACCTTTGCGACTACAGGGGTCACAACTTTGTTTCCCACTAGCAATGTTTTCTGCACCATTGTTTCTGCCACTGCTTATTTTACAGTGAGGTTTTCGGTGAGTTCTTACAACTTCTCTGCAAGCAATGAAGTTCCATGTTCCACATGACTTGAGATGACCAGTGTTCCTCCTTCTGTAGGATATCTGCTTGCGTGAGCGTGAAATATCAGGTACGTCAACACTGGAATAAGTATGTCTGAATTCATGTTTCTTCAAAACCTTAACGCAAGCACTGAAATTGCATAAGTAGCACTTTCTGTGGTGATCATGGTAGTGCCGCTCTTCTTTAAAGTGCTTGTTACACGATTTGCAGGTGAAATTACCAGCACACAACATGTTGTAACTCAGGTCATACTCGTCGTCTCTATCCTCCTCATCAGGTTGTTCAAACCGAGTCACCCATTGATGTTTGTGTCCTCTTTGGTGTGGTTTTTGATAGTACACACTGCTACATACACTTGGAGATTCCAGTATCTTAAACTTGGGCTTGGGACATGCACAGGTGAGACTATGTCGATGGTAAGCTACCTCAACAAGAGCATCGGCAAACAAATGCAAGATCTTGAAATCCAGCCTCAATGCAGGAGAGTCAACTGCTGTACAGGTAAACACTGCAGAGCTGAGAGCAGCAACTGACGACAAAGACATAAACTTCTTCCATATTGCGCGCATGGCGATCAGTTCAATACTTTTACATTTGCTGTTCTGGGTCACAATATTATGCAAAAGTAGGAAAACCATTGGAGAGAAGAGATCTTTTGGTTGGGGTAAACTGTCACTGAGGCCTAGCACTGTAGCCAAAAGGTAAGCATGTAAAAGTATGCGCGAAAACCAAGATTCAATAGTGTCTGATCGTACAGATGGTATTATTGAAGCACAATCATTGGGAAGCTTTAGCTCAATGCAGCATGACAAGCAGGTAATAAGCAAGGCATCCAGTTCATCCTGTGAAAGGTTTAGCTTCGGTGTAGAGTGCTGGTTAAGATAAGACATCAACTGCAAGCAACTACACACAAATACGGCCTTAGTTGACAGACACTCGGGGAGATCAAGGGAAGCAGACTCTAGTGCAGGGACATTTTTACCAAATGAGAGTGCATTTACAGTGAGGTAGTGGAAGCTTAGTAGTTTTTCATTTGCACCCTGATCTCTAAAATTTGATGAGTGCAAGCACCTGAGGTCAGCACTTTCATCATGCTTAGGAACACAGATAGAGGTCTCAGTGAAAGGTTCCACCTGTGTGCTTCCAAACTCCCTAACAGATTCCATACCAAGGAGGAAGTAGACTATCTTTCTGAGTGGAAGTAGTAGTTCTTGGACACATGGCAACTCTAAAGTCAAACTTTCCGGGATATATTCATCCCACCATATGCCACATTCAGAAACTGCAAGTAGTATTGCCTGGAAAAAAGTATACGACTTCTTGGAACTCACCACACCCAAGCTGGAGTAATCCCTTGAATAAAAGTCGTAGGTGTACATAACTGCATTCTTGTATTCAGGGTGATTGTTGCAGAAAATCTTGAATGGTCTGTAGTTAATGAGGGGCACTTCCTTTTCACAAAGCCATCTGGCTACACTTTCAGGATCAGTAGCTCCCAAAAGGAGAGCTTTCTTCAACTTTCCTTTTAGTTGACGGTTGAAAGGTTTTGTAAAGTCATTGCCACATAAAATGGCTAAATCTGGGAGTTGTTCTTCCTTAAGTCTTAATGCTCTTGCAATGGTGGAAGGAGAGACAGCCTCACACGTTATATCGGCAGGAATGGAGTCAACATCATGCATGTGAGCATGTGTAAAATTGAGTAGATCATATGGAAACAACGTGGAACCTTCCATTACAACAAAGTCAGAATCTGAAGACAAAATTCCACAAACCTCTGGGTGTGTCCTTGCATAGAGAGCCAACTCTTGGTCTGCCTCTCCAAGACAATAGATGATTTCCATTCCAGCTGATTCCAGTGTCATTAACCACTGTATTTCTAACAAAGCAGGAGTAGGTTTTATATTGATGGATTGTTTAATCATGCTGTATTCTTCCTGTGAATCACAATGATCTTTCAGCTGCTGCATATAGCGATCTTTTAAGGTAGAGAATTTAGCCTCAAATTGCAACTCGTTGAAACCATGTGGACCATCAACAAAGAAAACAAGGTCAATCCCCAAGTGCTGAAATGCCTTTACAAAGCTTGTCATCTTCCTTGCATACATTTCAAAATTTCTGTCACAATAAAAGGACGACTTGCGATGCAGAATTGTAAACATGTGGACCACTTCTGAATGCATTGGGAACATGATTGCATAATAGTCACAGAGTAGTTTAGCCTTCTTGCCTGTCCGGCTAAGCATCTTTTGGGCCAGATGTCGTAAGGACACTTTCTTTCTGGCTCTAGAATTTGTACGATAGTACTTTGTCAGACCATACACTCCCATCTTGCAAGTAATCACTAAAGGAAAGAGAGCCATATACATAGTGGTAAGAGGGAAAATGTTCTGCATGGCTATAAATATTATTTTGACTGCACCACTATGACCTCACCAGATGCTAAGGAAACAAAACATTCCGTCTAATGCATATAGGACCTATGGCCCAATGACGTAATACCCACATCGCAATATCTAATTGCTAATACACGATAGACTTACTATCACCTGATGCATAATACGCCTAATACCTATGACCTAACGTCGCAATACCTAATACACGATAGGTATAATACGATGTGAAGTGAACAGTCATCTATAATCTATAGGTAACGGGACCATTAAGTGCACTGTAGGTTTACATACTTGAGTGGCTAGCCAGTGTTCAGGAGTAGCCTTATTTGTACATCAACACAAATTTATTTGTACATTCACAGGTAGAATACACGATAGGTATAATATTTTGAGGTGCAGACCCCTGCAAATGTCATTGTCGCACGTGGGATTTCGCTCAGAGGTCGCAGAAGGTCGGACGGAGCGATGTCATCGTCAACTGCGAGATCTCATCATCAACTGCGAGATCTCATCATGGCAACTGCGAGATCTCATCATGGCAACTGTGAGATCTCATCATCAACTGCGAGATCTCATCATGGCAACTGTGAGATCTCATCATGGCAACTGCGAGATCTCATCATGGCAACGGCAAGATCTATGATGAATCTCAGAGCTGGAATTAAGCGTGGTGACCCTGAGGTAGACAGTAAGTCAATGACAAAATTGTACAAGGACGATAGCTACTAGTGTTGTGAACCTTGTCCTCTTTACACTAACCGGTTATTGGAAGCCTCATATTGGATATTGACCGGTTAATTGGCAAAGTGGTATGCTAAGTGAATTCATCAATAGTGAACTTGTTAGTACAGCTTGCAGCCTTACAGACCTTTGCAGGTTGGACTCTGAAGGAGGTGATTGGCATAGAGAGAGTATCCTAATTCAATCACATCCTTGAGAGACCCCACCTATCTAGTACAGAACTTCAGAAATGCATGTAATGATGACAATGGTGGTTCAAAATGTACAAAACAGACCATGGTTCCAGTACAGACAATAACTGGCAGTAAGCCAATAATTGATTGGCAGTGTAAATAACTGGTCAATAACCAATTATTGGCTACAGGTTCACAACACTAATAGCTACCTGGAGTACTAGTAGCCGGATGGCCGGCTAACTCAGATCACGGAGATGAGGCTGCCTGCTACTGTAATGCAATATTTCTGGTGTTGCATGTGTATCGCGCATTAGGTACTAAGCCTATTGTCTATTGGGTATTATATCAATCGTGTATTAGGTATTGCGACGTTAGGTCATAGGTATTAGGCGTATTATGCACCGGGTGTCAAGTATTAAGTCTATCGTGTATTAGGTATTGCGATGTGGGTATTACGCCATAGGTCCTATGCATTAGATGCGACATCCAGGGCCACCACAGTTATCAATAAGAATCCCTTGTAATGGGACAGTTGAAAACCACACGAGGCCCCGGCCCTGTTTGTCCGTGACACATTTCAGCGACGTCAATATCTGGTCTTGCCAATCAAAGTTGCACACACGGCCATTTCTTGAACATCAACTTGCTGTGTGTGAGCTCTAGCATGAGCTCTAGTCATGGTACAGCACCATAAATGAGCTCTATAGCCTCATTTATGGTGCTGTACCATGGAAACAGTAATGCCCGAGTGTTAGGACACTTTTGACCAGCCATTTTGTCAGACTGTGGTTGGTCACGTACCAGATTTTGTCCGTTGACCGACCGTTATATATACTTGTCTCTGTGGACCATTGTGTTAGACTAAGTGCCACTGTAGGTTTACATACCTGAGTGTTCAGGATTATTTGTACATCAGTGATGTTTGTACTACACAGAAATATGTGTGACTACACACTAGTCAGTGTCACCGTAACATTTCTGTGTAGTACAAACTTTGGCTACTGTTAGTGCTGATGCACAAATAAGGCTATTCCTGAACTTGGCACTGGCTAGCCACTCAGGTATGTAATACACCTACAGTGCACTTAGTCTAATTTTAAGTTAATGGTCCCATTACATATAGATGACTGTTCACTTCACTTAGAACATTCCTAAGACATTTGTAATTCCCATCATGAGGTATATAGTTTGGATATTGTAAAGGTGCTCAAAATAACACCATCTCACATTAATGAAGGGCTTGGAACAAGACTGGGCTAACTGACATTTCAAACGTCCATATGTTGCCCTGAAGCACTTTAAAATGGCACATAGCTAAGTCACTTGCAGATGAGTGAAGATATTGAGTGTGTATAGGAAGTCAAGAATTGTTTAAGTCATCTATACAATCATCTATACAATCATATGGCTGTCATGTGCTGAGCATGTGCAGTAGTGCATAACCACTGACCATGCACACCCTTTACGTTGCTGCTTCTGTAATACTTGAGTTTCCATAAACTGGTGACACTATTAATATTTCGTGTCACTGAGCATCTGCTCACGATCGCAACAGGCGTATACATATCTATAATAATACAGCATATGATCAGACTTCTGGCACTGGTGGACAGGTTGAACGAAACTTGGTACGTGGTATGATGCACATGCAAACAGCATTCCAAGCCTAGTGGCTGATGGACTTACCTTACAACCATGTTGGATATCACTATAGCTACCGCTCCATGTTTATGTGAGACGTAAGTACAGTAGCGTAGTTCCATGCAACGTCCTATAAACCTGTGCACCAAGATGGCTGGAATGCGTGGAAATATCACAGAATTGATGATGCATATGCAAAAGCCACATACAGGTTTCCTTGATGCTTAACGTCAAATACAGTGACACATACCCAACACATTCCTAACTCCTGGAAGAAAAGCGCCAGCACCAGGAGCACTGAGTACTGTCTCTGAGCTCAGCATCCATGCACGACAGCAGGCAGCCAGGGTGCAAGATTAATGAATGTCCCCCCCCCCCCCCCCCCCCCACATGACATGTTGACAGCAGACAGCCAGAGTGCAAGATTATTGAATGTCCCCCCCCCCCCCCCCATGACATGTTGACAGCCGGCAGCCAGGGTGCAAGATTAATATTTGAATGTCATGTGCACCACCCCCCCCTCGGCATATATATCGTCGTATGTAGCTAGCTAGTATTTCTAGCTACGACTCAAGCAGAATCAGTTTGGTGACACTATATGTACCAGTAGCTAGCTAGCTAGCTAACACTGACTAGCTAAAACATGATGGCTAGCTAGAGCTAAAAAAAAGATCATAGACAAATTTCTTCAACAACCACGAAAGCAGTTAAGACTTAGGGCCTAGTAAGCTAAGGTAGGGCGGGGTAATTCGGGCCACGGGTAATTCGGGCCACTTCAACTTCAGGTCAACGGTAACTAAAAACGGACAGACTTTAGGCAAACTTCTGGCCATCATATATCCAGGGACTCAACCTGCCTACAACTCACTAGAAGCAAGAATCCAATGGATGCTGTACCCCGCCCTACCTTAGTAGTAAGGCACTGCCCATACTTACAATGTCTAGCTTTTAAACTATAAAGGTGGCATACCGTAGTCGGCACAGAACTTCGCGCAGTGGCTTTCATTGTCCGTGCGACGGGCGACCGGGCACCTGCACCCGGTAGGGTAGAGTAATCTCCGGGTTGACCCCATTATTGCGCATGCGTACTAAGTAACCGTCACCACGTGGGTGTTCGGATCTGGCGGCTGTGCAGTGTTTCTTCTCCGCAGCTGACGTACTGAGCTGGAGATGGACAGGTCTCGACTATAGATCTCTGAAACACCATTCTGTGAACCTGGAGAAGGTATTCTTACTGTTTGTAATGTCTGGAACAAACAGCTGCCATTCAATTTGGACGGCAGCTGTTTTTGTTCCAAGCAACCAAATAAATTATGGGTAGCTAGAGGTCAGTTTATGCCATTCCAAGTATGATTTGGTTTCCGTCCACCATAATTTTATCTGATTGGGGTGGTCTAGTAAATCAGGGACATTTATTGAAATGCTGACATAAATTTGACCAGCAGCATACCAACCACAGGTGACAAGCAAGCTTCCACGTGGCAATAATGGATATCTGGGGACAATGATGGTAAAGTTATAGAAAGTAGCTATGCGTTAGTCAGTTCAGCTTATCCATTCATAGAGCGCCCACAAGCAAAAGAGCACCCATCATCAAAAAAAGAGCACCCTCCTGCAAAAAAAATGAGTGACCGCCTGTGAAAGAGTGCCCACCCCCCACTTTGGCTCAGTTTCCTGTATCAGGAGCTCATAACGAGAAGGAGTATGCGGGCCAGCGCGCCTTTGCTAGGAACACCGATTTGGATCGGGAGAGCCTGATAGTCACTTGACTGCAGAATGAGCAAAGGAGAGTGAGTGATAGTAGCCTCGTTCCCAGACCTTCTCTCCCCAGTGTTTTGTCGCTTGCTGTACTAACGCGGGGGAAGGCCTGGTAAAATGTGCCGTGTGCAGTAAGGTACATTGACGTTGGGTGGACATGTAGAGGAGTGGCACATTCCCGGAGAAACAGCAAGGCCGTTTATATAGTCCCAGACTTACTGGCTAGGTACAACAAGTTTCAAGCATGCTTCATCTCTGTGGGTACCAATGGTCAGACACTTGAACAACTTTGTGTCCAAAATACAGCTGCATATCCTGGATTCTGACTTCTGCACAGCTGTGGGACAGCTTTCTGAACCCAAGAACCATCGCCAAGGGTGCCTGATGTTGATTGCTCATTTGCTTTTGAACGCTAGTCCATTGTCTTTGGTCGGTCACGTAGCTAGCGCTCTGTACAAACGCAGATGAAATATTGAGGATTTCACTGAGTCGCTTTCGGAAACCCCACAGTTCTTGAACAGTGTAGCTCTCATAGTGTGAATCAACCTTCACAAGTATGTCAGCATGGTCTATTTCATTCATAGGTCCAAATTGTCCAAATTGTGGGCATTCATAAACTCTTCGCCTGGCATACAGTTGAAATTCATTCTTATACTTCTGAAGTTCCTGTTCGTCTTCCTTTGTACCTAGTTCAGTGACGATCAGATCAATAATGTCATAGTTGAAAAAGGAGAAATAGTTACTTAATGCTATGAACACTTTTGGGATAGTCCCAGCATTCATTACATCTGTGAAGCAATTTAGTGACAGTGGTTCTTCAGTCACCGGATCCATTGTTTTCAAGATTGTCAGACAAGACAATAACTCATCCACCGTCACTCCTCGGCTCATCAGCAACTTTCTTGCTACTGACACAACATGCTGGAACTTGAACATTAGGATTCAAACTGCAATCTATTCCCGAGTTCTCGCTGTTGTTCAGGGTTAAGTCCACTCAGGCCCAAATATGGGAATGAGCTAGTTGAGGGGACTGGGTTTGGGCATCCACTGAACTGAAGAAGGTGCACCCACCACATCCACACCCAAATGGTGACTTCTGAGACATTGACCCCTCTCTCTGACTGGAAGAGGTGGGCCTGAGACTGGTAGTAGCAACTTGAGAAGTAAACACGTCATCTGACACTGTGCTGGTACACAAGTCTTGTCGGCTTCTGATGGAATTTTGGGGGAAGGTTTGAGGAGTAGAAGCTGTAGTATGGCCATTTCCTGAGAGACAACCTTGTGGTTTCTCTGGGAATATGCCACTCCTCCACACGTCCACCCAACGTCCATGTACGTCACTGCTCGTGATGAGTTTTACCCAGCTTTCCCTAGCGTGACAAACGCTGTGGTTAGAAGGCCTGAGTACGAGGCTGGTGTTCCACTTTCATGTACGCTCCCATTGCTAAAGTGCTAAGCAAATTAACTTCCAAGTTCAGGAAATTTCCAAGTCTTTGTGACTTGGAAGCCCATCATACAGTTACTATTGGCAGCACGTATACCAGCTGTTCAGCCTGATCAGCTCACTGAGTGGGATCACTGGATGACTCAATCACGTTCTGACTTACATAATTATACAGTGCTTATGATCTGCTCCCAGGAAGGACAGCAAGAAATAGTTCACTTGCTGAGAACGTATTGATAAGGTTAAGTTACATTGAGTTGAACCATCGGTGGGTAACTCCTGCATGTACAACCAAATGCAAGGACCCTCCACCTCCTCTGGCTTTACTGTCGCCATCATCAGCTATGGCAGAACTCAAGTGACCCATTTGTCCCTTTGGAGGCGGAAGCGGAATACTTATCTATAAGCCATGTAAGCAGCTTTATTAGCATACATAGAGTGTAAATTAGCTTGTTTGTGTTGATCATAGCTATAAGAGTGCAGCTGTCTGATTTTGAAGCCATTTTCTGAGGCTATCAATCGCTAGGTATTAGCTATCAATGGTAGGTATTAGCTACTTGTAAAGAATCCTTTTATGCGCTTAGTTTTGCCGCCGGATTCCTGTGTTATTTGGAGGTACATGTAGAACAGCTGCTGGAGTGAAAAAGCGGGGTCATTCTCTGCCTCTGCTCGAGAAAACCTCCGTGTTTCACTGTTGTGGTCTTAGTTCACGACCATACTCGATCAAGTACCGCCCCTTCCTGCCATTCTGGAGTGGTGATGTCAGTCAAAAGGTGGGGCCTAGCCTTCGTAATGTTCATTGTAGAGGGGCATACCCTCAAGTCTTGTTAAGTTTTTACCTTCGCGCGGTAAGCACTCGAAAGTGTGGAAGTATATATGTATATGCTCGCCACGTTCAAAGGGTTAACTTTCCCTGTACGAATGTTTCATATTCTATTTCGTATTCTGTTACAGTTCTGATTGCCTGCAGAAGGATGGGGGTCCAGGGCCTCCTGACGTACATCATGAACACCCCCCCAACCCGACAAAGGGTACACTTGAAGCACTTGTCGCAAGATATCCATCAAAGAACTGGCCAGAAGGGAGAGCTACTGTGCGACTACTTTTCGGTAATTCACTGGCTTCTCTCAGCCTATGACTGGACACTAACCCAGCAAGGGAAGCTACCACCATACTCCCTGTTGTACGGTGGAGACCTTCAGCAGTATGGATCAAGAATTGTCAGCTTTGTGAAGGGCCTGGAAAACATTGACATCGTACCAGTGTTTTTCGTAGACGGCCCACCTGGGTCTAACCAGGCCGACTTTGTGGCCAAATTTTCTGAGCTCAAGAGTCGTTACCTCAAGAAGGTGGAGCTTGGTGCTACTGTTCAGCAGATCTGTGATGGGAATAATGACCTCCTACAGGCCAAGTGGAGTCTCAGAGAAGGTATATCGACCCAGGTTGAATTTGCTCTGAAATCAGCGGGTGTGCGGGTAGTGTACTGCCTTGGAGAAGCTGACAGCGAGATACTCAGATATCTTCAAACTCACGACAATGTTTGTGGAATTCTGTCAGGGGATACAGACTTTGCCATTGCCTACGACTCCACACTCTTTCTCCCCGAGTACTTTGACCTCAACAAAGACCTCGCCATCTCTTCAGGCTCCATATGTGAATATCCTGAGGATGTTGTGTGTGAAACCGTCACCCCAGCTCGTGTAGCCAGTGCTTTGAACCTCACTGAGACCCAACTCCCTGACCTCTCTGTCCTGTGTGGAAACGACTTCACCAGAAACCTAAATGCAAGCCTCAGCATACTAGCAGCTCTGGGTCTGAATGATTCGTATGTGGAAACTGTTGCCGAGTGGCTTCGAGACCAGAGTGGCTCTCTTTTGGACAATGATACAGTTGCTAAACTATTCGCCCAGCGCTCTCTCTACAGATCAGCAGTTGAACACACCTACAACACCCAGTTCAAGTGTTTGCATGCCACACCCCTCGTGACTGGAACTCCACTTGTTGAGTATGTCCACCAGCAGGTAGTGAGCGGGTCAATGTCTCCTCATCTCCTGTCCATTGTTAATGGCACCTATTGGAGGCGGGCTGTGATTGAGCCTGTAGCCCTCGGCCAGCCTTGCTGCAATGACCTGACTGTTTTCCTGAGAAAGAGTGTGTATGTCCTAATGGGCATTAGAAATGTGACGGAGTATGGCCGTACTGCATCCAGAAGCTTTGCACAGATTCCTCTGAGCCTGAGCTCCGTTGTTGCTGATGGCTTGCATCAGTTGAGGTCAATGGATCAGTTGACCACCAATGAGAAACTGATCACTCTGTTTTACATTGTGGTGAATTACAATGAACTGGAACGGCCGAGTGATCTCTATGCCATCCAAGCTCGTGCGCATGAAGACGGCTTGGAGTTTGAAGGAGAGATGTCTGTCAAGGCGATTGTTGCCTGTGCTTGCATGCTCTTCATGCATCTAGGCAACACCCGAGTGAGTCCTTCTCCCAAGGTTGCCATCTGCGAAGTTGAGGCTCTTGTAGTTACTTGCTTGGCCTGCGCTGCTCAGCTCCCACCCTGCATTGTGTCTTCCCTGCCTCCTGCACGTGCCGTTACCTTGGGCATGTGGTTCACTGACGTTCTGGAGCAGGTCTACATTGTAGCATCGTGTGTGGGCTTGTACGAGTACATGCCCCAACCTGCTGACATCTTTTCCACCCTTGTGTTCATTCCCCTCCACATGGCTGCTTACGAAAGTGCAGGTATGGATGCCGCACTATTGGAGGACGACGCACCAACAGAAGGTGGTAGACCCCACATGATCCTCTTTGCCAAAATCTTCAACCTTCGTCCTGTGTTGGCCTTGAGGGCGGAGATGTTGAACAAATGGTCAACACCTGACATTCCATACCTCCAGCGTCTCTTTGCTGCATCTTTAAAGGAAATTTCTGAGCGCCGAGAATCCCTTTTGTCGTGTTGTCGCCCCACGCCAGAGCCCCTTGCCGAACTGGAGGTTAGTTTGGATGCGGAGGATGAGGAATGTCCACCTCAGATTGATCCTCAATTTGAGCTTGACTTGGACAGTGAGAACTCCGATGTGAAGGTCTTTGCCTGCGAGTCAGACTCCTCGCTCACTGCTGCAGACTATGGTGAGCTCCCCAGCGCACAAGAGGGTCGTGATACAGAGGAATCCATTTACCTGTCCAGTCAGAGTCAGAGTGGCGAGGTTGCAAACCTCAATGATATAATGAAGTCTGAATCAGTTGACATGGACGCTGCCACTCCGGAACCTCACCCATTTGGTCCAGAAGAGGAAGAAGTGCATCCAAGGTATGTGTTTGTTGATCCGCCTGACGTCACAGATGGTGCGAGTCCTTTAACATTCACACAAACAAGCAACCACAGACTTCCAGTGCTTGAGCACAGAGATAAGATCCTTGAATTGATCAACAGCCACCGTGTGGTGTGCATTGAAGGAGAAACGGGGTGTGGAAAGTCGACAAAGATCCCCCAGTTCATTCTCGATGATGCCCTGCAGAAGAATCCCAAGACCGCTTGCAAGATTCTTGTCACACAACCTCGTCGAGTAGCCGCCATTAAGTTGGCCGAGAGAGTGGCCGCCGAGAGGAGGGAGCGAGTGGGAAAGACCGTTGGTTACTGTATCGGAGGAGAGCGGCACCGATCCCAAGCTACACCTTTGACCTACTGCACCACTGGATACATGCTTCAGGTTGGTACTGCAAATACAGTATGTGTACATGTAGATACAGGTAAAATATAATGTACTGTACATTTTTTGGTACAAATTATAAGTTCTAACTCGACTCTTTTGGACGTAGTGCATTGGTCAGTTGAGCTGCAATTTATAGATTATTGCAGTAAAGCGGCCGAAAAATAGGAGATGCTGAATTTTTAGGCAATAACTATACAGTATTGACTTGATGTTAAAAATGATTTGGTTGTTTCTCATCTGCAGGCACTTGTCCACAACCCCGCCATGATCCAGAAGTACACTCACATTGTCCTGGATGAAGTCCATGAGCGCTCCATTGATGCCGACTTTGCCATGTTGGTGGTGAGAAGCCTGGCAGCTGAGAACCCGGACGTGAAGATCATCGTCATGTCTGCCACCATGCAAGGGCCTCTTCTGATTAGCTACTTCGAAGACATGTTCAAGTGTGAGGAGGTTGCCAGTCCCTACTTTGTGGGAGCGAAACGCTACCCGATCCGTTCCTTTTTCATTGATGACCTGGACACACTTGCTGAAGAGAAGAGAGACTTCTGGCACATAGCTCAGAACCAGGCAGCTGCAAAATTGCGGAATCTGATAACCTCAAGGCCCGTAGAGGCACTCAAGACTGTCCTGTCATCCATCCCTCAAGTAACTCAATTTGCCCAAGATGTCTCCACGGAAGTGATAATCTCTCAAGCCAATCTTGGTGAGTCCATTTTGGTCTTTCTGCCAGGAATTGCTGAAATATCCCACTATCATGAGTGCCTAACTGAGGAATTAATTGCCAGAAATATTGCGAGCAATTTCTCAGTGTTTGTCCTCCACTCACAAGTACCTCTAGAAGACCAGAAGGAGGCCTTTGACACTCCTCTCAGTGATAGAATCCATGTCATTTTAGCCACCAACATTGCCGAGAGCTCCATTACCTTCCCCAAACTCCGGATGGTTATCAACTTTGGAATCTACCGCCAGCTGGAATACAACAGCAAAAGACGCATTTCATGTCTTGTGAAGAAATGGTCTTCTCACGCTTCATGCTCTCAGAGAGCCGGTCGCGCTGGAAGAGTTTTTGAGGGTGTAGCTGTGCACCTGTTCTCAAAGCAATTCTACGAAGTGGTATTACGTGAGTATGACCCCCCGGAAATGCTGACAGCACCCCTGGCCAAGTTGGTGCTTCGTGCAAAGCAGATTGGTGCATTGCTGGGGATTCCATCTCCGTCTGAGTTCCTTGGATTGGCACTCAGTCCCCCCTCTCTTGAACAGATGGAAGCAGCCCTTCAGGACCTAGCGGACCTGGGTGCGATTGCTAGTGACATAGGACAAGGGGTTTCGGAGGAAGCAGCGATTACGCTGCTCGGCCACTTCAGTCTTTCTCTACCGGTTGACCTTGTTCTATGCAGGCTTATCTTGTTTGGGATCTTCTTTGGCTGTCCGATTGACTCGATTGTAATAGCCGCCTCTCTCTCCCTTTCCCAGGATGTGTTTAGCCTTCCAAGTCGAGTCCTCATTAAAGACGATCAGCAGTTTTGCAAAATGTTGTTGAGGAGTATGGAGTCAAGGTTCTTCTATGATCAGGAAAGCTACAGTGATGCCATCATGGTCTGCAATTTATTCAGGGACTGGATAGTATGCCTGAATTCTTCTCGTAGCCAGCCTAAACCTCTCCCCAGGCACATCCTTGCACGCCAGTTTGCAAGTTCGTCAGTCGTGCGGTGGGACAGGATGCTACAATTGGAAGCCAGTGTCAGCGAAATTGCTTCTCGTGTACTCGTTCATGTGCCTGAAGCATTTGAGCTCCATGAACAGCTGCGCAGGCTAGCTTCGCTAAGAGTGTCCAGAGGAGCTGCCTGCCTTGGTACAGGCAAAGGTGGCAAGCATCATCAGAGGAACACCATCAACCTCCACTTCTGTGAACACCCTAGTGTCCTGAAAGCCTTGGTAGCTGCATCCTTTAGTCACCAGATACTTTACGGAGCAAGGGAGTGCGACTCGTTTGTGCCCAGAGAGAAAAAGCGTGCGACTTCTCTCTTGAAAACAATGGCAAATCTTGACTTTGATCGTAGCCGGACCCTTGTAATGAGGGGACTCAAACATCCAACTGCTGATGCCCTTCAGGAGCTTACAGCTCGTGTTGTACCGAACCAGTTTTGCCAGGTACGAATGGTGGACAACGTCGGATTCATTCACTTCAATCAACCTTTTGAAACCAACCCCAAAACGGAACTGATCCGGCAGCATCAAGAAAGCCAGGAATGTGCCCAAAGCCGAACGATCACCTCTGTGGCCTTCCCTGGCCTTCCTCGAGAAGCACACCTTTTGTGGCAGTTTGGGGAGCGAAGGCCGGTGTGGCAGGTGGAAGGAATAAGTGCTGAGTTCACCAGTCCTCGCCATCCCTGTGCTGTGTCCTGGTACAGAGTGAGTCCTGACAAAGAGAGTGCTCGTGTGAACTCCTGGAGGAACCGCACTGGGTTTTTGTACGACCTGAGTGAGGACTGCGGCCCATTCCTTGGTGTTGCCTCTGCACTGCAAGGTGGTGAGCACTCCCGGTTTGTTTCAGCAAAGGGTGTTACCGTTCTTCCAAGTTTCCGAAGTGGTCCTTCAGCCCTTCTGATGGTCCTAGCCTTCCAGCCAATACATGCGAACCTGGAGTTGTGTGTGGATGTTAGCAGTAACAAGATTACAGCAATGAGATGTAACTCGCAGGAAATTCCATTTGACGGAATGTGTGCATTGGAGGCTGATGACATCGTTCGTGTTAATGCTCTGAGAGAAGCCATCTCAAGAACTCTCTCTTCTTCGTGCCCCAATGCAACCATACCCATAGAGACAGCATCTACAATTCTACCTCTGCTAGACCGTGTACTGAAAAGAAAGGCTCTTCTTTGCAACAGAGATGAGAGTTTTCCTGCCTCGAGTCTCGTTATTGATTGTCCCGTACCGGAAGCTTGGGAGGAAGCTATCGTTCAACGTGAAGTATCAGACAATGACAGTGACGGATTTGCAGAATTTTCAGCCGGTGATGCCGCGCATCTGTCCTTGGATTCGTTCTGTTACTACCCTCCCATTCAGTGCTCACTTGTGAAATCAGCAACAATTTTGCCAATTCCTGAAGAAGAACTGAGAAGTTCGAGCCTTTTCCATCGAACGGATTCCGACGGTACACAAACACGGCATAGAACCTGCAGGAGAAGCTCTACCGGCCAACTGATGAATCCATCAGACGATTTGTCATTTAGGCTTTCACCGTATGCCACACCTTTTGTACCGACAGGTGCATGCTCTGACCCAGCGGCTTCATCCAGTTTGGAAGAGGGATTTCTATCCCCTGCAAAGGTACCTGTTTCTGGCAGCATGGCTACTGGACAAGCTGATAGTGCACTCCAAAATTGTGACACTCACACTGATCGTCAAGAGCCCGTGGTCTCAGATGGTGAAGACCTGTATCCAGCTGGAAACGTTTTTCCAGGCTGTGGTGCTGCTACCTTGCCACCTGCTCCTGGTCTCCAACCCCAAGCGATGGTTCAATTCCTATCACAGCTTTTCTCAAACTTGGGTATAGTAGCAGACCCAGCCCGTATTATGGAAGTCTTAACCACCGCAAAGTTTTTGCAGTCACAACAGCTAGCACTGCAGCCTACATCTGACGCTGCAAAGCAGTCCTTCGGTGGTCTTCAACCTTGGGAGACACGACAGCAAAACTCTGCTTCAAACCAAGGCCACAGGATTACCCATCAACCATCAAGTGTAGGGATTCCAGAAGCAGCAAGTATTGCCACACAGACAAAGCACAACCCCCTTGGGCTGCAAGAATCTCCAAATTCACCTCCCCACGTGCAACGTCTATCTGGTCCACTCGCTTCCCAGTCCGCTGTACCGATTGCATCACAAGCAACAGGTGTGCCTTATTCAATGCAGTCACTTCTCGGTGATGGTTCAACTCAGCAAAATGTCAAAAGAGCCTCTGCACCTTTGATCAAACCATGTATGGTCCCAAGATCTCCGCCTCCTTCTGTTCCCCCGGCTGCTTTTCGCAGTAGCCTCCACCATAGCCCTCCGCCTGCACACATGGTTTCAGAATCTGCTGATGCACTTCATAAGAGGTCTCTGCTTCCTGAACCAGTTCAGTTTCGTCAGCCAAATATGCAACCTCCCTCCTTCCCTGCTCCTCGGCCCACCATGCTGGGATCTTATCCGTCCTCATTGAACACGTCTTCGCCTCTTTACCCACGCGGGATGAGACCTCCTTTCCGTCCTGCAACGACCAGTGCTGCGAGGTACTCCCCTCCCGCCTGGACCCAGCAGATGTATCAGCCAATGTTCTCTCTGTGTCCCCAAGCGCCCCGAGGTCCTCGGTACACTCCTGCTGTACGACCATATATTACACCACCACCTCACAGACCTCCCAAATTGCAGCAGCAGTTCCACAGATTTGAGACGAGACGACCTTTCTCCAATGTGAGAAACAAGGGGTTGCAAAGGCAATTGAGCCATCTTCAAGGTCCTGCCAAGAAGACGGCACAAACAAGAGCTGATACGAAGCACATGATCAATTTCTTTGAGCAATACCTTTCCATTAGAGGTGGGCAAGCACCTTTAGTGGAGCTGTGTGGGTCGGTGTACCGCTCTTACATGCGGAGAATTTGTGGCTTGGTTGTGACCAGTTCCATAGACCGTGCATGTTTCGACAGCCATCCAGACAAGTTTGTCATCACTGGCAAGCCAGGATCACTGATCGTGGTGTTGTCGGCACAAATGAGAGCAGAGGATAGAAAGAAGTTCCTAAAGAAAGACACCTCACCCTTAGTGAACAGCATTAGTGCATCTGTTTGCCCTGAGATATCTGCGGAAGAAGTTGAAAGTTTTGCACTGCGAAAGAATGGCCCTGAAGCAACTGACGCACTGTTAGAAGAAAAACCCCATCAGAGATTAGCTGTGTTTCACCAAATGGAGCAAATACCTGAGAGTTCTGAGGCCGCTTCTCTGAAAGACCATGGTGAGCTTCATGCTAGGCAGCTGGCACAAGCCAAGAAGGGAAGCTCAGACAGCCTGATCAGCCACTTTGTGCGTTATATTTCCACCAGGGGCGGAGAAGCAGCATTGGAGGACCTTTGTGGGCCAGTGTACCGCAGGTATCGCAACCAGCAGTCATTGCATACCCTACCTGTCATCCACTCCCTGCCTCCGATGTTTTTTGAGAGACATCCAGACACGTTTGTGATCTCAGGAAATCCAGGATCAATCATGGTGGCACTGGTGACGGAACAGGAGGAGTCCTCACCTCTGGAGGAATCACATACGTACAGCACCCCACCTTTAGTAGCCAGTGAAAGCCCAGTTTCTTTCTCAGAGGAGTCTTGGGAGGAGGTGGAGGAGAAAGGAAAGGAGGAAGTGGAGGAGAAAGAAAAGGAGGAAGTGGAGGAGAAAGAAATCGAGGAGAAGGAAGAGGAGACAGAGATGGAGGAGGAGGAGGAGGAGAAGGAAGAGAAGGAAACAGAGATAGAGGACGAGGAGAAGGAAGAGAAGGGGACAGAGATGGAGGAGGAGGAGGAGAAGGAAGAGAAGGAGACAGAGATGGAGGACGAGGAGAAGGAAGAGAAGGAGACAGAGATGGAGGAGGAGGAGAAGGAAGAGAAGGAGACAGAGATGGAGGATGAGGAGAAGGAGACAGATGTGGAGGACGAGGAGAAGGAAGAGAAGCAGACAGACATGGAGGATGAGGAGAAGGAAGAGAAGGAGACAGACGTGGAGGACGAGGAGGAAGAGAATGAGACAGACGTGAAGGAAGAGAAGGGGACAGAGATGGAGGAGGAGGAGAAGGAAGAGAAGGAGACAGACGTGGAGGACGAGGAGAAGGAAGAGAATGAGACAGATGTGAAGGAAGAGAAGGGGACAGAGATGGAGGACGAGGAGAAGGAAGAGAAGGAGACAGGGATGGAGGACGAGGAGAAGGAAGAGAAGGAGACAGACGTGGAGGAGGACGAGGAAAAGGAAAAAGAGATGAAAGAGGAAGAGGAAAAACAAGATGAGAAGAAGGAAGATGAGAACAGTATGGAGAAAGTGGAGGCTGAAGTGATCATACCAAGGAGGGAAAGACCTGTATGCTCAGAAGAAATAGAACTGCTGCCAAAAGCTGTCGAAGTCACTGATTGTCTGGAGATGGAGAGGTGCAGTGAGAGTGTAGCTCTTTCTCAGCAAGATGAGGTCATGCCTGAGAATTCTGAATTGACCAAGAATGAAGTGATGATCATCTCTTCCAGCCAAGGATCAGAAGCTGTTTTTTCTGAAATTCGTTCCCCTTCCTCTACTGAAGACGTTACTCCTAACACTTCTGGAGACTGCCAACCAGTTCACCACACTCAGGAATCCGGTGATGCCTTTGCTGATGGAGGTTTCTTTGAGTCACATGCACAGGAGACAAACAACTGTACTCCAGCTCAGCATAGCCCCAACGTAGCAGCCACAACACTGGGAGAGACGGATCTTTTTGAGTACGAAGAAAGAGATGTTAGCCCCTTGTCAGTTGAGAAGGACCAACAGGGCATTGGTAATCTATCTCAATTACCGACCCAAATTGCTGTCAACGAAGAGTTGAAGGTACAGATTGAAGCACTGGTAGAACCAACACTCACCTTCCAGTCATGTGTAAAGTTACTAACAGAAGAAGAGAGTCATCAAGGAGCTCTTCCCAGTGCTGGAGGAGTCTCAGATCGCCAATCTGCCCGTCCTGATTCACCACACTCCCTCTTGGAGTCGGATACGACTTGCATTGGTAGTGGTGATGGGGTTGAGCAGTTGGTGCCCTCCCGTGAAACTCGCCCCAAGAAGCAGGAAATTGAAAAAGAGCTCAAGGTTGGTAGTCGAGCACACATGCTGCAACACTTCCAAAAGATACTCCACTGGCGTGGAAGTGAGGGATCATCCGTGCACTCATTAATTTATTCCTACAGAAGTGGTTACTCCCTCCACAGGAGAAGGTGGCTTAAAGCAGAATTCTTCAGAGACTATCCTGATGTATTTGGTCTGTATATGAGGCAGGGATCATTGAGGGTCAGACTCATTAGTGACAGCGAACGGACGTCTGTTGTATCGCCCAGTGGTTCTCGGAGAGCCAGTGGTAAGTCTCGGAGAACCAATGCCAAATCTCGGAGAAACAAAGGTGGCTCTCGGGAAGACAGCAGTAGATCTCAGAAACCTCTTAGGTCAAATTCGGGTCCCAGGTTGAGCCAAGTTCGTCCGAAGGGAGACAGCAATACATCTCAGAAACCTCTTAGCTCAAATACAGGTCCCAGGTTGAGGCAAGTTAGTCCCAAGGGAGACAGCAATACATCTCAGAAACCTCTTAGCTCAAATGTGGGCCCCAGGTTGAGGCACGTTAGTCCCAAGAGAGACGTTGTTGCCCAATCTCTGAGTGTAGCTGGTGTGAACAAAGTTGAGAGAGAGATCACTCGAATTATGTGTGAGAGGAACAGAATGGCATTCCTTAGTGACCTCAAGAAGGACAAGAAGTTGGCCTGGCTCTGCCAGGTGTGTGGTGTAAACCTCAACAAGCAGTTCTTCAGACTTCGGTCCGATCTGTTTGAACTCCGGGAGGAGGAGAACTTTGATGGAGCTGGAAGCGACTGTTTTCTCATTCTCCGCTCACAGCCTGCCCTAGAGGAGTTTTGTCGCTCCAAAAAAGAGACAGTTATTCTACCATTGCCATCGTCCGACTCTAAGTCTTCGACCTGCTCTAACAAGGTTGGTGCTGCTGGAACGGAGTTGTCATCGTCTTCCTCCTTGGGAAGCAGGCAGGCAAGCCAGCATATCAAGACTACGTCATCCATGAAGATCCCTCAGAGGAAGAGAGATGGGTCCGGGTGGCATGACAGCTCAAAGCAACAGTCTCGTACAGATGAGGGGGACTTCCACGAGACTCGGATTTTCAGGTTGTAGATTTTGTCTGCATCACACTTTTCCCAGTTGCACTCAGGTTTTAGATTTGTCAGGAGTACTATTATCGTTATTCAGTTTGGCATTCCGGTAGCTTTGATTGCAAGGATTCATTCAATCGCAGTCTTATCATTTTATCCATCATGATTTCTGAATCAGTATTATTTATCCACTCACGTTGCTATCTGTTATTTTGAGTGCATGTTCACAAATTATGATCAAGCCCTCACTATAATTATGCCAGCCAGTACATGTGTTCTCCGGCAGGGGCGTGGTTTCCAGATTTAGCATGTAAACACATTACATCATGCTAAATTTGGAAACTTCAATCGGCAGTTCTGAAGTTTCGAGGCAGATGACCGCCATGGATTAGCGTGGACGTCCTTGTCGACTTGGCGAGGCTGGCCTAGCCTATAAGACGATTTCCGAGACACAGCCAACAACACGAGCCACATATGGAGAGGCCAGGGATGATGGCTGCTCTCGTGACTTTCACGGAACCAGCTCCCGGGCCGGCCCGAGACAGAGAGGGTGAGTTTACCGACAGACTCACATGCTTAATATAGTATAGTGTACGACAAAGCTAGGTTCCCTATTCTTCTATCAAAGAACAATATCATGCAAATTGCTGTTTCCAAATTTATATGCATACCTGACAAATCAAGTGTAAACAAGAAAAAAGTTTGTCAGTTAGTTGTCTATTGTCTATCACCCATAGAAAACGAAACCAGGATCAAGAATTTGGGGGGGGGGGGGGGGGGGGGGGGTAGGACAGAAAAATGTAGCCACGCCTGAGAAAACTGGTTGGTCCGTTGATCTTAGTCGCTCAGAGTTCGTCTTTATTTGATCTGCTCTGTTGATTCCGATTTGATCCCGATCACAAACACTTCTATGGTCAACCCATGAGCCCATGCAGACACCAAAACAGCCAGCATGTGCAGACATAAAAGATGCTCTATTGTAAATCAGTGCAGTGGTGACCACAGTTAGTGAACCTCCTGAAATCTTCACTTTAGGGTTCTTCAGAAATGGTGGTACCAAGCTCAAGTATTCCAGCCCCCTCTCAATGCCAGGAATCCCTTCCCCCCGGTTACCTTACCTCGTGGGTATCTTCACTCGAAAACCGGCTGGAACGGTTTAAACATGACCATGCGGAGCAGTTTCAAGGTCTGCTGAGAAAGTGCTGTATGATAGGTGAACGAGTTGTTTCGCTTGAGAGATTTTCTGCAATCCATGCTCGGATTGGATCACTAAAGTCGTATGTTGAACAAAAGTTTCGAGAACTTGGGTCTTCGTTATATCGGGTGCAAAGAGAAGTCATAATACTGGGGACGTTGTTGTCCTTGAAGACCGTACCTCTGCAATAGAAAGTGAGTTGCACAAAACAAGTGAAATTGTACAGGGGCAGATTGACGATTTGCAAGTTGCCATTGACGAAAATGACGGACATATTGAGAAGGTGGGTGCTCACTGCAGTACTGTAGAGAAGCGAGTAGAGAAACTGGAGAATAAGTCGTGTGATTGTATGAAACAGTTCGAAAGTAACATACTAGAAAAGATGGCCTCCATGGAGGTACAGATCCTGTCCCGTATGGACAGCTTTGATCGACGATTAGATCGTCTGGAAGGGAGCCTCGATACTCTGGCGAAAAAGATGGAGTAACAAGCATCTCCACTTCACATTTTATACACTTCACAATAATTGTTACATTGATTTTGTGGTATTTCCTGTGGGAAAGAAAATGTACGCTGAGCAACATTATTTATGTAAAGTAATTGCACCTCTACCTCCAACTCCTGCATGTCTGCTTTAGTCATTTTCTGTTTGTAGTTTGCTTTTCATTGTTATGTAAACTGGAAGGCAACCGTGCCCAATTCTTGTAAGATTTTTAATTTAGTAATCTTACATGTATAAGTATGCACTCCTGGTAGGACATACATGTATCGTGCTTCCCAGGTTAAGTTAATTTAACCCTTTAAGCCCCGTTGATGTCTATAGACGTCATTTAGATCCTATGCACTTGTAGGGCTTCTCATCAGTCCAAAACAAGAGACCAAAAAAGGCTTCAGAGGGCCTAGGGACGACTGTGAGGGACGAACTCAAAAATTTGGTCAGATTTCAGTGCGCATCCCCAACTAAACGTAGAAGCGGGGGGGGGGGGGTATCGAAAGGGGGGGGCGGCAGCCCCCTTTCGCATGTCATGGGCGTTTTTTTAATGAGATTCATTGACCCAAGGAATTTTGCTTTTAATGATATTCATATACTCCACCCAGGGCCTCAAGAAAACAGGTGGTGTAAAGTGTGCCATCAGTCAGATCTGGCCCAAGTTTAGGGAAATGCTGTGCGAAAATCCGGCTGACATCCACCTTTGACCTCCGATTGCTGGGCTTGTGGGGGGTCATGAATATCATTAACGGTATTGCCAGAGCTGTCTCTCCATGTGTGCGGGCCCCACCAAGTTTGGCCGCTGAGGAGCGAATGCCGTGGGAGAGGAGTACCTACGAAAGTGGTGTGCGCTGAATGCATGAAAATGTGTTGTCTTCCAGCTTCCGGTTGCGCCCCCCCCCCCCCCCCCCCCCCCCCCCGAGGTTCAAAGGTCACGTATGCACCATCTCCGTGTACGTGTCAAGCTTGGCTAAGTTTGTATTGGGCTATAGCCAGGATGAGTATCAGCATGCATCGATCCAGGAGACGGCCATGCATGGGTGAGCCCAGTGCATTTGAAGTCACAGACATGCATGCTGCTATGAAGAGACACTGATATTTACTTGGCTCCTTGATGAAGGATGCTTGTGCATATACTGGTGCTAACGTTGATGACCATTGGTGCCACACAGTCAAGGATAAGAGACACCGACCGATCACATGCAGCTGGTAACTTGATATAATATTATATTGACGGAAATAAATAAATAATATCACAAATAAATAAATATTATCCAGCTCCCTTTAAATAGAAGCTGGTGTTGCTGCTGCCTGAGCTAGCTGCCGTAATGCTGAGTCTACTGCTACTCTGATTCCTGCCTAGTGACATGTGAGAAGTGTTTCGGCCGAGAGAAACGTGAGAGGCATTCCGGGATAGGGTGTAGTAACGGGGTCGTCTCTGCCGGCAGAGAAGGAGGAGTACCGCCACTGATATGACGACTATGAAAGGGAGGGTGAAGGAGGATTCGGTGAGGGTTGTAAGGAGGTGGTTCGTTGTCATTCCAATGGAGGACGCAGTTGTTTTGTGCATCTGTTGAAGTTGGATCTCTCTGCGATGGTGTGTGCACATGAAGAGCTATTGATCACAGAGTCACAGACATATCATCTCTGTTGTGGTGCAAAGTAATTATGGGATACATGTACTAGCATAATTTGCCAATAATACACCCTCACCACACACGCACCACCGTCACACTTCCTTACCACCCACAACACATCCCACCCTCACCATACAACACACCCTAACCACACACCACCCTTACACATCCTTACCACCCACAACACATCCCACCACACACACACACACACACACACACACACACATTCTCACCTGAGGGGAGGTATCTGGTGTGGTGGATCACAAAATACACACACTCACGCACACACAACCCACCCTCACCACCCTAACCACACACACAACTGCACACTGCACACCCTAACCCCCACACACACCCTCACCACACACACACCACACCTCACTACACACACCCTCACCTGAGGGGGAGGTATCTGGTGTGGTAGAGGAGTGCACCCAGAGACCACTGCACACTGCAGCCATTGATACTGGCAGTTGAGTGCAGCACCGTACGCTCCTCAGGGAACCCAAAGCCCTCGTGAAGCACCAGAGACATCCAGGCTGACTTCACACACTGAGTTCTGGTCCAGTGACAAAAGATGACCGAGCATAAACAGCAGGCTTGTTTTAACTTACAACATTTGAAGAGGCTAAGCATCCTAGTTCTGGAGTCTGGAAATGAGGTTCTTACTTGAGGCGGAAGGAGTCCGCATAGGGGTAGAGTTTCTTCTGAAATCTGTCCTGCAAGATCCTCCACTCGGTCCGGCAATAGTCCTAAATACAGACCAAGAAACAACCGGCTCAAACCAATGACACCTTATAGTGACACCACTCTAGCTTGGCTTTCCACATCGTACTTACTCCAAATAACATCTGTACGTACTCTGAAATCCTTACTCGTTGCCGTATAATATCTTGACCATACAGTAGAACATGGTCCACCCCACGTACCTTAGCAGCACTTTCAAACACAGCTGCTCTGTATTTTCCACCTATTCTCAGCACGTCGCGCATTGTGTACCAAAATTCTGACGTCCCGTAAAACTCCAGAGAGTCATATTTCTGAGATGGCCTTTGGAATTCACTGATTTTGCAGCTGGTACCAGAGCAACTGGAATCAGGGAGGGGCGTGGCAGTTGCTAAGGAGGAGTTGAGGAGGATCGGTGCGAGGGCCGTCTTGCAAGCAGTGAAGTCTCCCAGTCCTCTCACTCTCAGAGTGTGTCTGCCAACTGTGATGTTCTCTTGCATGTTCAGTGGGGAGCAGGGGTCGTGGACAAGGGCTGAGTGAACGGATTGGTTCTTGTTGCTACTGCTGTGTGTGTGTGTGTGTGTGTGTGTGTGTGTGTGTGTGTGTGTGTGTGTGTGTGTGTGTGTGTGTGTGTGTGTGTGTGTGTGTGTGTGTGTGTGTGTTGAGGGTCAGCCTTACTCCATGGCATGTAGAGGTGCTGGTGTTTGAAAAAAAAAGCCTTCTGATGTCAGTGATTTGTGATGTGTACAATGACAGCCGATCAGTCGACTAGGGAAATTCCCCAGTCTTCGACCCTGTTCCCAACTGTTACATCCCCACTGAGTAGATCAAGCCACACCACTGTCCGGACTAACCTTGTGAGGTGCTGCTGTCGGAGCAGTCTGAGGTACCGCCTCCTGGCCTCATTGGTTCCATAACCAAGGTATGTGTTCACGTAGACCCTGTGCTTGTGGTGGTTGTCATGGGTACCACAACCCAGGTTGATGTCAACCGTATTGGCCGAGGGAGCTTCCACCTAATGTGTGTGTGTGTGTGTGTGTGTGTGTGTGTGTGTGTGTGTGTGTGTGTGTGTGTGTGTGTGTGTGTGTGTGTGTGTGTGTGTGTGTGTGTGTGTGTGTGTGTTGTGTGCAGGTTACATGCCACATTTTGAGATGTCAAATAAGCCAAAAATGGGACAACGAACCAAAATTGGCAGAAACAGCACTCCTGGTGAGCGACAGCACACCAAGGATACACATTGAAGCCAGCAAAGATCACGTCTTGTCTTGTTTGCTACATGTACTCTAGCTATCACTTGTTATGGAGGGCATCCTTGCATGAAAGTCTCATTCCCAGGCCTTCTACACCGCCAGCTTTGATCATTTAGCTTTTACAGCTTCGGTGGCTAGATGCACCCTTGACAGTATGCAAAAATACTGTAAGCGATCAAAAACTTGTATTGTAGAAGGCCTGGGAACGAGGCTATTCATGCAGTTATAGCAGACTAAATGCTAGGTATCTTAGTCTAGGAATGAGTGTATATGCAGCCGGGATTTGCATAATATTGTGATCAGCATGAATGGAGCATTCCCTGAACTCTGACCCAAAATCCATGGATTACATCATTTACATGTACAGTGTATGTATAGCCTTTGGTTGAGAGTGATTTTTAGCAACACTAAAAGTGATTTTAGCACATCACTTGAAGGTTCTTTTCATGCTGATCACAATGGCACAATACCAAGCTTCATATCTCATTCAAATGCATGGATACAACACGTCTTTCTTTAGACAATGGATATACTAGTACGAAGTACCAAGCTAGGTTGGTATCTTGGGCTAGGAAGGAGTCTTAGGCTAGGAAGGGGATATGAAGCCGGGATTTGCACCATTGTGATCAGCACGAATAAGCATTTTAATGATGTGGAAGGTTGTAAACGTAGAAAAACACGAACACTCACATCTGGTGGTATTTCAAATGCTATCTGCAGTGAAGCTCCGCCCATGTCTAGTGACCCGGCTGTGTTCACCCCAAGAGGGGTTGAGTTGCCACCTGAAGCTAGAGGGGGAAGCAAAGCAGGAGTTGATTGAAAACCTGAGCAGTATCACACAGTGTAGCCAGTGAGTGGCAACTGCTGTATACATGTAACCAAGTGCTGAATGCAGGAACCGGTACCAGACCCTCCCACGGAGATTAGAGACTAGAGTCCATGCTGTGTGCATGTAGCCTCATACCGAGGCCTTCTCACTATGCATTTCTCGCTTGCAGTACTAACACCGGGGAAGGCCTGGTAGAACTTGTCACATCCACCCTACATAATCACACGTGACATGTTTCACCACACATTAGTACTACAAGCAGCAAATGCTGGGGTGAAAAGGCCCAGGTATGAGGCTACTGGGCATGTTCAAACCTGTGGAGTCACGGTGAGTCTCTGGCTCAAAGTGACCGAGGAGGTAGTTAATCGTGATCCAACTGAACACACCTACAGTCATGTGTATGCATCACAGGGACAGTGTATGGTGGAACACGGAATCAATCATTTCCAGTCAAGCAACTGCAGACCTCATCCCTGATTCACCAAAATGTATTATTTGTAAACGTCACAGGACACATTTTATATTTCAAAAACTATGTCCATGCATGCTCCTCTGTAGAGCAGATGTGTACCTTCCAGTTTCCCTGGAATCACTTCAATGCCATCCTGGGGGAGGTGGAATGGGTATGTAGCCGGGATGGCCCGATAGAGGAGGGACGTGATCCTCTCCTGCTCCTCTGAGGGTAGTAATCTCATGCCAGCTGTGCAGAGGATGTAGAGGGAGGTTTCAGAGTGCTTGGAGTGAGGGATGTGGAGGACAGCGTAGTCCAGGAGGGGCCTGAGAGAATCAAACGCCTTCTCAGGTTGGCTAGCAAAGGTGGAAATTCCTGAAGGGAGGAGGGAAAGAGGGAGGGAGGGAGGGAGGGAGGGAGGGAGGGAGGGAGGGAGAAGAGGGTGGGAGAGTCTTGAAATTGTACTCAGCTTTACAGCTGCTTATGCTCAGACTATAGAGGCTTTCAAATGTTCGGGAGGAAATTGGTGCAATAAAGAATACCAGCCTTGCTACATCTGGTCTCGTAACAGTAGCATTCACATTTGGAGCTGTACAATATAATATCATAATCTAAACAGTCCTGATCGGCACCCGCCTAGCATCACTGCATGACTTTGTTTCAGTCAAAATGAAGTGATTAAGCAAACAGGAAACATACTTGCATACATAATACACACACACACACACACACACACACACACACACACACACACACACACACACACACACACACACACACACACACACACACACACACAGTCTCACACACACACACACACACAGACACACACACATACCTGGATGTACCCTCGTGACCAGCATATCTCCCATTTTGTCTACCACAGGCTCAATCTTGAGCAGCCTCGTGGGATCCCCGTCGTGTGGAGGCCAGTGGAACAGCTGCACCTTGCTTCCACTGCTCCCCGCATCAATCACCACACCATAGTTGTGGCTGCCAATGTCTGCGTCCAGAGAGGAAGAGAAAACATTTCTCTCAAAACCACTCAAGACAGCATTTCAAATCACATCACCAGACCATATTTGTTGGAAGGATGCACACCTAGCCTCGTTCCCAGGCCGCGTCCTGGGAACGAGGCTTGATGCACACCTTGCCATGTGTGGCCAAGGCAACCATCAGTAGCCTGTTCCCAGGCCCCTCCCCAGCGTTTTGTTATATATGTCCATTGTAAAATGAAAGGGAGGCGCCTGGGAGCCTAAGCGAAACAAACAGTACACTGTGTTCACATGTTGAAAACATATCTGTGTCATCCTTTGGAGATGAAACATGGCTTCCCTACTGCCATTTGGTAGGTGGCAAAGCTCATCTAGGAAAAGCTTGTACTTGTGGGGAACACATACAGTGTACATGTAGTCACCGGCAAGGGTGCATCGAGCCGCCGAAGGTGGTACCGGTACATGTGTAGAGGAACCTCATACTTAGACACTCCCCAACTAGCCTCGTTCCCAGGCCTTCTACACGTCCAGTTTTTGATCGCTTGTAGTAGGCCTGGGAACGAGGCTGACTCAGAGCAGTCTCATTCCCAGGCCTCCCTGATTTTACTTCTGCTCTCCCAGGGAGACCAGTCCTGATGGCTGATGGGACATTCCTATTATATCTCCTCTCTATCTATCTATCTATCTATCTATCTATCAACCAATCTATCTATCTATCTATCAATCAATCAATCAATCAATCACTCTATCAATCAATCAATCTATCTACTAATCTATCTATCTTTCCATCAACATAATTATCTTTCCATCAATATATCTGTCCATCTACCCCTGTACATGTAGTACAGTCGATGAAATGTTGGGCGAGTAAAGGGTTAATTAGGAAGTGCTGGTGAACCACTCCATTCACCAAACATTTTGTGGATTCAGTACCTGCAGGAACCAGGAACCAGGTGAAGGAAGTGGTTAATAAGCTAAGCTTATCATTCCACACATACCAGTGTAATAGTCTGTCTTCCTTGGTGGTGTGTACGAGACCCACACCACTGTGAACCCAGCCACGAGCAGCAGTGTCACTACGAGGACCAGGAGGACTCTAGGATACCTGCGTAGGAGGGAGGCTAAGCCACACGACGAGGAACCATTGAGGGAGGGGAGTTTCAGGGAGATTCTGTGGAAGGGGAACGATGCAGACGTTCACTGGTACTGTGGCTCTCACATCAGCGTAGCAGATGTGTTCTAAAGTATCCCGTTGTCAAAATGTTGCTAATGCAAAACAGATGCAACATAATTACTCCTACACAAACAATCTGTCTTGAAATTTAAGACAAAATGCATGAGTACTTACATCTGTGGGACAGGTAATGCTTGCACGACGTGTAATACATACATGTACATACAGCACTGAAGTGAGTGTGGCCCTCGGACTGGTGCCGTTGGGACTTGGGAGTTATGTACTCACTGCCGTCCTATACTTATTACAGGTCTTGGGGGGAGGGATAGCAACTAGTCTGAGCTTTTGGTCCATACTTGAACCAAAAGCTGGGATGTATTAACATGGTGGCAAAGCTGCACTATCTTTTGAAATTAGGGTAGTACATAAAATTATATGATCATATGATGGTACACTCCGGCAAACTTACTGGGTCATTTGATTCCAGCAGCAGTCTACCTGCAGATCAACAGTAGGAAGACAACAAAGTCCAGATCAGGGATTATCTGACTTTCTAACCCATTACCCAGTGACACTACTACTAGATACTAGATCTACAGACAGCTTACATTCATAGTGTTTACTTACGATATGACAACGACTGGCGGATACAAGCATACTGGTCTACGTCTATACGCGTGAGGGTCTGGCTTCGCCAGACTAGGCGGATACACGAACGAACTGGTTTCAGAGGATGTATCTTATAAATCCAACATCAACTCACGCATATCACGATCTTGAGCTAGTGCTGGGCCATGTACATACATGTGGGGTGCGGTGGGTGGTTTTTGACGCCGACGTGCCCGAACACCCTTTTCAGTTCAAAATTTCATTGTCTCCTAAAATTATACATGGCGCGCGCCCCAATACGCCTCATTCCCATGCTGCATGGTATGCGTATGGAACCCGGGGAATTATGAGAGCAGCACCAGTGATGACCAGGAAATAGACTGACATGAACATTCATAGATGAGAAAAGCGAGCTTCAAGTGATTGGTGAGAGTTCTTGTGGGAGGTCTATAGAGCTGAGGTCGTCCATGGCACCCAGCTTGCTGCTGGAGTCCTGCAAGGCCTTTAACTTCACCACCTCCTGCAAGAGCGACTTTCCTTCCTCACGTGTCTGCAGTGGAAGGAGTGACGTGGTGGTATTCTCAATAAGAGAACCAGAGCCGCAGAGCGCCCTCAAAACGTTGCAATAAAAGCACTATCATTGCCTTTTGTGAATGCACATAATCATGTAGTTAACTTGCTCACAAGATGCATACCCAAGTCTCTCTATCACTGGGAGGTTGCTCATAGGTGAGTTACACACTTACGGACACAAACTCGGTGCATTTGTGAGCATGTGCCTCCGCTTCACCGTAGCTCCTCTTGTTCATGTGGTACTGGGCCAGGAACAGGTGGGCCGACCCCTGCTCTTCAGGAAGATACACACCAACCTACATATTGGACAGACCAGTCTGACTTTGAGTTTTATTACCCCTGAGGTATTTACAGGAGTAGTGGCTAACGAGCCTATTTAACTCCCCCCTCCCCCCCCCCCCCCCCCCCCCCCCCCCCCCCACACACACACACACACACACACACACACACACACCGAGGGCTTAATGTCTCCTCCAGTGAGACCAACAGAATGCAGTAACACAGCTGGTTCATCTGCTCACCCCAGTGGTTTCAGCCTGAGCTACGAATTTTGTGTACAGCTTTGCCGCCTCAGCATCCTCCCCCAGCTTAACATGCAACCTGTGGGTGGAGGGAGGTAGTGATATTTATAATGCAGTGTGTAAAACAGTCGTGAAATCTTCCATTGACCACACCCAGATCTATATAGCTGCCCACAGTTTTGGTAACCTAGCCTCGTAGGCTCGTACCCAGGCCCCAGGGCAGGGCCTGGATACGAGGCTGATCCAACTGACCCCACCCAGACGCAACCTTTAGTGATGGTGCATTCTACATGGCTAGCTCCTTGCAATGTGTTCACTTTACTTGGCCAGTTTGATGAGTGCCGTTCCTTCCTGGTCCTTGAAGGCTACTGCACGCCTCAAGCACTGAGCAGGGAGGAGAAAGTTATTGTCTGCAACTTACTAAACGATTTGTGAATGTTCACAGTGAATACAGAAATAGTAACAGCTATATATGTTCTGCGCAATTTAGGAATTTGCGCAATCTCGAGATTGCGCAGCGCATTCTCGGAATCCCGAAATTGCGTGCCAATCTCGAGATTGCGCAAATTCCTAAATTGCGCGGAACATATACCTTAGCTATATCAGTCTGTAGGTGAAGCAAGAAGCTTTCTCCAAGTCACTCAAATGTGCTGATAGCAGTTGGTTTTTAGCATTTCATAGTGGATGCAAAAGCCTGGATAGGAAGGTTGGGGGGCTTCTTGTTTTGCTTGGTGTACTACAGCCCGATTTGTTGAGGTATGCTGCCAGATCAGTCGATCTTGCTAGACAGTTTCAACGTCAGCCAACTCTAGACTGCCATTAGGGCCGTTAATCCCACAGGCAATTTACAACCTCAAACGTTTTCCTAATAACATCATTGCCAATGAATCTTTGCGATTGTGACTGAAGTGATAATGACCCTCAAAGACTAACCTTCTTGGCCTCTTGGTGCTGCCGCAACTCATCATAGCACGTACCCAGAGCAAAGAGTATGCGTGAGTCTGACGACCTACGGATGTAACAAGCAGATCGCTGTACATGATATTTCAGTCCTGGCCCCCCTAGCCTCGTTCCCAGGCCGCGTGGGAACGAGGCTATGCACCCCCAGAGCAATACATCTCCAGAACAGCAGAGAACGTACAAGGAACACGTAACGGTGGAGAGCTATCAGTTCAAGAATGGTTACTGACATAATCACATACTTATTATAGTTGCCATACATTTACTCCCATAGAAAAGCGTGCAATTTTTTTATGGTTGGAACATATGGTGCACAGGAACATCAGGAATATATGCACGTACCCAGGCCTTCTCACCCCAGCGTTTGTCACTTGCAGTGCTAATGCGGGGAAAGTACTGCAAGTGACAAAAGCTGGGGTGAGAAGGCCTTGGGTACGAGGCTAATGCGCACAGGCATAGTGTACGTACGTATGACAATACTTGTTACCAAGCTACCCCTGAACACCAGGAACAGGTTGTAATACGAAACCTTTTGTTGTATTTTGACCTTTGGCTCCAAGAGGTTAATTTTTATCCTCTCTCTGTCTGGCCCCTCCAATTAACTGATCTCAGATGTACAATGGAAATGGTATATTCCTCATACTAAGACAGTGTGCAAGGGGTTAAATAAATAAACTGAGCACATGAGCTCATAAGAGGCATCATCAAAGACCTACGTGTCCATCGGACTGACCTCAGTCTGTGTGCCTGTTTGTAGTAGTAGAGGGCAAAGTACGGCATCCTCAGGATCTCGTAGGTGTGTCCCATGCCATAGTAGCCTCTGAAGTCATGCTTGTTGGCCTCTGCAACAGACAACCATGCACAGACAAATACCAAGTAATCTTTAGTAATCTCCAGTAAACTCTAGTAATCTCTACCAGTAATGCAGTCTACCCAACTACACACATACACACACACACAGTCACCTACCTCGTTCTGGGAACGAGGCTAACAGTCACTCAACCCTCTGCTGTAGGCCTCGAGGGCCATGCCACAGTTCATCTGCTCCAGGTACTCACACATACACAGTCACACTCACCCAACCCTCTACTGTAGGCCTCGAGGGCCATGCACACACAGTCACACTCACCCAACCCTCTACTGTAGGCCTCGAGGGCCATACACACACAGTCACACTCACCCAACCCTCTACTGTAGGCCTCGAGGGCCATGCACACACAGTCACACTCACCCAACCCTCTACTGTAGGCCTCGAGGGCCATGCACACACAGTCACACTCACCCAACCCTCTGCTGTAGGCCTCGAGGGCCATGCTACAATTCTTCTGCTCCAGGTACTCATGGCCCAGCAGGATCCAGGCAGAGTGGTCCTCCTTGTTCAGCCGCACTGCCCTCCTGAAGTACGCAACTGCTCTGTCATGCTCTCCACGGAGACTATAGAAATTGCCTGCAAATAATAATCATGTTGGCCAACAACACAATAATCTAGACATCAACAATCCATCAGGGGGCATTTGGCGTCTAGACAGGAATAGTTGTGAGTATACTACATGGCTCCTGGAGCTTCTAGCTTTGCCCACAACAGTATGGAAAGTGCTGGACAACCCAGAATGACCAGGACTTTGCCACACGGCCCCAAGCGAGGGGTTTCCACAGTCAAGACTAGTCTAAGATATGGCTATTGCACACGCACATGCATGCACTCACGTACGCACGCATGCACGCACGTGCACACACACACACACCTAGCACAGAACAGGTCTCAGAACGGTATTTGTCAATCTTCACCACATCCTGTGCCAGTCGACTCAATTCAGTTGCACGCTCCTGGAATGGGAACAGGACACGAGTTAGGCCACACCCACAAATCACATGCAGTACACTTGACCACCCCTTCAATTCCCGATGGACACTACATGTACCAGGGTGTAGCTGTTACGGCTCCTGGTACATGGTAGGAGCAAATTGTTCCACTTAGTGCAGTTAATCCCTACAGCACTCTCGTTCCCAAGCCCAGATATTATCCTCCACGGCTGCGAGATAAAATTTGGGCGGAGGCCTGGGAATGAGGCTACTCTGGAATGCACATGAACATTTTGACCGCACTGTCGTGATCGCCCTTATGCATCGACTCTATTGTGTAAGAAGCTCACCTTGATGGTGAGCGCTTTTTAGGCCTTGGCGAATTATGCCAGCATAAATTTGAGCATAATAGGTAGCAAAATGGATGTGAGCATAATTGAGCATAATGGAGGTGTTTAACTAAGCACAGTGACAGAATGTCTAGATTACAGAGGCAACACAGGTCAATCACTAGCATATCAATTACAGGGGTTACAGCATGCAAGGTACAATCACGGTACAATCATGTGATTTAAATTTGGTTCAAAGGAAATTATACATTGAGAGCATAATCGGGAGCATAATAGTACACGATCCAGAGCATAACGGCGAATAGTCTTGAAGCATAGAAGCATAGCATAATAGCCTAATTTTTGAGCAGAATTCGCCAAGGCCTAGCGCTTTTGTCTTCACAAAAGCGCTCACCATTGCTTACTTTGACTGTCATTGGCACCATTTTAGGCCACACACGTGTGTAAGTTTGGGCAAGCCGTAAGTACGAGTTGGTGGATGCACGCTGCAATCAATGTAATGCAGGCTCAAATCTCAGGTATACAATAGTTACAAGTCAGTCATCTTGAACATCAAAAATGTGTGTACCGTAGAGTACGTATTAAGCGCCCAGGGTTTGGGGACAATAGAACGCCGCTGAACAGGGGGGTGGGCGCTAGATGCGTAGTCAGACTACTTAGGCATGTAGTATCCGCCCACCCATTCAGCACTGTATAAACAATAAGCGCTGCGGTAAGCTGTGAATATCAATGACCGGCTATGAATATGTAAGTCCATTTTCACGCAAAGAAATTGATCGCGCGTCTTTAACCCTTTAACTCTTTACCAACCATAAGAAACAGCTTAAAGAAGCAAAAACCCTGTATTAAAGTATTACGCCTAGTATTAAATTCCCCATATAAATTCTTATGGGCTTATGGGAGCTCATGACGGCTTTTGCAGTCATTGGTTGGTAAAGAGTTAAGCCCATTGACGTCTACAGGCGTCATTTAGACCCTATGCACTTGTAGGGCTTCCCGTCAGTCCAAAAAGAGACCAAAAAGTCTTCAGAGGGCCTAGGGACGACTTTAAGGCCCGAACTCAAAAATGTGGTCAGATTTCGGCGCGCCTCCCCCACTAAACGTACAAGCGGGGGGGTTTCGAAGGGGGGGCGGCAGCCCCCCCCCTTCGGGCTGTCACGGGCGTTTTTTGATTTATAAAAATTTAGGGATGGGATGGGACTGAGGCTGGTTAATGGCATTTCCTCTTGTTTCTTAGGTTTTTTGTGAGGTGCATGGAATGTGACAGGCCATCACTAAATCCCCTAGAATTTTTGTGGAAAAATTTTTTGCCCCTAGTTTGTGCACTTTTTTGAGCGCATGAAATGCGTAGCTTATTAGTCATGGTATCACTGTAAGGGTACCCTGATGTCAGATTTTAAGACATTGTTACTTAATTACCATTGTGAAGCCTGTGTATTTCAGTCTCGTCCACAGACCCTAATTTTTCATACGGGGCGCGCACATAGAGGACAAGTGGAGGGTCTGGGGACGAGACTATGTATTTCATGGTGGCAGTGATATGGACGTGGATCTTCCGCTGGGGCCCTGAGCAGGCTTTGATGCTCCATGAATTTTAGTTTGTTTTTAATGTGATAATGGAAGTTGAGAACAGATCGGATGAAAGATTAATTCAAGACTGCGGCCTACATAGCGGCTTCACAGCTACAGTAGGAGACATGGAAAAGTTCCCGTTCCGTTTGCGTGCAACCGTGCTAGCGTTTCCGTTCAACGATACCCAAACGGTGATACAACGTTAAGTTCCGTTCCGTTCCGTTTCGTACCCGTGCCGTTTTATTTAGCATTTAGCTGACGTCATACCGTTCAAAAACTGCGAGCGCAAGCTTGAGCGAGACTTGGTTATGGGAATGGGACATGGAAGAGCGTTGGTGCGCATGCGTCCGGGATGACCGGCGGGGAAATCATGTGACAATTACGTGCAATCGTGCACATATACGACGGACGCATGGCAAACATTGTAAAGTGTGAAAATTGAGCCTCGTTCCCAGGCCTTCTACGCCTCCAGTTTTTTGCAAGCGATCAAACACTGGAGGTATACCGAGCATGGGAACAAGTTGTGAGTGTCTAGTTTTGTCGAAAGGGAGGAAATGGCAAGAATAATAATTACGTGTACGAATTGATTAAAGTACGTAAATTACCGTTTTTCATGGAAATGGGGGGTGTATGAATTAATAGGGGGTATGAAATTATATGGTAGCTTCGTTCCCAATCCCACGCCCAGCTTTTGTCGCTTGCAGTACGGTAAAGCGGGGAGGGCCTGGTACATTTCCTCAAATTATATGGTAGCTTTGTTCCCAGTCACACGCCTAGCTTTCGTCGCTTGCAGTACGGTAAAGCGGGGAGGGCCTGGTACATTTCCTCACGTGAGTGACGTCAAGGGTAGAAAGACATAAATGGTCAAGGGTAGAAAGACGTAAATGAACGTGGGCGTACGTGGGTCTCAGAACAGCAAGAAGAGCGAAGGTACCAGGTAACATACCAGTGATACCACACATATCTAGCTAGTCATACTCACCGAGCGTTGAACGTGTAGATGGTTCAATAACACGCAAAATGTAGAGTCCTCTCGTTCTGAAAATTTTGGCATTTGTTGATTATGTCATGCTCACGTGAGGAAATGTACCAGGCCCTCCCAACCTTACCGTACTGCAAACGACGAAAAGCTGGGCGTGGGACTGGGAACGAAGCTACATTCAGAGCGCTGTTCACCTTGCGCGGAGGAGCTCATAACAGTTAGCCTCATAATCCTAAATGCCTCATAACCAGTTTTAGATTTTGTCGCGCGACCTGACATCTGCTGTGTGTACATTCACAAGGTCAAGTGCTCTTCACCTTGTGCTGCAGAGCGCATAATAGCTAACCGTAACTTGTACCTCAACTTGTAAGCAGGGTTTCACTCCTAGATCTTACCTCGCAGCTTTTCAAAGCTGTGACACAAATCTGAGACAGAAAGCCCAGATACGAGGTTACAAAGTTTCTGAGAAGGATTAATAGAGCTGCATGCCTGCAAGCATTCGAGTGAAGTTATATTCGGCACACAGGTATCACCAACCGCCTCTTGCATGCTCCTCAGCAACATAAACAAACACTTACCAGAACAAATAGCACATTTGAGTAGATGTCGACGTTGGTGAGTCTGTAAGGGTCTGTCTTCTGCAGATTGCCAAAGAGCAGGGCAGCTTGGTTGAAATCTACAGGGGGATAGAATAAGGGCACCACATCATGGTTTGTAGAGCTGCAGCAATACTGTGTTTGGCTGTAGCAATTTATTGCAGCTGATGCACTGTGATACATCAATGACACATAAGGCAGCTCAGAGTGAGGAATGTATACGAATGAGTATATCAATAGTGAATGGCTGGTCGCTATACTATATCAGTCATGAAAGTTTCAGCTTCATGATGTCACATCCATTGGGATGGACTTGGGTTCTGTGTGAGCAGAAAGGGCGGGACAGGGGAAGGTGGGTGGGCTGTAGAGACTGAAAATGACCTAGAGAAAATTGTGGGCCCAAAGAGTTTCAAGGACACTTTGCTAATCAGACTAAGTCCTTTCTTCCCCTGAAATGATCGATGACGCCTTGCTACTCAGCAAGAGTGTCTGTATCAGAGGGGTCCACTGTATATATCGATTAGAGCGTGATGTGCAATAGCCATTGTATGCACCGGTAGCCTTACTCCCACGGCACATTGCTCCTGTCCTTCACAATGCCCATAAATGGCAAAGACTTATAGTGACTTGCCTTTAAGATGGTAGTTGACGAGCGCTAGCTGTGCTGTGATGTAAGAGCTGGAGGAGAACCCCACCAGGCTGAGGTTGGTATAGTAGGAGAGGGCGTCCTCCGTGAGCAGCAGCACCAGGGAGGCCTCCGCAAAGAAGAAGTCCCGGAGCCAGTGGTTAGGCAACTCCAACCCATAGAGCTGTGTGTGTGAGTGTGAGTGCAAGTGTGTGTGTGTGTGCGTGTGCGTGTGTGTGTGAGTGCGTGAGTGTGTTGTGTGTGTGTGTGTGTGTGTGTGTGTGTGTGTGTGTGTGTGTGTGTGTGTGTGTGTGTGTGTGTGTGTGTGTGTGTGTGTGAGCATGTGTGTGAGTCAGGGTAACAATGTGCCCCGGGCAAAGACGAAAGAAGGAAGGTCCAGCATGTATCTCACTCATGCAAGCTTGACTGACTAACCGTGCTCCTGTTCTCACAGAGCCCAGCCAGCTCCCTCCAGGAGGCCCAGAGGAGCGGAGTGAGGTGGACAGACTTGAGGAACATGCCACAAGCCTCTCCAGGCACCTGCAACTCACGCAGCACTACGCCATATCTGGAGAGGTTGAGAAACAACGGAAACATAACCTCTTGACCTACAGGGGATGGAAGTGACACAGGGTATCATTGGCGGATTTCAGAGGACCCTATGTATGCACCAAACAGGGAGATCCATAGCCTCAATCCATTCCCAGGCCCACCCAGCTTTTCATCGATTTACAGTACGGAAAAAGTGATTTTTCATTTGCGTATGGGAGAGCCAGCTGGGAATGTACACACATACTTGTCTGGGCTCCACCCATGCTTCCACATGCAGTACGAAGCATTGGTGATCTGTTGTGCACAAGAAACCTCCCAAGCTACTCACAAGTAGTATCCAAACCCATCCAGCTGCTGCGTTGCGTCCCTGGCGGCTAGGTCCCTCTTCAACCCATTCAGTTCCGGGTTGATGATGCCAGTGGCATCTTCCGGGCCTGCATGAGTGGCAGAAAGGTGTTGGTGGGGTGGGAGAGTGAGAGGAGGGGGGAGGGGGGGATAGGAAGGGTGGAGGGGGGAGAGGAGAGGGGATCCGATAGGGTGGGAGGGGGTGAGAGGAGGGGGGGGGGGGGGGGGGGGGGGGGGGGGGGGGGAGAGAGAAACGGGAGAGTGGAGTCCAGGCATGGAAGAGGACGCTACACTAATGATAGTGCTTGATTTCCTGATACAGCTAGAGGCTTGTTTGATACATACATACCGATAGCGTCCACTTTTGTGTCCTCTTTCTCCTTCTCTCCAGCCTACAACAGAACAAGAACGTTAGTCGACTATTTGTTCAGGCCACAAGGAGTAGCTGCCCTTTGAAATTCTCAAGTGTTGGTCAGCATCTCTATTCAGCTGTGACTATAACTCGTATGTCAACTAGTCGAGAGGACCAGCCTTACACCATAGCATGCAGAGATGCTAGTTTTCGTCATTCTGACGTCAGTGAAGTGATTTGTGTTGGCAGTGTACAGCTAGTGATGACATTCTGTCATTCCTCAATTAGTACTCAACTATTAGTACAAACTACAAGCCAGCAGATTCCCTAGTTGTTCGAGCCTACTGCTCTTACATAATGGATCATACTTGGCCCAAGTAATTAATTTAAGCGCTTTCACTTCCTGTCTAGGGGCCAAATGTGGACCTCCGATTGGTCAATTCCCAGCAAAGCATTGTCCACTGGCATTAGCAATATAAATTCCTCACAAGGTAGAGGCAGTAGCTTCTGAGGAAGAAGGCTTCATCTGACTTGCAGGTTCTGATGGCGTGTGCAGCCCGCCGGAACTCCCTGAGGTTGTAGAGGGACTTCCCCAGGTGGTACTGTGCATACTCTTGTGGGAACGGAGGAGAGTGGGAGCTTGGAGGAACGCTCAGGGGCTGCTCCGTCTCAATGCTGTTGGCCAGCTCTATAGCCCTGCGATGTACAACATGATAGTGCGTGTCACGTGTGTATGTTAAGGTGTACTAGCAATTGCATCTGCAAGACCCAATTCACTCCTGTGCAGTGTGGCATGGCAACGGGCCTATGTACATGCAATAAGTTCCTCTGGCTTACAGACCTTAGCTACTCCAGCATGACAGCCCCTCACATGACTACTTCGGAGGTGTGTCCTATGCAGTGTGATGTGCTTGCGTGAAATATCGTGATGGACTTGCACCATCCAGCTTGCGTGAGCCAATCAGTGAATAGAAGTCAAATATTTCTGCAATTTGATTGGTTGACTGTTGGTGCTGTTACCGAATTTTGTGAGAATGATATATCTAGTGTGGATCACCCTCGTACTCAGGTCTAGGAACCAGACTCGAGGACAAATTTCGTCTCACCAGTTAGCGCTGTGAATCAGCCCGCGTTCAGAGCATTGCACATAAGAGAACAGAAGGCCCTCCTTCAGCTGTGCCAGCGAGGGAGCAGCCTGCAACTGTGCTGGTCGCTCTGCAGAGCCAGAGATTCCCGCCATGCTGATTATGGTGACACGAAGGGTTAATGTCAAAACCACGTGTAGAGAGGGGTGTGGCTCGAATTAATTGATAGTTAATTATGAGAAGTGCTCGAGGATTATAGATTTTCAGTTGGGTTTTGGGAAAGAACTGAGAGGTACGATGGCGGAAGGGCTGACGGACGATGAACTGCAGACGGTGGTGGACGCGTACAAGAAGGTCAAGCTGGAGAGATCCCAGTCCGATATGCAGAAGGACAGGGAGGAAAGGTACGGTACATGCAGAGGATCTGGGAATCGGAATTCATCGATCGATGTATAATTTGAGGCAACGTAGCTAGTTTAAATCCCCAACAGTTAGCCCTATCCCTAGGCCCAACCTTTTCAGTTTCAGCACGAGGTTTCCTTGCAAGACCGAGACCTCTGTACGTGAGCTGTGTCCATGAGCTGTGTCTTAGGTTTCAGACTACACAGACTCAGAGTCTTGCTGCACAAGTTGATAGGCTAGCTAGTTGCATTCAGACGTTAGGAAGCTTTGAAATCAGTTCATGGAAGGGTTTTATTCCATGAAGATAGACTACTCGCTGCTTTCTATAATTTTGTCAGCAGTCTGCATGTATAAGGGAAATGGGGGGTATTACGGAACACCCCAGCCTCGGGGATTCGGGCAATGACTAACTAGCTCTTGGATATAAGTTACCAATGGTACATGAACACCACCTAGTGCACTAACATCACTAACATCAAATCACTGCCGTACAGCTGCATGATCACTACTTTTACGCTACCGTATTGCGGGTAATTCGGAACACCCCACTGCGATTTCAAAGGCACAGTAGAGGACTAAAACCGATATGCTGGTGGACTAGCTTAGTACCTACTGAGTTTATTTTAGCCTGCAACTTGGGGGAAGGAGCTAGTTTAGTGGTCAAGCTACTGATTATGGTGGCACTGGATGGAAAGGCAGTTGAAAAAAACACTAGTGCCAACACTCAATGCTAGTGTGTAGGAGTAATGTTGCTATACCCGCTGTAGGAGTAACGTTGCTATACCATACCCACTGTAGGAGTAACGTTGCTATACCATACCCACTGTAGGAGTAACGTTGCTATACCTGCTGTACTATGTACTGTGTACTATTTGCTACTAAGTGGAATTCTTGCTGAGTGACCGCAACCACAATCCACTGCACTCTACAGCAGATGCAAACTGCCATTTTGTGTCATAGCTAGGAAACATGTCCAATGACCGAAATGCTGCGTTGATATTGTCACTCTATATAGCTGATGCTATTGCACTCACCATGTACTAGTCAGGGCTATACATTGGTCAAGTATTGCATGAGCCTGAGGACCGCTGGCCTGAAGATGAATTTAGCCCACCCAGGAATGTAGCAATTAGTTTATTGTCAGCTTGTTGCCTGGCAACAAAATCTGCATCATAGATTGCTAACCTCCTCCCCACCAACCATAGTGCCATCACTGTCCTGCAACCAGCTTTTTGTGCCCTCATTCAGTGGTATGCATGAGCCCATTCATCTGTGGTAAATGTTCCTAGTAAACTGTTGCTGGTGGTAAACATGTATAGTCACTGCAGGGTAGACAGATGTGGTACAGATGCAGTGCATGTAATACATTTGCCTCTGCCAATCCGTGCAGGGTGTATGTGAACCGAAGTGTGAGTATGGACCGCATCAAGTACGTGGGGTTTGACATGGACCACACCCTCGTGGGTGAGTCTCACCGTTGTAGCTGGCATTTACTGCAGTGGTAACTATAGTCGCATTCCTAGCCTCGTTCCCAGGCTTCGGAGAGAGAGCCTTGGGACGAGGCTACCTCATTCCCAGGTCTGGATTGGTAACTAGCCTCTCTCTCTTTCCTCTCTCCTTCCTCTCCCACTCTCTCTCACTCGTCCTCCCTCTGCCTCCTCCTATTCCCCTCCAGTGTACAAGTCACCAGACTATGAGGAACTAGCTTTTGAGATGACAGTTGAAAGATTGATAGCCATTGGATACCCAAAGGTGTACACACGCACAATGATTGGTCAACACCTGGAACTTTAGTGTTTGGGGGTCTGCTACTTACTAATCATGGATGCGCATGGTTTGGTTGCTAAGCAGAGCTAGATGCATGTACAGTAGTTGCCGATTATTTCACGTGGCAATAATTTCATGGTCTAGCCACTAAAAAGTGACTGGTGAAAAATAAAGCAGTAGAGCCAGCAACAAACTACACCCTAGCACTATCACACCTGCAATTATTTCACGCCTTGCATATTTGTAGTGATTAACATTTCGCACGTTTATTATTCACAGTCTTCCTTCACCCGCAAACACTGCGTAATCCCCCCCCCCCCCCCCCCCCCCCCCCCCCTCCCTAAATTAACTGCAACTACAGTATGAGAGCTGACAGCATGAAGTATAATAGTTGGTGCCTACCATTAGTTTTGGGTGGAGGTGTACATGTATGTGTGGTACAGGATGTGTTGGATGTGTTGTACTAGCATGCAGGTATATTACGATTTGTCTCTTCCCCTTTGCTGCAGGAAATCAGAAAAATCAAGTATGACTCCACTTTTCCACTAAGGTATCTGTCCTGTCAAACCATAGACAGTAGTAGCCTCGTTCCCAGGCCCCATCCGAAAATTGTATGGGGCCTGGGAACGAGGCTAAGACAGTAGAGTATGGTTCAATCTACCATCATCCCCATTCCTATTCGTTTCCACTAGCCTCATTCTCAGATCTCTCCCAAGTCCTTTTATTTTCCTTCCAGTCTTATTCCTGGCCCCCCTCCCCCAGTGAGACTGGGAGTGAGACTTGGGGCGTTGGGGATAGGACTGCTCTTGTGTGGTAATTACTAACTGAAGGTGTTTCTCATTCCCCTATTCTAGAGGCTTGCTTTTCGACATGATGTATGGAAATCTCTTGAAGGTAAACAATTGTTACAAACTCACTTTATGAATCTGTAGCTAAAGAGTGATGGTGGGGATCTGTAGCTAAGGGATGCATGCTGTAAGTGATCAATACGTAGTTGAGGTGACCATAGTGACATAAGGTTAGCTGTCATTTGTGGAAAGACACTATATCACAGGTAAAATAGTTGTGACTGCATGTACATGTAGTATAGTCATGTACCACAGCATCCTCAAGTGTTACCATTTACTGACCAGGCTTTCATTTAGAAATTTTGCCAAGAGGGGGCGAAATTAAGGTTCGATGAACTTTGGGGGGGCATAAGTGGCATGTGTTACTACACTTTACAGGGGGGGTCTGGGGGGGCTCCCCCAGGAAAATTTTGGAATTTAGATCCTCTGAGATTGATTCTGACACAATTTGGGGTCAAAATTCACAATCAAAACACATGTACATATACAGTATGAAAGTAGCTGCTTATTTATTTTCATAACACTTACAAAAGGGAATGGGGGGAGGGAGGGAGGGAAGGGACAAAGGTGGGATGTGTTACTAAAGGGGGGTCTGGGGGTCCTCCCCCAGAAAAAAAAAATTGGAATTTAGATCCTCTGAGATAGATTCTGATGCAATTTGAGGGGCAAAAATCACATTTTATTACTAACCAAAAACAGACCTACATATGCACGTTACAAAAACTGTAATCTGAATGGCTTGTGCCATTGCCTATTTCATTTCACAGTACTGTATAATAGGGAATGTGAAAATGCCAAAGGGGGGCAAAGAGATTCCAAGGGGGGGCGAATGCCCCCCCTAAATGAAACCCTGCTGACATTATGAATGCCAGTATAATAGCATAGTAAAGATGTGGTTAGGTGCCAACTTGTCACGCACTTCATTGTGTACACTAAACCCTGTCACCCACTTTTCACAAGTTGTCAGTACACATAAGTAAGTATACTCTCACTATGCTAATGAAGGTATCCAATCTTCTTTCATGCAGACCGACCAGTTTGGCAACATTCTCTCCTGCTTCCATGGCTTCCAGTCTCTCAGCTCGTGAGTAGGGTGGGTTAGCCTCGTTCCCAGGCTCAAGAACGAGAGCCTGGGAACGAGGCTAAGGGTGGGTGCAATGATCTCGTTCCCTGGGCTCTTGCGGGTCTCTCCTCCACCCACAAGAGCCTGGGAACGAGGCTAAGGGTGGGTGCAATGATCTCGTTCCCTGGGCTCTTGCGGGTCTCTCCTCCACCCACAAGAGCCTGGGAACAAGGCTAAGGGTGGGTGATATGATCTCATTCCCTGGGATCTTGCAGCTCTCTCCTCCACCCACAAGAGCCTGGGAACGAGGCTAAGGACGTGGACGTAACAACCTAGATCACGTTATTGACCCTCACAGTTATGGCATGAGCGGAGACGGGTTGGTGCCATGCTGCCTGTGGTCAAAACTAGCTAGAGTGTACATGCAGGCCCAGGGAATATTATTGTATTGCACCTGGCATTGATTGGGGTGTTCCTCTCCGCAGGGCTGAAATCAGGCACTTCTATCCTAATAAGTATGTGCAGGTAAGACACTGTGTGTGTTTGAGTACCTAGGCTAGGGGGGACATAGCCTCGTTCCCAGTTTCTGTTTTAGCCGCATACGTGACCTTTGAACTGCCCAACCGGTCAGGTGGTTCAAAGGTCACGTATGTAGCTAAATACGGAGTGGGAGATGGCCTGGGAACGAGGCTAGGGAGTTGAAGACTAAACATGAGCATGAAGCACCGCATACCTCTTGAGCATGACCAGACACAACATACCAGCTAAGCTGACAATAGACACAGAACAATGGATGGCATACTAGGTATGTACAGTCTACATAAGTCAGGTATGCAATCCCTTCATCTAGCCACAACTCACTCACAAATAAAGCCCTCTCTTGCAATGGTTATTCCTTATCTGCATTGTACAAATATTAGGAAGCCATGAGGGGTATTACGCTGAGCAGCAACTGTGAATTGACACAAGAGCAAACGCAGGTGCACGTATAACGTATATAACGTGTGTGTTGCTGCTACATTCTCTGCAGCCTACAGACGACCGTATCTACATCTTGTACACGCTGTACAATCTACCAGAGGTGTACCTGCTGGCTAGCATCGTTGACTTCTTTGAAAACCATCCAAGCTATGTGAGGTGAGTACGATCACATGCACACTACACACTTCTCCTTGTAATCTCTGTGGATGCATATTTACTTTGTTCTGTAAAGCACGTCTTGTACAGAAAACTGCAGTATGTATGTGGATACAGCACTTCCTGTTGCAAATACCTATCTGCAAGAAAATCTCTGTAATGAGTCTCGATAACATTTGACATCATGCTATATGTAGCAAGTGATTAACAGGAGTCTTATTGGTGCCCATATTCCCTCCCTGTGATTGTGTGTAGGGTGGAGGACGGGGTGGAGCTGTGCCAGGGTGTGAAGTGTGGGGACGTGCTGATCACTTACAAGATGATCTTTCAGGACATCCGCGGGGCCATAGACTGGATCCATAACGAGGTTAGTACACTGCATGATGAGGGCGTGTACATGCAGGTGAGGTGTGTGGACAAAATCCGGTCGATGTGTACGTTGTCTTAGGTCCAAACAAATTCATCAATTTTCACTCTTCCTGCAATGGTTATACTACTGTGTGTGGCTGCTGGGTTGGTTTGGGTCTGGGACCATGACCATGTGTAGCTAAGACGCTGCATATGGAGTTTTCCCAGGTACCATATGATAATACCTCCCCCCCCCCCCCCCCCCCCCCCCCCCACACCTACACACACACACACACACACACACACACACACACACACACACACACACACACACACACACACACACACACACACACACACACACACACACACACACACACACACACTTCAGGGTGATTTCAAGCAAAGGACTCTGGACAATTTGGACAAGTATATTGAGAGGAATCCACAGCTGCCTCTCTTCCTGCACAGGTGTGCACATGTACATAGTTATGTTCATCCTCCTGCATAGTTAGGTGCGGTCATTGCACTGAATGCCTTGTCTCTTCCTGAGCCCTTGTGTGGACGGAGAACCTGGTACATCTTGTAAGGCCAGACCAAATTAATCTGTTGTTGCACAGACTCACTCGGTCCAGGTGAAGTCCATATCATTAATTAGCTCACCAGGTTCGCATACTAAACCTTTGTTGTGTACTTTGACCTTAGTTGCTTAACTTCCGGTACATGTCTGTACAGGTTGAGGCAGAGAGGGAGGAAGACCTTCATTGCCACTAACAGTGGATACCGTTATACACAGGTCTGTGAGCAAAGCCGGCCATTCCCCTCAGTGCACTATGCATATTGTGCTTGGAGTGTCCCCCAATGGGGGCTGCCCCCACCTTTTCTGGCCTAAGATGTGTTCTTTGGCTCCCCCCCCCCCCCCCCCCCCCCCCCCCCCCCTTCCTGTCAGCTTTGGGGGAAACACTATATGCATGCAGTTGTGAATGGTGTCTTATCAGGTGTATATGTGTCCCGTTATGCCTTGTCTCTCCTCAACAGAAAGTCATGACTCACCTCTTTGACTACCCACATGGACCTGAGGTAAGAGATCAGTACAGCTCCTAGACCCTTGCTGTCACCTCTTCTTCTTTCCAATGTTCACTCTCTCTGTGGCTGCACACACACACACACACACACACACACACACACACACACACACACACACAGCCAGGCACCCCTCACCGAGAGTGGAAGAGCTACTTCGACCATATCATTGTATCTGCGCAGAAGCCTCTGTTCTTTATGGGTGGCTCTATGCTCAGGGAGGTGGACGAGGAGACAGGGTCCCTCAAACTAGGGGCCTTCACCGGCCCTCTTGCACTGAGCAAGGTCTACAGTGGAGGTACATGCGTGGGAAGGATCGAGTCATCAATAATATAGTTTCAGATGTTGTCAATGTTCTCATAACTCCAGGTTCTTCACATGCTTTCTGCAAATACACTGGTGCTAAGGGGAAGGTGAGCTGTAGTTGATGTTAGTTGCCAAAGCAACATCAGTACTTTGGTAACCATTGCTGTAGGAACACCACATGTTCATTGTTTGTAATTGCAGCCTTGACAGTGGGAGTGGGTGTTAGTCACCCAAGGCAGCCTTGCACTCATCATGCTCTCTCAACACACCCCTCCAACCCCTCCAAGCAGGGGTATAGCGATTGTGGTAGCCACTCGTATATGGCCTGGCCTCCATTCCTCCCACTGGCCTCGGGCTCTCTAGCATTGTGTCATGGCACATTACACGATCCTGTGGTACTCGATTCTTCCTTGAGCTTGAGCCCGCAAAACACTTCATACATGATCGACTGTGTATGTCAGGAGCACTCGGTCCTGATAACGTGCACATGATGTGGTTTCAGCAACCACAGTTATAGTGTGGAGATGGTGTTGCTGTGCACGTATGAATTGCCATATTTGGATATTACCATGGCACAGGAGATCCTGTACGTTGGAGACCATGTCTTTGGTGATGTCATCAAGGCTAAGAAAGAGCAGGCGTGGAGGTACTGACCTGATAGCCTCTCCTCTTCCAAGCGGGAGAGGAGAGGATCTTCCTGTGTGTTTGTGACGGCATGGCGGGACAGGGAGAGGCTACATACTGAATATCACGGTGACATCATGGTGACATCATTATTGTGACCTCACCATGGTGACAGCATTATGTTGACCCCACCATGGTGACCTACCATGTGTAAACCTTGAGGTAAGAGGTATAGCAAGTTTAGACCCACGTCCTCCCCTCAGGACCTTCCTCGTTCTTCCTGAGTTGATCCAGGAGGTAGGAGTCTGGGAGGAGACACAAGGTACGTATGGTGGTGTAGTTCATGCCCTCAGTGATCCCTCCTTTCTATCTGTGCCATATGCACCTATTCACTGAGCCAAGTAATTACGGTAATACTAAGAGCAGCCAGATGAAGTATATGTACATTCTCTGTGTGCATTGTCATTCCCAGGACCTTCATGTGCAGCCTCATTCCCAGGTCATGTGCAGCCTCGTTCCCAGGTCATGTGCAGCCTCGTTCCCAGGTCATGTGCAGCCTCGTTCCCAGGTCATGTGCAGCCTCGTTCCCAGGTCATGTGCAGCCTCGTTCCTAGGTCATGTGCAGCCTAATCCCAGGTCATGTGCAGCCTCGTTCCCAGGTCATGTGCAGCCTCGTTCCCAGGTCATGTGCAGCCTCGTTCCCAGGTCATGTGCAGCCTCGTTCCCAGGTCATGTGCAGCCTCGTTCCTAGGTCATGTGCAGCCTAATCCCAGGTCATGTGCAGCCTCGTTCCCAGGTCATGTGCAGCCTAATCCCAGGTCATGTGCAGCCTCGTTCCCAGGTCATGTGCAGCCTCGTTACCAGGTCATGTGCAGCCTCGTTACCAGGTCATGTGCAGCCTCGTTCCCAGGTCATGTGCAGCCTCGTTCCCAGGTCATGTGCAGCCTCATTCACAGGCCACCCAAACTTTGTTACTCAATTACTGATCTACAGTGCAGAGTGGTGATCCCTGGCTGCTGTCTGACAGCAATAAATGCATGCTTCAGCTAGCCAGCTCACAGGACTGTTTACATGCTGTTTGCATGGGTCATTTGTTGCTACATACCAGCTAATTTTTTGCAAGAGGTCAGTTTAATTCTTGGGACTGAAGACAACCTTTTAGTGGTCTATCTGAGTAGGTAGTGTTTTGATACCTCTGTCTCTCTGTAGCGTTAGTTCTGTCTTGTTCAAAAATAATTGTGGGTAGTTCTAATTATGATGACATTGATCTGTTGGCCGTGATGCTGCATGCCTTCACTACTGAGTCATTACATCAGAAACTGTGATTGGTCTGTCCTGTTATAGGTCTGTTTGTAAGGCTCCAGAACCTGGAGTATATTCTGACTGAGATGTACAGAAATGGGTATGTTATGCTTTTAGTGCAGCTGTCATACTCTCAGACGTTGATAATTGAACTCGACACATGTATCCTCTAGCGGTACACTTGGAGTTGGGAGGCTCCCTGATATCACCTCACTTCGTCAGGCAATAAAGGTATGATTACACCTGATTGGTTAACTGTGGTCATGTGACAGTGGTGTAGCCAGGGTTGGAATTGGGAACCTCATATGGCTGTCTGTCTTGTTTCAGATCACTGCTCAGGAGATGGAGAACAGCTATCCAAGTCAGCTCGGCAGTCTGCTGCGATGTGGTGAGTCCACACAGATCCTCACACATGCCCATGCACACAAATGCCCTCGCTCCCTCCACACCCTTCCACCCACACACCCACACACACACACACACACACCACACATGGTAGGCTCTCGTCAGACTCACTTTGCTGTCCAGGCCAGCCGGTTTGCCGACCTCTACAGCTCCAACTGTGTCAACCTCATGAACTACCCCACCAACTACCTCTTCAGTGCTCCCCACCAGCTGGTGAGTGTTTGAATTCCAAGAATTGTTTATTCGTATCTTTTCAGCATAGCTTTTACCTCAGCTACAAGAATTTGACCTCCTTTCCACACACATCTGCACACACACACATCTGCACACACACGCATGCACACACACACATCTGCACACACACACATGCACACACACACACACTTACACACACAAACAACAGATGCCGCATGAAATTTCTGCAGGAGAAGTCCTCCCTCTTCTTAGCCCCACCCCCATCCGCAGAGTAGCTCCCCCCAAGCACCGGAAAGTCCATGGAAATCTGGCGAGGGGCATGTCCATCATTGACCATGATCTGGATGAGGAGGTGGAGAGCAAGATGAGGGTGATCATGAGCAAGATCAGCTGGTGAGCAAGGCCATGTTGTACTGGTGTACGGTGGATCCGGGGGTCCCGTAGCACATGGTAATTTTAACAAGAGGATCCGGGGGTCCTGTAGCACATGGTAATTTTAACAAGAGGATCTGGGGGTCCTGTAGCACATGGTAATTTTAACGAGAGGATCTGGGGGTTGGGGGTTACACACGCAACTCCTGGACCATGGTCATGTACTGTTCTGGAGTACAGTCGTGTACAGTTCTGGAGTACAGTCTTGTACTGTTCTGGAGTACAGTCTTGTAGTACTTCTGTATTGCAGTCATTTTTTCTCTGGGCACACTGTAAGCTAAGTAGCAGGGCAGAAGGTCAAATAGTATTTTGTACCCTTTCAGAATTCTTAAAGGCAGCATGTTGCTAGTACTCATGATTACAAGGTTATTAATATAAGCAAGTAGCTTCGCCCGCTCAGCTACTTCCCCCTCGTTTGCCTACGTGAGCAATCCGGCGCCAGACAGCTCTCTGTGCAGAGCTGCGCCCGCTTCAGCTGCTGCTACCCGATTGCGTCGATCCGCTTTAAACTGCTGTTCCCCGTTTCCGTCCGCTACAGCTGCTGCTCCCAATTGCGTCCGCTTCGACTGCTCTTCCCTGATTTCAACAGCTCCCCTGATTGCGCTTCGGCTGCTGCTTCCCGATTGCGTCTGCTTCATTGAATCAACTGCTGCTCCTCGATTGCGTCCGCTTCAACTGCAGCTCCCGATTGCATCCGCTTCAACTGCTGCTCCCTGATTGCGTCCGCTTCAACTGCAGCTCCCGATTGCGTCCGCTTCGACTGCTGCTCCCTGATTGCATCCACTTGTAGCCTCTCCTGTTCTGGAAGATTCCAGCCCATTCCTGAACATTCTTTGCGGAGCTCGACTCGGGTTCAGTAGATTGAAGTACGAAGGTCGCGTGTCACTAGTCTAGTCCACGTCCCGCCCCACGAACATCCCACTTCCGTCACACAGACACACACACACACACGCACATTAGTATTATTGCCGAGCGCATTAGCGCGAGGCTTTGAATGGGGGATCTATTGCTCACTATATACGTATGTACGTACGTACGTACGTACATACGTACGTGGTACGTACGTACCGGAAGATGTCACGCTCAGGAATGTTGATAGGAATGTTGCGGGTTTCCTGCCGGCCAATTGATTTGCTGCGAGGGCTCGACGGTGCGAGAACTACAACCTTGAGAAACAGATCATGATCAGTGGACGAGCGCGCGGTGCTCCAGGGCTTGCAGAGCTGGAACAGCTACATATGGAGTCAAACAGTCGACATCAGATTTAGTCTCGCAAGCCAGCCGCTACATCAGATTCTGTTTATACCGCAACTCCACAATAATCTCGCGTAGCCAGAGGCTAGGGTACAAGCGAACGGGGCCTTCAGGGCTTGCAGAGCTAGAGCAGCTACATGTGGAGTCGAACAGTGAGTGTAATCGACATGTTTATCTCAGCTACACACTCGCAAATTCACACTTAGCTATCGTACTACTCGTAAGCACGTGGCCAGGCTGCTCATGCGGCCGCGGCGTGCGCGCGAGGCAATTATGCGGATACGTATTCCTAGTATTAATTGATGCCTGTGTTAGTACTTCCTGTGGACATGCATGGCTCGCATTTTGTGTTATTGCTCAGAGTAGAGCCATGAAAGAAGCGGAGAACAAAGGAGTATGAACCCAATAATTATTGCTATTTGTCTTAACGCCATAATTATCTCCAATTGGTTCAACTCACGAGGTGTTATCTGGTAATCGTAATCTCTCTCTCTCTCTGCATACACAATCTTGGATTTTCATCAATCATGCCACGCCTGGTTTATGCACACTGGTCCCCTCACATCCTCGGGCTCCCCCATCGCAATGTGACTCCAATATCAGACAATTATGGGTCACATGAACTGATAATTTATTTTTGTATTTTTGCCAACTGCATGCATGCGGTCACTTGTAATGCTCATTAAATTTTGATTTTGAAAATGATGCACAGTTCATCTGACAGCACAACACAGAAGGTCTACCAGGTATATAGTTCTGGAACGGTTCTTGGAAGCATGCATTCAACACACACTAAATGGCACACTAAATGGAGGTACCTAACAGATTACCGGCACAACATTTAAGATTTTTTTTAAACTGAGCAATGCTGTACAGAGGTTGCAAGTGATTGATATACAAAAAGGAATGTGCACTAAATAGCAGCAACATTGTCCATTCACTGGCACAAATAAGTGATTTTGGTATGTAATAATAGCCAATAATATTCCTCAAGTGGCCAATGCTCAGTGCAGAACACGTATGACAAAATATAGAAGGATTAGAAACACACTACATAAAATCATAAGAATGAATGCTTGCACCTGTCCAGAGCAGGTCAAGTGTACAAGATATGTATACACAACGAGAGAATTTGACACCTTGGGTACGTAAATGATTAAGAAAGTAATAGTGGGCATGCGGGGGATGGGGGGCAAGCAAATATTGCAAAAACGAACTCGGGGAGGGAGGCTTTTGTGATGGGCAGAAAAGTCAAAGGTTACATAAATCACTCTATTAATGTGAAAATAATGAAAAACGAAAAACGTATTATGATTACAGAAATACCTGTGTCAGTTGCAGCTGAGAGAAAGCATTGAAGAGGCCATGGGGGGTAGAGGGATTTGGGGGTAGATTACTACAAACAGTAGAAATAGGGTCTAAAGCCTAGCTCTCCTTTTCCGATAGAAATCATAACCTATAAGAAACCTTTCTGGATTACAAAAATCATATATGCAATACAAGATTTAGCTAAATATAGTACTCTTTTTTACATGGTGGCCATGGGGTTTTGGTCAACAAGTTCACATGGGGTATTGAGGCAAGTAGGTATGTAGCAAAACTGTAGCTTTTTGAAGCGTACAGTCATGGGGAAGCCCCTGCCAGTTAGGGCAGGGTGATGCGGGGCTGGGAGGGAAAGAAGTTGATAGCCCGGGGGCGGTCCCCGTTCTCCTTGATGAAGCAGCGGTGGTTCTGCGTGCCTGGAGCTGAGTGGACCGCGGCCCAGCAGTGCTCGCAGTAGTAGCGCAGACAGTGGATGTTGCCGCAGAAGTAGGGAGCATAGCGTCCACTGCAGTGCATCCCCCGACACTCGTCACACACCTGGTCATCAAGGACGTATGGCTTCACCTCAACCTGGGGGGATGGAGTGACAGTCATCTTTGAATCCAACTGGCAATGAGTAGACTAGATGAATGTGCGACATTGTGGGGGTGAGTGTGAGCAAGTGCATGTGCAGAATGTGGATCAGTTCTATGTACAAGACTGCCATCAGAATGCGACTGCATGAGCATGCGGCTCCTGATGCACAACACAGGAACTGCGAGTCAGACTAGCTGAAGCAGTGTAGCGGTGATATGGCAGGCAACACTGGTCCAGCACACCATGTGATCTACAGGACATGTCATGAATAAGTAGGTCACGAGTGGGATGCATCTTTGTTGTCACCATCGTCAATCAGATATACTATGATCAAGCTCATGCACGGCGGAGATATACAGTGAGAGGAAAAAATCAAATCGACAACACTCAGTGCGAGCCGCGCTCGACTATGACTAGTGTGGGGCTCACTCGCGCTCGCCCAACTAGTATCCAGGCTGTACAGGCAAGACCCATACATGACCTTTAGCTGCTGCAGTAGAAAAGCTGCTGAAGGTATAAATAAACAAATTTGCCAATACCTTCTTGTCAATGTCCCCGTAAGTGACTTGGAGGAATCTGCACGACACAGCACTCATGAAACTGACCCGGGAGCTGAATGTGACCCTACCAGCCCCTGGGGAAAGAGGAGAAGATAATAAGATGAGTGTTCCAAGTGTTAGCTACAAGTCCTATTAGATTAGCCACAAACTCTACAAGCCCAGAAACAGAGAGTAAAAGTAACAAGCGCGAATTAGGGCAACTTCTCCACTGGTCAGTTCTGCTGGATCAGGCAACCTCAAGTCACTACCTTCCTGCACAAGGAACTTTACAAGTGGGTCATTCCTAAAAGGTCTTCAGACAATGAATGGGGCAAAAATTAATCTAGTTACCCACCCACTCCCTCCTTCCCTGTTGAGACCAATTACATGTGTGGGGGCACGCACAAGCTGAGCTGGCAACTGTCTCTATGGACACATACCACAGAAAGAACACATACACATACTTCCAGGACTTGGCTAGCTGCTTCTTTTTTTTTTTTTTAGTTCCCAGAAGGTTCTACGGTAAGGCTGCAGGCTAATGGCCTGGGACCAAAAACAAGTAATAAACCTACTCTGAAGGTCCTACGGCAAGGTTGCAGTCAGGGAACAAAAACCGAAGGCAATTGTGTAGGACTCTCTGCTGCAATTACACCAGGACCAAAACAATAACAGTTCCAAGGTCCTGGTCTGGGAATGAATGTAGGACCAGTGGACCAAAGGCAATTGCATTCAGTAAACAATATGGCTAGGCTCTCTGGTGCATATACACAGCATACACCAAACAGCAGGCTCATTGCTATGTACAATAGCATATGGGACTGTACACATTGAATCTGGGCTTGCAAAACTTATTGTACAAGCTATAAACAAACGCTGAGACATAAACAAGCATATTGACTCCATGCAAGAGCTGGAGGCAGGGAAGCTCAAAGCTATTGGGAGGGGTTTCCTTCCTCCTTCCTAGCATCCTATGAGCCAGATATTTAATTTCAGGCCTAGTAATTTCCCCTCCTGATGACTGAAAGAAAAACCAACTTGGTGGGAATGGCCTGAGGGGGGAGGGCCAGCCTGGTGGTCCGGAATGGGAAGGTACCAGGGATTGTACTATCAACTTGCATAATTATTATTACCTTTGGGGTACTTGAGCTCAGGGTCACAGTCTATGCCAGCATAGCAGACGTTGCCGTATCTGGAGTTGAAAATGTCAGCTAGCTCCAACGCCTTCAGCGGACGTGGCACTCCTCCGATGAAAATGGTCTTGCGTGGGTCAATCGGCTGTGTGTGGTCCATGATGTAGTCACTGTCCGAGAGCTTCCAGGGACGGATTTGCACCTGCGAATGTGTGGGGGATGAGTGTGCAAGGTGCATGCAGGTGTGTGCGAGCAGCATGTAGCGAATGACATCTACGCATTACACAAATTGTTTTCTCCAAGGAAGCCCCTATAAATCAAGCACCATGGGTCAAGGTTCACATTTCAACATGCTCATCAGTTCTGAGTAAGGGATAACATATTGCTCCCATAAAGCCAGTACTCCATCACAGACAATGTGCTCGATCGAATCACTAGCCGACAGCTACTGGACAAATTAGCACTCTAAATACCTGCCTACTCCTGCTTGAGTTGAGCTAGGAAGATGTGTTTACCACTTGACTTTGCAAGGAAACAGCTGCTGTAAATAACATGCCCATAATCCTATTAAAATTTTTTTGGCAACCTTTTTGTGTGACTGTGTTACGCTGGAGACAAACATGAAGAGTTTTCCCTCTTCGGTGAGGCAGCTCTTGACCAGTCGGTGCACTGCCAGCTCATCACGGAACAGCAGAAATGCATATCCTTTTGAGCATGTGCATGTGTGTGCGCATGAGAGAGATAGGGATAGAGAGACCCAAATGGGTAAGTACCAATTGCAACATACGTATTATTCCGATGCACAAAGTGTGCGATGATGTATAACGGGCAGGAGGCAACGGCCCTGTACTGCATTCTAATTGTCCTGCATTCTAATTGTCCGTATTTTATAGAAGGCATACACTTATGACAAGTGGGTCGTCCCAAGAAGTGGCTAAATTCAAACTCAATGCTGCCAACCCTATCGAATTACATACACAACCAAATTTACCTCATTGTGCCACTCAGATACAAAAAAGCTGCTTGTATGGACAATGTCATTACAGACGCAGTGGTCTCTACACAAAGCATGCCACAATGCAAGGCTGGATTGGAGGGCAGGCCCTAGTCAATTCAGAGCATTGTTGCGAGCCTAACAGTCAACTCAACTCTCAACTCAAAGAGGCTATTTATAAAGTGCTTAAAGAAAGCATGTACTCTGGCACTAACAAAACAAAAACACCTGAAATGGATTTACCTTTTGGAGGGAAATAGGCCTTTGACTGAGCCTTGTGTGGCCAGTCGACCGTCAGCGGTCCAAATCGAATGAAATGCTCCTTGATTTCATCTGTAAGGAAAGAAGCAGACCGCTTTGGAGATAGTGAAAAGCACCGTATTACCCACTCATTGCAAACCACCCAAGAATGCTTTTTACATGCGGGTCAAATGCATTATTAACAAACTAAGTAGGAGTGAAAATTAGATTTGCTGAACCGACCTTGGTCAATATCAGGAGGCAGCCCCCCCACAAACACCTTGCGTGAGTAGGTTTCGAGGGCAGAACCGGAGGAACTAGAGGAGGAGGAAGACGAGGAGGAAGAGGAGCTGGAGGTGTTGGAGGCAATTCCGAAGGGACTTGGGGTTCGGGAGCCGCTGGACAGGCTACGGTCGTCCGCCGGTGCTGCGGAGGGACAGAATATAAAATTAAATCCACTCATGCGTGCGTTCGTTCATGCATAGCTAGCTGCGGGTACTCACGCAACAGTTACAGCACACGTTTAGACAGCTAGCTGGCTAGGCACGTTTAAGTCTGCCTCGTACCTTGTCCGAGACACATGCAGCTATAATATTATATGTTCACATGTACAACCTACCATGCGACAGACCGTTAGACTTTGCGAACTCCAAAGTCCAGCTGTAGTCCAGCGCAGCCCCCAGGCGGCTGTCGTTCGGGTTCGGTCCTCCACCGTTGCTAAACAGATCTCCCAGCACTCCGCTGTTGGATGGCTGCAGAGAGGTGATTCAGACGTGTAGCCACTCAGACACCCCAAAATAATGGTCACACAACACTATCCACTAGTTAGCTAGCTATCCCGCGAGTGGTCGGAGGTCTTATTGGTGCAGACTACACAGCTAGGTTCTACATCGTACCTGCCACAGTTTCATGGAGTTTTCGAGGGCACAACTGAGAGAGTTTGACAAAGACATAGCCGTGGACTTTTCACTTCCCCAAGCACTGAATGGTGCGCTCTCTTTCTGCAATGCAATATCAGCTGTCGACATCATCGGGGCTGTCATAGAAACCGCCAGCGTGGCGCTTTGGCGCGACTCTGCTTTTGTATGTAGTTAGTACTTCCAAGTAACGTTGCTTGCTTTCTTGTGGCGAAGAGCGCAGTTTGCGTTTCTGCAGCATGCAAGCATGACGATTGAGCCAGCTACACCCAGCCTTTTATAATTATCGCGACCTATGGAGAATATTACAGGGGCCGCCCCTGCAATATTGCAGGTGTTGAACTCGGCGTGCACCCTTGCATTGTACCTGTGCATCAGCTGTATAATTATGTAGACCAATTGCTGCAACACAATAAATATATATAGTTGGCTAAAAGGACTGGTGAACACAACTCTAATACAAAACTATGAATGACACCAAAGTCCGATCTTAGATTCTTGCCTGAGAAAAAAAAAAAAGAGACTGGAAAAAAAATCAACTAACAAATTCCTTTGAGATATAAATCAACTACTTACTATACAAACTAGCTAAAGTACAAACGACAAATTTCAAAAAGTTCAAGATAAAACCTGGCCACATTTGCAGAGTGTACAAAAAGATTTGGTAGTAGCGAAAAACTAGCTACTTGAATAGAGCTGTTCCAAGTGATCGTTTGGGTGGATACACACATGTAAATATCTGCATGCACAAAAGTAAATACATGGATTATTGCTGACTTGAGATCCGTGATAAGGTAATTGAATAACTGTACTGTGGACTGTGTGTGTACGCAATTGATATACCACAACTAGTAAGACCTTGCCCGCTCAGCACCAATGTCCTTCATCAGTGGACGATGGTTCTGCCGGCCAGGCAAAGAGTGGACAGTGGCCCAGCAGTACTCGCAGAAGTACTGGAGGCATGTCACACTGCTACAGAAGAAGGGAGCGGGTTTCCCACCGCATTGCACGCCATGACACTCGTCACACATCTGTCCGTCCAAAACATAGGGTTTGAGCTCAATCTGCGCATGTGTGAATGTGGAGCAGGAGGGGGGACGTACTAGTCTCGTACCCAGACCCCGTGCACTGAAGAGGGTCTGGGCACGAGACTAGGTACATACAAATTGCATGCTGCTTTGCAGTTGCATAGTGCCATTTTATCGTCATTACATGTGCAAATGTATCAATGCAGACGCATGTCTGCCTTGTATGACACATGCATGCACTTGTATGAGACATGCATGCACTTGTCAGAATGCACATGAATACAGGAGACTTATTTTGGGTGTAATGCCCATGGGCATTATAATTAGCTCCTGGAACAGGCATAAGGAATCTCAATCTGTGAAATCTGCATGCGAAAAATACCTGTTACGAGCTCAAGCCAGGTGATGAAGCACACAAAGCTTAGCTCTCAAAGTTGACATTACCGGACACTTCATTACCTTGTTGCTAATCAGGCAACTGCTTTCACATCTCCAGAATTAAATATGCAGCTGCAAAAATTCTCAAGATGCAAGAACCTGGTTTCAAGGCTGACATACGGACATGGTCCTCTAATGACGTCATCTCATAGCTTGTAGTTTAATTAGTTCAATACTGCTAAATTATGTAGTGGTCACCCATAAAGTGCATGTGACATTATCCCTAATCGCATGATAAATCTCATCACACACTCAAGTACTATTGTGGTTCAACTAGCCATGGTCCAAAGGCATCTCGGTCAGTAATGTTTAGCATTGTATCTTCCAACGGAAAACAGGTGGAGAATTACTATGGTGCTCTCAGAATAATGTGTGTACAGTGGACTCACAATACCTTCTTGTCAAGGCTGCCATAGTTGAGTTGCATGAATCGCGCTGACACAGCAGCAAAGTAGCTGGCATGGGACGAAAACACCACGCAGGCTGCACCTAGGTGCAACGAACGAAAGACAATGGATACAAGGATAACGAGTCTGGAATATAATTATCAATGTACAGCTCCAGAAATACTGTGGATCTAGTACATGTACTTTTTAGAGCAGATGGCTTACAGGGGTTTTGAGGTTGGCTGTCTCCATTCATGCATGCATTGCCTAGCTTTAACATCCCAGGTGCAAAATATCCCTATGTACGTATACAGCAGAGATCAAGTGTGTGAGATGTGGGCACATTTGTACAAGTACAAACCACTGCCTGTCACGTATACATACGTGCAGACAATACGCCCCTGCATAAATAACTTGGTGGTTAACGTAGGACACTGTGTGGTGAGGCTGCATGCATTTTAGCTGTTGTGGATGATGGTAGTATCAAACGTTGCTGAGTGTCAGTGAGGTCACAATAGTTAGGAAGTTTATGGTACTGCATTGTCAGCACTGTCATGTCAGTATAACTTTTCAGCCCTTTCTTCTTGGTCTCGATTGTTGCTATTTATTTTGTCTTCTGCACCTTTGGTGCCTCCTCAGCCTCGTTCCCCGCTAACACATTCCTCCTGCAATCGGGTACGACTCTGCACGTGATTGAATAGTTTCATTGTATGTGCCAGAATTACGGTTCTGGTATGACGTTCAGAAGTGTTATGTTTCGTACGTTATGCTGCGTGTGCTAACTGAAGGTTTATGGCGTGGTCAGATCAAGTCATCTTGCCCAATAATTAACAGTATAGCTTGCAACTTCTGAACTGGATCAATATTTTGATATTAGGAAGGTACCGGTGCGTATCGAAAATTCAATTGGTACAAATGGCCCTTTTCTCTCTAGGTAGATTTCTTTTCTGCATTCAGATACATGTAATGGCCTAGTTCCATCACACTAGTTGTGCAGATGGTGGAGCTATCCTCAGAATAACATGTCAGAACCTGGCTAGCTATCAATGTGCATCATCCTTCTTTGTGGATTGGCCACAGAATGCAGGATAAGAATAACATAGCTAGTAGAAAGCACAATAATTATTGTTTGTGATGACAATTATAAATGTAGTTATCACTCTTTATAATGCATTCTCCTAACCTTTGGGGTACTTTAAATCATTATCGCAGTCGATTGCCACATAGGCAATATTTCCATATTTCTCATGCATCACCACAGCCAGCTCTGAGGCCTTCAGTGGGCGTGGCACCCCTCCCACGAACACAGCCTTCCGGGAGTCCAACGACTGGGTGTGGTCCACCATGTACTGGCTATCAGTGATGAGCCAGGGCCTCACCTGGACCTGAGGGATGGAGGGGAGATGATTCAGGAGAGAATTGTGAGCGAGAGAGGAATGATTTATTGTTGTGTTAGCCAAGGGTTAGGTACGAAAAATGTGTAAGGGGGGTCTCCATCCACAGGGGCGGATCCAGGGAGGGGAGCTACAGGGGGCTGTAGCCCCCCTCTTTCCACTTCTGACCACGCCCCTTGTTTACATGTGGACCTGACTTACAGTGTTGGAAAAAGCAGCAGCAAGTTGAAACGAAGCTCACCGCTGGACTTTTTCTAACGGTAAACAGTTTGTGACAGTCAGAATGAATCAGATACAGAGCCAACTCGTGCTGGGGACGAAAACGGTTCTCACTTCAGACCACGTGCACGGCGAATCTTCATCAGACTCTGACATTGGTTTCACGACTAGTCACAATTACCTTTCCACGTTGAGAATGAGACGTTCACAGACGACATGGAAACCAGAAAGCAGTGAGTGCAGTGCAAAAGCATGAAGGTGCTACGAGAGCCCATCTAGACAACTGGAAAATGACGGTGAAAAAAAATTTCCACGCTTTGTGTGGATTGGATCACCGCTACACGCCTCTGTCCACTACCGGATACCTTCCTGGATCCGCCCCTGATCCCCCCCCCCCCCCAGCTACAGTGTGCACTTTGGCTATTTGCTATTGGTGTACATGTAGTACCATCCTCCCCTCTTCAGGAAAAATTAATTGGCTGTAGAAGATATCAGTGATCATGATATATCACTTTTGTTTTTTAATTACTACAACTTGCCATTACCAAGAGTTGCATTGCTCCCTTGATAATAGTTGCCTCCCTCGAAAGTAACTGCTGAGCAGAGCCCCCCCCCCCCCCCCCCCCCCCCCCACTCGTACTACACATGCTTCATCAACTGCATTAGCAGTATTTTGACCATGTGAGCTACTTGATCTTGGAAGACGTGAATCTCATGAGTGCCTATTTGCAGATCAATAAGGTACTCATCTTTGTCCAAGTGCCTTGCATCCCTTTCTACATGTATGTGAAACACGTACAATGTATGCTCCAGTGTTTATAACATTGGAACTACACTCCATTGTCATGACATCTGTTGAGTGTAGTTGTTGCTTGATTCCAGTTTTGAAACCTTTGGCTAATTATCACATTTGTATATTGTGGGTGGGCCCAGCCACATGTGATTGCTTGGCTGCATTTCCTGGAAACAAACCTGGTCGTTACACTCTCTCACATACTCTCTCACAGATAACGTAAATTGGGTGTTAAAATAACTTATGCCTATAGACAGAAATGAAATTAAATTCACAACAATTTTTTGGCAATGATAATTTTACAGTCCAAAATAACACGTGCAGAGTGTGCATGTGGCCACGCACATGTATTTGTTCAATAATATGGTATCTTGAAGGCCGCCTTGATGTGCCCTTCGACACTGAAATCAGAGAATGTACTGTACCCAGAAGGATATGTCTACGCGAGACTAGCCTCATTCCCAGGCTCCCCCCTGTGTGTGTGGTGAAGAAAAATATGTCGGCGCGTGCAGGGGGAGGAGCCTGGGAACGAGGCTAACGCGAGACTCCTCGTTTGGCCATACACTCATCGCCAAGTAATCCAATGGCTTGCATACTAGATGGTCTGCCCAGGTAACAGGTTGTGGGTGCTTGAAGGATGCTTCCATTCTGCCACGCCACCACGTGATATATTTTCGTATAACATCCGGAAACAAGCCGGATTCAGGTATTATTAGATCTGTACACGGATATAGAAAACAGCTATGCATACTGGTACGCACATCCATGGTGATGGTCTGTGATGTGATGATCACACCTTACCAACCTTCTTTCTGTTCAGTGACCCCAAGGGGATGTAAATGAAGAACTTATCTCCCTCTGGAAAACAAAACACCAGCAGCTTGTGCACAGAACTCTCCTCCTTGAAGAGCAGGAAGGCGTACCCTGTAGGTGGTTGTAAGAAGGAAGCAACTAGGTACAATGCTATAATGGTAGCTTATGAAAACATTCAGCTTTACTCCTTACTGCATGGAGCGCATTTTGAGAGTCAGCATGAAGACAGTATTAGTAACTCCAGCAATGTAGATGTGCACGCTTGCTGCTTAGTATACGGACGTAAACAAAGATGGGCGCTCTTTCAGGGTTGAATGGGAAACACCCGAAAGAGCGCCCACCCCCTTGCTTGGTGAGCATGTGATCGGGGTGCACCACCCATGGGTGCTGTTTTGCAAGAGTATGGTATGTGCAACTTCTGCAGGCATGCTTTATAAAGGAATGCTATATACTAATTACTGCTTCTGCATAATTGTAGGGCAATGGCGTGCAGCACGGCTGATTTTCAATGATTGTAGGAGACCAGGTCACAAAAGGAAGTCACAAATCGTGGGTGGACGATTGAAGGAGAGTGAAAGGGGGTGATGAGGCTGCCGAACAGCTGCTGTTAGGCAGCCTGAGCAGCAATACAGAGCTCACACGGCTTCATCGGTGACAGCATCGTAAGTATGCCATGTACCTTGGCGTTCATAGATGCACACATCATCGAGCACAAGCCCATTTCTGGAGATGGTTCTCTCCCTCGAAAAACAAAAACTTTGCACCTCTTTCACGTGTAGCAAAACGGGTACCACGCTCAGTGGCGGATTTAGAAATTCAGAAATGGGGGTTCAGCCACTGGCGCACGAAGTGTGCCCGAAACATTTTGTGTTGCCACACCCACTACCAGTCACGTGAATGCATGCATGACACACGTCTGACCTGAGTTTTGAAGTTCAAGGTGACTTGTCTAGTGCTGGAGACTAATCGGAACAAATCCAAAACTGCTGTACAATAGACGTAAGTTACTTTTACTAGCCGCCAAAGGGGGGTGCAGGGCCGCTACATGCACATGTGTGCACTTGACACTAGGTGTTGACACTACAATAATTAAGCCAGGCTGAGGACTGGGAGTACCATGCTGCAAACAGTTACATCTTCCCCTCGGAGAAATATAACTAGCTAACTGGAATTAACTGTCTGTTCTCAGCACGAGGCTTGGGAACAACAGGTAGATAAATGTATTAGTTCAGGTAACAGCTTGCAATGTTGACAATACCTACAAGTGCAAAGTCTTATGGGAATTTGAAATGGGATGACGTTTGGGAACAAAGGCAATGGTATATAGTCAAGTGGTGGTGGGTGATGAATCAAGCCATGCATATCACACAAGTTCAGATAATTATCTCCAAACCACAGTGTAGCCCACTGCTGAGTCTGCCTCACCAATTCTATAAATAGGCACAATGACAATCTTGTCACCATGACTAAGCAAAGCAATTGCAACTAAGAGCTTTTGCATAGCCAGTTCACTGCTATGTCCACACTGCTCCCATTAGGCATCCCTGACAAGCCACACCAACTAGCTAACCAAAAGCGATTGCCGGAAATGACATTGTAGAGCACCTTTGGCAGCTGGAAAAATTTGGCACGCTTTGCACGGATATTACTCATCGCAAGCTCTAATTGGCGAGTGGTATGACCGGACTATTCCATTTCACCTGTCCATATAGGGCTGTGCAGAAATAGGAACATGAAGACGGAGTAAATGAGGTCTATATCTTGCTGGGCTCAACGCCATTCAGAAGTTCCGAACTGAAATGACTTGCCTCGTTCCCAGGCTGCTCGATCCCCAGCTGTCGTGCTAGAAATGACTATATACACACAAATGAGGGTTTCCTGTAGTTTCATTCTGACACTTCCATACCCACAATGTGTAAAGGTTTGGATTTATCAACAAAGGATATGATTCTATCACTTGTTTGCACCAGAAACACATGCCTAAGACTTAACAACAATAGTGTAAAGTATACGACTGGGCCACCTGCACTCAGGTTCTGACCTGTTTAGGTGCACATAAAGGGAAGGCTTCCACTTTACACTATTATTAGCATTGTGTACTATAGCTTGGAATTCCTCAAAATTTAAAACATCGCAAGTAGTAAGTCCAGAAGAACACAAATAACTAAATCTCTTTCAGCTACATGTACTGTAGTTGCTTGAGTGCGCTGCATAGTACTACGAACCTGTATCTTGTACACATTTGTCTCACTGGATGCGGACAGTGATTCTTCATTGTGTATGCAGTTTGTTTCCATGTTACATTACTTTACCCACAGTCGTCCAGACACTTGGATGAGAAATTTGCAATCCTATGCATGGGTACCTACAGTATAATCAGGGGCGGATCCGGGAGGGGGGACATTGGGAGCCGGTGACCCCCCCCCCCCCCCCCCCCCCCCCCATTGCCTCTCAACTACGTTCCCCTCCTTGTTGAACTATACTAGGAGAATGCAGGGCATTGTGGGGCTCGCCTGATATATTGAGAAAGACCAAGACACTTATTAGCTGCTTGTAGTGTGTATATTCTCTACATTTACTTGTTTCACTTTGCATACATGTAACTATATTGTGTTATGTGATTTGCACTATCACTATATGAGTGATTTGCACTAGGCTGGGAGGGCCGGGCGGCTCGGCGCAGCTTCAGCGCTTATAATAAGGGATCGAAGCTGGGGGTGGGGCCCGAGCATAAGTTTGTGATGTATAATTATAGCTACTACCGGTGCATACCTTGGGCCTCTGCTCCGTTCAGTCTGGAGTGTCAAGTTTGTACATAGACTACTACTGCTTGAAGACGGTCTGCAGTTTCAAGTTCGTGGTAGCCGAACTTGAAACAAACGGTCATGTGTGTTATTCATAGCATGCAACAATTGAACTCAGATCAGTCCAAAACGTTGCATGTGGTTTACGAGAAAACGACACGCTAAGTAGCATCGAGGAGAAATTAAAGATGGTACGGAAACAGAAAGTAGTGACAATACAGTGCAAAGGATGAAGTTGCCATGAGAGGTCTTCCTGGTGACTGAAAACGATGGTGGGAGCACGGTTTCTCACTCACTTTGCAGTCCCTGTGGGAGGCGCAAAGCACCTCCAGACCTCATGCCTGGTTGCTGACCACTGTTATGAACATTACACTTACTCCAAGGAATACTGCTCAACTTAAATTTCCTTGGGGGGTGACCCTAACTTTGCCCCCCCCCCCCCCCCCCCCCCTTGGAAATTCCACCCCTGGGGCTATTTCAACTTCTGCCTGGATCGACACTTGAAATTACCGCTAAATTTAACTTTCAGGCATTGTGTACAGATTCGTGACTCCACTCATTGGCGAACTTTCAACGGTCAAAGCTGTTGACAAGTGAATGCTGGCCCATCCAGACTGATAACTGCTGTGTTTTAGAAGCCCCTTTGTGAAAAAAGGAAGAGAAAAATGCCCTCCCCTTAGTGCCGACCAAGGCAATTCTATAGCCAAGCACAACAGCCGCCATATGCCATCCACCTCCCCCTGTCCCACCCTTCTGCTTGCAAAGCGAGCAGCACCTATCTCTAAAGCACACTGCAATGATGATGTAAGCAAAAGCAGGGGTGTCTAATAGACCCCCTATAGAAATAATTTCTTAACTAAAATAATCACAAATAATAATATTGATTTACGTATCATGTTGGACGTATCTTTTTGGACAGGAGAAACTATTCTCTTACTGGTATAAGCTAGAATGACCTGTAGTAGCAGTATAAGTGCTATGTAGCATATGTAGCTGTATATCAGCATACCTTTGGGAGGAATGCAGGCCTTGCTGTGCATCTTGTGGGGCCAGTCAACAATGACAGAGCCAAACTTTGAGAAAAATACCCGGATCTCGTCTGAAGGAAAACAGCATAAAAATATCTCACATTAAAGTGTAAGGGAGCAAGGAACCAGCTGAGAAACAAAGCTCTCTAGTTATAATTATATCTCACCTTCGTCGATATCTGGAGGCAATCCACCGATGAAAACCTTTCTGGAGTACACTTCAGTAGGCAGGGAACTAGAAGAGAGGAGCTTCTTCCTGAGGTTCCAATGAGTGGGAGACCCCCTGCCGCTGATCCCCAGGTCCAGTAGTGCACTGGTGGTTGGCTCTTTGGGGTTAAAACAGTAGTATTATAGTCTAGTCTTCTAGAAAATGCTTTTGATTGTGTAAAGTCAGCTTTTAGGGTAATTTGGTTTGGGGGCCTGTGAAATGGGGGGATGATGAGTTGAGTTCCTCATTTGGTGATTATATTATGCAAACACTGTACAGCTGGGAAATTGGGAAGGACTTCAATTTGCAAAGTAAATTCCTGCTAATTTTTTATTAGTCATCACAGCCTTCAAGACCTTGAATGCTCATGCTAGCAGATTTAAGACTAGAGTCAACTCTGCAGAATGCTTTTTTAGTGAGTAGAACGTGCGTACCTGAGAAAAATGTCAAAGAAAATATGAATGTTCTTGAGCCTTGCTTATTGACACGTGATATTATTAAACAGTGGTGGGTAGTACTAGTGTGGCTTACGATACTGACACCTGAGGCAGGTATAAGCCTGTTGTGTTTAGCTAAGGACGGTCCAGACTGAGTAGCCTCCCTCCTGTGTGCAGAATAACTGCATGCAGACTAGCTACTGAACACTTAGCTGCAGGCCTCAAGCATGGCTTTGGTGCCAATGACATCATGCACATTCAACTACAGAAAATGCCTGAGACATTTCAACAAATTACTGCTATACGATAATATATCATAGGTACACATGTTGTTTTTTCAGATACAGGTTGTAGCTGACGTTCCTATCATGCAGTTACCACTAGTAGCTGTGCATGTCAGCCTCTCATGTTTGCATGCTACCTCCACCTCTGCATATTGAGAATGAACTTCCAGCTACTGCATGCCCATTCAGCATTGCGGGTTTTCCTATTAGTATACCATCTATGGGTTCACTAAGTGCCACACAACATAAGATCTGTATACTCACTGGCAGTACTGCAAGACGTTATCTCAGTCCTCAGTGCCCCCATGCTGAAAGCATTCGATGTCGAAGTCTGCGTTCCAATCTGTCCTGCAGATTTTGTCGTAGTCATCCAATCTAGGAAGGTAGATGAGCGCCCAAATGGGCTGCCAATACCACTGTCTGTGTCTGGAGTGTTAAGTCGACGCTGGGAGAAGGGATGAGGGTCAAAGGATCATTCTCGTTTTGCATATAAAATTGTAATAGCTACATGAGACGTTAGGTCAGTACCAGAGACTCACAAACAAGTCTCTACTATAAAGATCTGCCACATGTTGATCTCATTGATCAGCTGGGTTCCTCAACTGTGCACATGTGGCTTAATATAGCAGAATTGCGTAATTATTTAGCTCAAGTTAACAAGCTCACCTCTTCACCTATGGTTGTGACATCCTCGCCAAAATCTGGCAGGGGGCTAGAGAGAAATGCGTCTTCGATAAGGTCATTGTCTTGTTCAAGGGGCTCAATGCACACCGGACCAGGGACAGACATCATCCGAGTACGCATTAATCTCGCTTTCTCTCGGGTTGTATGGTACTTGTGAAGTTCGCCTATTGATAGCGATCGTGATTTCTGCTCAACGCAAAGGGAATTCTGTGATTGCAAGTGTGTACGTGTAGTCTCTGGGTGGTAGCCCCATACACTCTCTTTCTGCAAAGGGGACTGTAGAACGTCCGAGCTGCTGTTCAGGGGGTTCCTTCGACGATCGCGACTCGCATCTCGGCCGAATATCGGTTCGTTCGCGATCGCTAGCGTCTTAGGGATTTCGCTGAAGCTGTCCGCACGTCGCGAAGGAGCGCGAGCAGAGAAATAAAAGTAACACTTTGGGTTTTGGCAAGACCACCTCACGGTGTTGGTATCCCCTTTCGCGCAGAAACATTCTGCACAGATCATCGCGTCATTCTCTCGCCTCTGCAGCGAACGATTCATGGTCGTCATCTCAAAACGAGAACTCAGGAAGGTTCGCAGGTTTGTGCGAACTTTAAGCCCGTTCTTCCCTTTTATTCTACTAATCCCGTTGTCATGACACTGGGTTGAAAGCAATGCCGCTGTCATTTGGAACTATTCGCCACCTAAAGGTGTTTATGACTTCACGTATGGTGCGCTAGAACGCAACTTCTCTCCCACTGTGCTGATGACGGGGTTGCTTGGTTGCTGGTAGATATCGGCCTCTATTATAGTTCTCACGCTTGGTCTCGAAAGGGTGGAGCTCAAATCCACGAGTGAAGATCTCTTCGTTTTTCGCAAAGTTGAGTTCGCGCGCTTAGGCGGGATAGGGGATTTCCCTTGTAGACTTGGGTCACATGACTAATGTATGATGTAATGTTTCACTCGAAAATTCACTAGCCAGCTAGCTGACTTCAGTGCTTGCAATTGGGGAGTCTGACAATGTCCCAAACCTTGAGGGCTAACAGTTTTTCAGAGTAAGTTTTTCAGATAAAATAACGAACAGTAAAAACCCATAGATAATCTATGGTAATACCTCTGGGATTCCCCTGGCTAATTATAAACCCATGATTGTCCCATGTTTCTATATCAGCATAATCAGGGAACTGAAGATGGGTAGTGAACCATAGATAATAGGCCTATGAGTAAACAGTGGCGGCAACAAGGACAAAATGGACAACTTGTGTGGATAACTAAACTAATGAAGAAGTAACAGATTGTTTTGTCCCCACAGGCGCACATGTTGGGTATGCTTTGCCACTGATGATGATGAGCCTGGTTCAGAGTGGACCAACCCTTGTCGATGCCGTGGGGCCACGAAATGGGTACACCAGATATGTCTTCAGCAGTGGATCGATGAAAAACAACAGGGAGCATCGACTATCGAAGTCAGCTGCCCCCAGTGCCAGTTCAGCTACCACATACAGTACCCCGGGGGAAGCATGATGCTCTGGCTGTATGAGCATACCAACAGGGTCATCACTTTCTGTTCCCCAATGATACTAGCCGGGATAACAGCATCTTCCCTCTACTGGATCTCGTTCACGTATGGTGTCTCTGCGGTGTCCATTGCCATGGGTAGGGAGCGAGCTATGGAGTTTTTCAGCAACCCAGATTCCTCCTTGGCCATTCTGACTCTTCCGCTCCTTCCCTGGACGATACTGACCATCAAAATCATGCAACCAGAGGTGCAAGCTCTTAAATTCTGGTATCGCATCATTTCACCAGCCCTCTACTATTTTCTGAAGAGGTTTCCGCTCACAAAGTCATTCGCACAAGAGGCTGGTACTCCACAAAGATTCATGCCTGCGCCAATGATTGGCAGTCTTCCCTTCCTGTGCAGATGTATCATGGGGACTCTCACTTTGCCCTTCATTTCAGCCATCCTAGGCTACATGCTGCCTTCTGTTATCCAAACGAGCAGCTTCAAAAGAACGTTAATAGTGAGTTGGAACAAGGTTATGTATAGCTTAACCCCACACAAGTTAGCCTTGTACCCAGGCCCCATCCGCCCACCGTACAAGGCTACACTTTTGCCAACCACTGTGCTTTGTACGTGTAGCCTCGTTCCCAGGCCGTGTACATGGCCTGGGAACGAGGCTACTATACATGTATCTACCACTGGAGAAGCAATACACTAAATAGACACACTAGTTTCTGTTCTTCGGCTCGCGTTGACATTAATACACGGAAGTGGAAGTGCAGAGAAGACCTGGGAGCATTCATCACGTGAGTGATGTCAGGTGGGGACGTAGGGGAGTGGGTCCCAACTACAAACACTGGCTGAGCAGAGTTGCCTACAGTGTCTAGAGTCTGGACTAGCGGTGAAGCACTCAAACCGGATGATGAACCGATCCAGGACCGGCTAACATCTATTTCGTGTCCATTTGACATCACTCACTCCCATTTTTAACCACCCTTCCACTTCCATGATTGCACTATTAACCAAAGAGCAAAAAATGGGAACAGGGCTAGGATACATGCCATTTGGACGACCTAGAAATCTACTTAGAAAAGCAGAACATGTTTGTTCATGCCAACCCCCCCCCCCCCCCCCCCCCCCCCCCCCCCCCCCTCCCCCATAAAATTATTGAGCTTTTGGGAGGTCATGACGAACGACACCGCCATTGAGAGTTAACCCAATTTCTCATTACCATCAATGCACTTTTCAGCATCTAATTGGGGGAAAATCATTTCTCTATGTTGTAGGGTGGTGCAGGCTATCTCCTTCTGACCTATGGTGCCAAGCTGTGTCTTGCTTACCACAGAGGAGCACTACGAGCGGTCCCGTAGACCCAGACCAGACACTGTTCACTCCTTGAGATTTTTATACTGTCATCTGGCCGTGCACACTTTTGTGGTACTGTAACCTATTTTGTGTATATACTTTGTACCAGCAGCAGTGAACACTATTGTTCTGTCAGAATTGTAGTGCATGTATGTTACATCATTTGGTTGATTTCAGTAGGTTATTCATTCACTGTTATTGCGACCTACTGATCTATATTGGCCTGGGGACAAATCTGCTACATGTAGCTTAGTTTGTTGCAACATAGCCTCGTTCCCAGGCCCGCCGTCTCGGGCCTGGGAACGAGGCTAGTTGTGACAATGAGGTAGCTACAGGGTTATCCCTAGTCTCGACCATGCCCACTTCCCTCAAGACTAGGTTATCACTTGGATACACCTCGACACTTGGCTACCTAGGGTTATATCCATTGGCAACAACTCCACACCTGAGGTGGCCGATCAATGCGTAATCCTATACTCCTGTGTACATGTAATCTGGCCGTTTGGACTATATTACTAGGAAATTAGCTGTGGGACAAGTGCTGCAGGTAGCCTCGTTCCCAGGCCTTCTCACCACAGCGTTGACAAATGCTGGGCCGGGTGAGAAGGCCTCGGAATAAGGCAATGCTGCAGGCACAATTGCCACAAAACAAATGGCCTAAGACCTTCTAGCCAAAGATTGTGGGTGTGAGAACCTGGATGCACCCTTGCAATTGGTTGTACTCATTCATGGAACCCATTCATGCCAGAAACATTCATGGCATGCAGCAATACAAACGTCAATATTAGTCTCATTCCAAGACGGGTGAGTCTGGGAACGAGACTCCCGGTATTTTTCTTATTGGAGCACACCTGTTGTTGGGCACAAAACAGCATCGTCTGTGGTCAGGAGGAAGGAATCGGCGTGCGTTACAGACAAAACTACACTTGCTGAGATGCGTATTCCAGCCACAAACTCGAGAGTAGGATCGTAATCCTACCGATTGCAAATAGGTAAGGTAGGGGGCGGGGTTACCTACAGATGACCTACTCCAGACAGCACAAACAGCTGAAACTACTGCAACATCTACTGTGTTGTGAAATGGTGACATTGGTATTTGTGGGGGTGTCCAGACACTTCACAAATTTCTTTGCACAGTTGCTTGTAGGGAAGAAGTTCGCGGAGCGTCTGGACACCCCTGCCTTTACTTACTCGTATAGAACGGCATGCTTCTCACATGTTCTCAGCAACTGTGTGAAGGAATTAGTGGGGTGTCCAGGACACCCCTCACCGTCCGGGCACCCCCGCACTTGCTCTAGTCTTAGTAATCTAGTCTTGGGGGCCAGCCTCTCGCCACATATTGCTGTGTCCCAGAAAACAGGTACTCAATCATGTGATAATTGGAGGTGTGTGCGGCTAGCTGAACGCAGTAGTACTAGTAGGTATGTCGGCCATTGAATCATGGAACAACGCCAGTTCTTAGCCTTGTTCCTATGCCAGTTCTATGCTGGGCATGCGGCGGTGAGGCACTAGTCCGTGAGCGGAGGGTGCTGCATAGCACAAACAGCCAAAAAAGATGGGAAGATAACCGTAACAAAGTTCTTACCGTAGCTGGCTGGTAAAGCACACGAATACAGGGACGAAAGCTTCTACTGCCTTTCTCTGCTTCGGCAACAACGTTTCATACCCCATTCGCCCTCTGGCAACATCAAGAGCCTTGTCAACTGACGCCACAATAGAGGCTGCTTGCACATCCTCAGTAATGTGATGTATCTGAACCCTGCAACTTGATAACACACCCTGTACAGTGGGCTGTTTTATACATAAAACTGGGACTGAGCGATACTATCATGATCCACGATAGAACCAGCATTAAGAAATCACAAATACATCAATAGCAAATGCAAACGACTTGCCTACACTCCCACCAGTGGGTGTGGCAAAAATGTGTGAGTAATGGGTACTAGTTCACGATTAATCTATCTTTAAACATTGGCTGGCCATCGTACTTTTCCCGTATTGTAATTGTAGGACCCGGCAATAATTTGATTTGGTATCCAGAAATGCGTACTACGCAATCAAAACCAGGTCTAAGGTATGATATTATGGATGTCCTGTGATTATGAACAGCTGTCAATGTGTCTCCTTAGGGTATTAAAGAAGATGAGTTTAATGGTGGTGTTGGACCGGATGGACCTGGCCTTCACCCGGGTCTGTCCCCTCGGTGTGGGCGTGTTTGGCGTCGCTGCAGTCTACTATGTTGCCTTCTCCTACGGGCTAGGAGTCGTAGCTCTTGTGTTTGGCAAAGAAGGGGCAACCCAGGTCCTCGGAATCGCCACCACTTCACCGTTTGTGATCGGAATAGGGGTTCCCCTCATCCCTATTGGGCTGATATCCCTTGAGGCTTACGATGTGGAGGGGAGGTGAGTGCTGGGTCCTTGGACCCACTCTGTAATAGAGTAGCTTCATTCCCAGAGTGACTGGGAACAGGACTAATGGTTAGGGGTAGTCCCCGGTATTTTTCGTCGGCACGCGCAAGGGGAGGAGCCTGGGAACAAGGCTAGGTTAGGCCACTAGGGGTAGTCTCATTCCCATGGGAACAGTCTCATTCCTGGGAATAGGGCTGGTGATAGGGCAGCAGGACATAGGTGCAAACATTCCCACCTCCAGTGTAATCTGCTGTGGGGCTGTACCACCAATACTGACCCTTTATTGGTGTCAGAGCGGATAAAGCGATGTCTGGATTAGCAGTACATGTGTACATACAGTCTCAGTGGATATTCATGTGACTCACAGCACATGACCACTATAGCCTCATCCCAGGCTCTTGTGTGGGGCCCTGCACAACAGCCTGGGAATGAGGCTATTGACGACGTGGCTTCAGCTACTGAGATGGTGATCTAGCTTACTGCATGTAACTCAAGTTTTATGAGTAGCCAGATATCACCCAATCCCAAAAATTAAATATGACGATTAGCCAATGGACTTTTCATTGGTTGGTGATCCTAACTCCCTCCCCCCTCCCCCCCCCCCCCCCCCCCCCCCCCCCCCCCCCCCCCCCCCCCATACACATACACACACTCACACACCCACCTTATCCTCGTGAAAGGACTCTCCACTACTGGAGATCCAGCATCTCTCCCAAGCTCTCCCGACTGCCATTGATTGGTCGGTTGATTGACTGGCTCTGGCCAACACCCACACGGGAACCCCTCCACACTGGCGCCGATGGTCTGGGGGGATCCATTGACTTCTTGGCAAGGATTTTCAGCTCGGGACTGTTGTTGCCATTTGCGGCATTTGTTGTGGGACGTTTGTGCTTTCGGTCCATCAAAAGCAGCTACGGAAGAGTTGTACTGGTATGTGTGATAAGCTATAGTAGGTAGTCTCATTCCCAGGCCTTCTCACCCCAGCGTTTGTCGCTTGTTAGTACTGCAAGCGACAAACGCTGGGGTGAGAAGGCCTGGGAACGAGGCTAATAGTAGGAGCTTACGAGTTTTCCATCATTATTTAATTTTGATGACCCCCCCCCCCCCCCCCCCCCCCCCCCCCCCCCCTTCTCCCCATTTTGCTACACGTACTCTGCCACTTGTTGTGGAGGGCCTCCTGGGGCAAGCATAGCCTTGTTCCCAGGCCTTCTACACCTGTGCAAATATACTGTAAGCAATAAAAAACTGGTGGTGTAGAAGACCTTGGAACGAGGCTAGGCATGCAGCTACGTATAGCACATTTTTTTTATTCTAGGTATCTTGGGCTAGGAAGGAGATATGAAGCTGGGATTTGCACCATTATGATCAGCATGAATGGAGCATTCCAATGATGTCCATTTTGCTGTCGGTTGAATTTTGACCCAAACTCATTAGCCTTGGCCAACTACAATTTTTGACAAAAATATGACTGAGATTACAAAGTTATTTTAAGGACATCATTTGAAAGCTCTTTTTATGCTGATCACAATGGTACAACCCCCAGCTTCATATCTCATTCACATACGCATACCTAGTGCAACATTCTCTTCCAAGTTTATTCCCAATACGGTCCGATTTTTGGCAGAAATGGCCCATCGGTCACCCTGTAGAACAGGAGTGCTGTTTCTGCTGATTTTGCCAAAATTAGCATGTCAAAATGTGCCATAATTGGTAGAAAACGGTTGCTAAGTAGAACTATAGGAAGTGACCGGTGGAGTGATAGCAAGTATGAGAAACAAGCGAAGCAACATTGCAAAGAGAAACAACGGGGAGAGTTCAATGATGGTTTAGGGGAAATGGCCTGAGAACAAGGCTATTTATGATTAGCTTGTCCCTGTCTCCCACACTCATGCATGGCAGGGTGGCCTTCTGTTCTTCACCCTGAAAACTGTTGTGAAGATGTACCTCAGGCAGCAGGAGTACCGGAGGCAGGGGTTCAGGAGAGTCTTAGACTACAACCCTTCTTGGGACGAAGGAGAGGAATAGGATACACTAGTTCTATTGTATAAGTAGCCTCATTCACAAGACTGCAGAATGGGTACCTTATTTTGTTTTCATCTGCAATAAACCTCTTGTTGGCTATGTCTTATGTTATAATGATCAAGTGATCATGTGTGTCAGTTTCATGTACGTCTAGTTATATAATGATCAAGTGATCATGTGTGTCAGTTTCATGTACGTCTAGTTATATACCCTGCCAAAGCTCACGGCAATGGCCCAAGGCGATAGTAGCAATTAAGCTAGACTGATCCAGCACACTAGCTAGTCTTGTACCCATGATACAGAATAGGCCAGTATCCAGCCATATGTGCTATAGATTTAGCCATGTACCTTCATGCACAGGTGTAGCTCTCCACGTATACAGCTTTTGTTGCCTGTACATGTAGAAAACCTGCAATATTCCCAGTTAACCCCATCATCACAACATAGAATGTAGTCTCGGCCCCAGACCCAAATTCAAACCAACCCAGCACGGCTTGCTTCCAGTATCACGCGTGTGATCCATGCTGGGGTTGGTTTGGAGCCGAGACTATATGTATACATTGAATGTAGCATGCAATGGCAAAGCTTTGTAAAAACAAACTTTTTTATAAGTTTTGTACAAGAAGCGAACAATCAAAACAAGGTTGCTACTGGTAACTGCAAGAACATAAATACTTCTGATAAAACTGAAGAAGGGTAAAGGGAAGGACTGTACAAGACACCCTAAATGGTAAAGCACATGTATGTTCACATAGGCCTGATTCAAAGGTCAAATTTAACCACAAACGTTTCTGTATACATGTAGTCACATTCAACCGTTCACTAGTACATGTAGCATGTTCACTTGTTGAGGCGTGCTGAGCGTCTCAGCGGCTTGCTGCTCTTATCAGTGTCAGCATTCCTGTCTGATCGCGGTGCACGCTTGCCCTTGGATACGTCCTTTACAGGAGGTGCAGGCTTCTCAGCTCGGGGTGCTGGCCTCTTAGCTTGAGACCTGGTTGTCCTCCCAGTTGGATGCTCTTGTGGTTCAGTCATGTCCGGCTGGGGCTCACTGGTCTGTGGTTTAGGGCCCTTTGAGCGAGTGACACGGGGTGGAACACTCTCTTCTTTGGTAGGGGGCTCTGGCTTAGCAATTTCAACTGGTGAGGCCTTAGCTTGTGAACGGGTAGTGCGAGCAGAAGTAGGCATTGTTGGAACAACCTGTTCCTCTTTCACCTTCTTGTTCTTCGTTGCAGATCTCCTCACAGTACAAGTGGGGGTGACCTCCACCTCTGATCTGGGTGTCAGTGTGGGGGTGGGTGGCAGTTCAACAATCGGTGTGTCCATCTTCTTTGCCCTTGACCTTATGCTGTAGGTGGCAGTGGGTTGAGGTTTCTCTTCGGTGGTATTTGTAGTGGTCGGTTTTCCTCTGGTGGAGCGACGGGTCATCACGGTGGTCTTACGGGTCTTGGTGGCCGTCTTTCCTTTACCCTTTCGTGCATTTCTCCTGGTGGTGGGCTTGTTGACTGGTTCATCAGATCCAAGTTCGAAGACTGGGGTCACAGGGATGGTGGCGCTCTTGAGCCTTGATTGCATTGGTTGAGTGCGTAATGGAGCAGTTGGTTTCTTGGCAGTATATGCCACAGGGGAGGCAAATGAAACACTACTTCCGGAGCCAAAGAGGTTGGTTTCAAACATCTCAGATGGGTCTGCTGAGTTTTTAGATTTGGGGGTGTGGAACAGAGCCCTCATTCCAAACTCGGTGATGATGGCCGACTTGACCCCTGGTTTAATGAATTGATGGAAGTTGTAGGGAGAGGGTGAAGCAACAGTGACCATTCTTGCCCTCTTGGCAGGTGGTGCTGGAACTGGAGTCTCGTTGCCTGTTATTGTTTCTTCAAATATTCTCTTGGTGGGCTGCCGCATAGGGACATGGCGAAGCTGATGCTTCTTCTCAATTTCTACCCTCACCTCTGGAGGAAGAGACTTCTTTGTTGCTCTCAGTGTGACACCCACTTTGATTTCATTACGCAGGGGTGTGGCAAGCATGGGCTTTGTCTTCCGTAGGGCTGGTTTAGACTCAATCTCCACAATCACCGGGGTGGGAAGTGACCGCTTGGTGGCCCTGAGAGGTCGCTTCTGTTTTATTGCCTCCCTGAGTGGAGTGGGAAGGGTCCTCTTGGTCTTCCGAAGTATGTGCTTTGCCTCAATTGCCAGCTTTAGCGGAGTTGGCAGTGACTTTTTGGTCTTTCGAAGAGGAGGCCTGGCTTTGATAGCTTCCCTCAGCGGGGTAGGCATGATCCTCTTCGTCTTCCTCAGCGTGGGCTTGCTTTTGATCCCTTTCCTGAGGGGAGTTGGCAGGGTTTTCAGTGTCTTGCGCAGCTGAGGGCGTTTCTGAATTTCCTTTCTCAGAGGCGTTGGCATGGACTTCTTGGTTTTCCTTAACCTCGGTAGACTTTGAATATCTTGACGCAAGGGGGTTGGCATGGATTTCTTAGTCTTTCTTAGGGATGGTTTGGATTCAATGTCCCTCCTAATGGGAGTTGGCATGGAGAGCTTTATTTTCTTCAGTGGGGGCCGGTCCTCGATCTCTTTCCTCAGTGGGGTGGGCATTGACCTCTTGGTCTTCCTCAAGGTAGGCTTGAACTCAATTTCCATCCGCAGCGGAGTTGGCATCGACTTCTTGGTCTTCCTGAGAGTTGGTTTCCCTTTGATTTCATTCCTCAGAGGAGTAGGCAGGGATTGTTTGGTTTTCCTGAGTGCTGGTTTAGCTTCAATGTCTGCTCTCAGGGGGGTCGGCATGCTCTTCTTTGTCTTCTTCAGCTTTGGGTTGTTCCGGATTTGTTTGCGGATAGGAGTTGGCATGGTCCTCTTGGTCTTGCGGAGAGCTGGATGGGCTCGGATGCTATGACGAAGGGGGGTTGGGAGTGCCCTCCGAACCCTACGTAGCGCTGGCTTACTCTCAATTTCTTTCCTCACAGGAGTAGCCATTTTTCTTCGGGTAGCCCGCAGGATGGGGCGGCCCTGGATTGCACTTCTGATGGGCGTGGGGAGGGCACGTGATTTGGCTGGGGATTCATCTTGCTCCTCCTCCGAAGACTCTTCAAACGTCATTGTGTACTCCTCACTCTCCTCTTCCATCTCGGAATCAGAACTCTCTTCAAGGAGATCAGGCATGGTCATGATGAACGTTGCAGGAAGTGAGCGGCGAGGTCCCAACGGTCCAGGAATAGTCCCCATTTTTATTGGAGTGCTGGGAGGCAAGCGCTTGTCGAAATACTCAGGCGAGAGGTAGGGACCAAAACTGACACTCTTTCGGGAGCTCTTCCTTGTGGGCTTATTGCTCAAGAGATGCGTGCTAACAGTGTAGGGTGATTGCCTTTGTTCAAGACTCCTCTTTTTCACAGCAGGAGATGGAGTTGTCGATTCATCCACCTCAGGGATGGACATGAGAGAGGAGTGGCGAGAGCGGAAAGAAGATCGCCGTGAGAAGGAGGACTCACGAGACGGGATGGGTGTCGGTACCTTCTCCTTGATTTGGCTGGTGTTTAGTGAGGGAGGGGTCTTCATTCCAGACTACAAGAAAACATAATAACAGAGTATTAGCTAGAAAGTTTGAAGAACCCTCTGCATTATTGGCATAAGAACAGAGTCCCAGAAAGGACAACTGTAGTACAATGTACTAGTGCAAGACTCTCACCCTGGTGGGAACGGGAGTTTGGCTATTCCCCTTCTTCTTGGGAGTAGTTTGAGGGGTCTTGGTCAGTGGCGACTATAAGGAAAAGAGATATGGTTGCTCCCAAGACTCCCAAAATAAAATCAAAACTATTTCTTGAAGGTGGGGCTTCAATACCACCACTTTAAGTCAGGACTCTGCTCAAAGGGTAGACACATACACTGTAGGGGATGATCGGTGCCCGGCAAGGAATCTCAAAGCCCTTTCTTGTAGTGTCAGTCCGAGGGATGGAGGCTAGAGCGTTCACCGGCAGCTTCAACACCGTTCATTGTTCACGACGCCAGGGACAGGTCAATGTGAAATGGGATTGTTATGGTTGGGCACTGCCCCCTGTATGTCTACCCTCTGTCTATCTGACATCACCACACGTAACCAAATTTTCCCACCCTCTGTATTTGCATACTGCAAAGACTGGAGGTAGTAACAGCCTAGGGAACAAGGCTATGACCACATAGAAGTAAGCTGCACAGAATGGAGCAGTGGGGGCAGTGAAGAGCAGGAGAGAGACGAAACTAGGCAGCCGCATGCAATTTAACGTCTTGCCCCTGCTAGTTACTCAATTACATGTACACCCACACAGTCTTGCCATTAAGTATGTGTATGTAGAGCAATTCCACTGTATGAGCCACATACCTTAGCAGGTGTGGTAGAGCGTGGTGTATTAGCACTTGCATGACAGGGAGACTTTGCTGGCCCCTGTAGGTAGTAGGTATACATGTTTATCTACATGACCTCTACATGAGATAACTTTCCCACGTCCTGCAAGCTCACCTCAGAAGCCTTCGGTGTCTTAGGTGTTTTCGGAGTCCGAACAATCTCTGGTGTCTTTCCCACCTCAGAAGCCTTCGGTGTCTTAGGTGTTTTCGGAGTCCGAACAATCTCTGGTGTCTTTCCCACCTCAGAAGCCTTCGGTGTCTTAGGTGTTTTCGGAGTCCGAACAATCTCTGGTGTCTTTCCCACCTCAGAAGCCTTCGGTGTCTTAGGTGTTTTTGGAGTCCGAGTAACCTCTTGTGTCCTTCCCACCTCAGAAGCTTTCGGTGTCTTAGGTGTTTTTGGAGTCCGAGTAACCTCTTGTGTCCTGCCCACCTCAGAAGCCTTTGGTGTCTTGGGAGTCCGAGCAGCCTCTCCCACCTCAGGGTTTGGTGTTTTGGGTGTCCTCTTTACAGTCTAAGAGAAGACAAAACAACACATGCTATAGTAACCAAATCAAAAATTAACTTTTGCTGTAGACCATATTGTGTGAGCATGTGAGCCTATGATACATATGTATGTGTGGAGCTTGCTCAGGGAAGGGAGAGTAAGATCTACATTGTGTGGAGCAACTAAAAGTCTCTCCCTCACACTTAAATGCTTAATTCTACCGAGCATTTCTGACAAAGAACTTTCTCAGACTCCCAGTATGTCACATACAGGTCAAGTGCGACACAGCACTCACCCCAATTAGTTATTGTTATTTTCCTCACCTCCGGAGTTTTTGATTTCTTTGGGGTCCCACCCATCTTTGCCGCCAAAGAGTGTGGAGTTTTGGGTGTCCTGTTTCCAGTCTAAAGGGAAGGCAAATCAACACACACTGGTAGCTACATGGAAAGCAACTAAAACAAGGACGGTTGCACTAAGTGACCATAGTAGGAAGTTAGTAACATCTCAGGAGGTGAGGAGTGATGGTCGTTACCTTGGAGGGCGTTACTGTGTTCTCCTTCCCTTTCTTTCCCGAGGCGGGTGTCTTCGGGGTCTTCGAGGACTTCTGCAGAGGGATGGTAGGTGGATGGTTATATAAACTACACATGGACATACTAGGATGACACTTGCATTCCTGTTCGTAAGACGGGACAAAATTGAGTGTGTATCAAGGAGATTTGGGATGTGTGAAAAAAGTTGAGGCCAAGTTGTTCGTTCACGATCACCCACCTTTCTTAGTACCCTGGTCAGACCCTGACATAAACTGATGCTACAAATTCATATACCTCCTGCGGTGTAGACAAGCTGTTCTCCTCCCGGAGAGGGGATGGGATGAAGCCATCGTAGTATTCGATGCGAAATTTGCACGTGCCAACAGAGATAATGTCCTTGTTGCGGATGAGCTTCTCTTTCAGCACTGGGTCCGAGTTGAGTAGGAGGGGGGCATTCACACACAGGCTGTTCACAAACACCTGGATTGATGACAGAGGAGGCAGGGCATGACCATTTTAGGTACAGGCCGCATACTTACAACACTGCAAAGCCGTGCTCAGTGATATTTGGAGATGCTCAAATGGAAATTCCTAACCTACAATCTACCTGGCATGCTAATTGTATAGCTGGGCATGGCATGACTATTCATAACACTCTGTGACCTTTGTGTCAGAATTGATTATACCTCAAATTTTATCCACTCTGTTCTGTCTTGAGTAAATCTGAAAACTCACCTTTCCTGTATTGTCCACCCTTAGCTTTGCATGCTTATCAGAAACACTTGGCAACTGAACACGATAGTCACAATCTGCATGCCTGTTTTGTAAGGAGAAGAATAGGATATCTATGAAAAGAACAGTTTGGTGATCTCATTTCCTCCACCATCAGCACAAAATAATCCCACCTTCCAAGGATCAGGACAGAGTCTTTGTTCACAGAATAAGAAGTCCCATCACTGCCGTTGGGTTTCACGTGTACCAGTTCGCAACATTCAACCGCGGCCATCTCTGGTTTCTTACAATCAAAAACTAGTGGCGACTGTACCAAAAAATAGAGTAAACTAGTCTTCACAAAAGCTGAAACCAAACTTCAAAAACTTTGCGAACGCTTTACGCGCTTGAATTCAAAAATATAATCAGTTCTCGACACTGACCAATCACATTTAAGCGCTGGAGGTGACTTTGGATTACGTCACTACCCCGTAGGTCAAAGCGCACGTGCCCCGGGTTTACTTTTTAAATGGCGATTGTTTCGCAGTGAATAATATTTGCAGATTGGGGTAGAGCTCGTTAGAGGCGTTCACTGTTTTTGTGAGTTAGTTGAAAGGGCGCAGAAACCACCAGAAACGATGCAGCGCTTGATGGATAAGATGTAAGGACACAAAATGGTAGCAAATTTGATTTGTGTGAAGTCGAGTTGATACTAGCTATAATTTGTGAGCTGGAAATTATAATAGATAGACAAGCTAATGTTTTTCAAGACTAGCTCTCACCAGGGTGTGGTTGGTCACCCCACCTTCTGCTACAGTGATTACCCAGCAAGCAAACCATAGTCACCATTGCTGAAATCTTTCTTGTGGGAATGACTTGTGGTCACGCCCTCTTATAAGTTAAGATAAAGATATGCATTCTGCATCTGCGTCTTGCCTCCTCTCCATCCTTTGCAGGACCAATGTGGTCATGAACTACTCCGAAGTGGAGGCAAAGGTGCGCGAGGCAACCAACGATGACACGTGGGGACCCCATGGCAGTCTCATGACCGAGATCTCAAAATATACCTTCACCTATGAGCACTACCCTGAAGTAATGTCCATGGTTTGGAAGAGAATGTTTGAGACGAAGAAGAATTGGAGGAGAACATACAAGGTGAGGTATATTATGTGAGTCGCATCCGACAAATGCAAAGTACATGTACATGGCGTTCTTTGTTTATGTTTTGATCGCACTACACAACATCTTGACTGGAGAGAGACCTGAGTGTAGTGATCAAATGAAGTGTTGCATGTTTGTGTGTATGTTGTGAGAATGTGAAAGTGGAAGATTATGGTTCACTTTTGTGGTACCTCCTTACAGTTTCTACTTTTACATCGCATTCTTCTCCCTCTCCCTCCCCTCACTCTTCTCCCTCCCCACACCCTCACCCTCTCCCTCCCCTCACTCTTCTCCCTCCCCACACCCTCACCCTCTCCCTCCCCTCATTCTTCTCCCTCCCCCACACCCTCACCCTCTCCCTCCCCTCACTCTTCTCCCTCCCCCCACACCCTCACAGTCCCTCCTCTTGCTGCATTATCTTGTCCGTAATGGCTCGGAGCGTGTGGTGACAAGTGCTCGAGAACACATCTACGACATGAAGGCTCTAGAGGAATATACCTTCCGGGATGAACACGGCAAGGACCAGGGCATCAATGGTGAGCAGCGTGATGTATAAGTGCATGTAGGAGAGGGTGAGCTACATTGTACATGTGCAAGGTGTGGGGGACGGGGCTTCATTTTCTCCTGCTTTTTTTTTTAACTGAAGACTACATGTAGTATTCTCACTAGTATTCTGTCTGAAACCGCAACAACACTGCTCAAATCCACTTCCCCAATTCTGTGTCACAAACCACACGTTGATGATTGATGTTTGTCAGGAAAAGCAATGAAGGGGGCCAGGGAAGGGAAGGGGAAAGGAGCCATTTTTATTTCGGGTTGAGCTGACAATATTTTCGGAGCATGTGTATGCCAGATGGAGCGCAGTGAGAGTTAGGTACCGTATAGTGTTTGCCCACCCACACCACCCAATAGGAGAGTTTAGATGTGTATGAAGTACTATGAACTTGAAAACTTTTCATGAATGTAATATTTATGGTGAAAGTCACCATGAAAATATGTCCACAAGTTGTAGGTGATTGAGCTATTGCTGCCGTCCCATTCCTCCATCTCTGTGATTTTTGTTTTGCAAAATGAGCATCCAATCACAAGGTGTTTGTTGCTCATTCACCACACACAGTGTATGATACTAGCTGACACCTTGAATATGTGTTATTTGAAGTTGTCGCATTCTCTGTGTTCATTCTACTTCTGTCACCCCTCCCCCTCAACACATGCACACACATACACACACACACACACACACACACACACACACATCCCCCAGTGCGCCAGAAAGCCAAGGAGATCATCAGTTTCCTACAGGACGACGAGAGACTACGGGAGGCCAGGAAGGCAGCCAAGAGCACTAGAGATAAATACGTTGGTTACTCGTCTGAAGAAGTCCAGGACAAATACAGTGAGTTCTGAGATTCACAGACTTGTACATGTATATGGTTGGTAGTACTGCTGATGTGATTTGGTATTGCGATTCACACTTCACGGGGACACTAGGAATATGAAGTACATTTGTTACATTGTATCTTGCACAGCTGTTCAGGTTCAGGTATGTGGAGGCAACATATACAAATGTACATGTATAAACCCTAGCTGAGATTCAGAGCCCATACATGTACATCAGGATTATTGGCCAGTCAAAACGTTCTATCGCTGGTGCTCCTCTCGTTTAGACTAGTCCAAAGTACACTACCTTGTCGTGGTTTTACTGCTCCCTGGTTGGCTTCATGGCATGACTGGAAGCATGACTTGAAGCACTTCTGATTAATACTCTGTACACCCACTCACAATTACTCTCCACATTATTACCTACTACATGTATGCACTGTTGTACACCCACTGTACACCCACTCACAATTACACAGTCCACACTATTACCAGTCTAGCTGTTAGCCCCTCTCCGCCTGGCCGGTCAAGCGGGGGCGGAGAGGGGCTAGCAGGTGATACTTGGAATGGGGTTGGATATAATACAGCCGCCCTGTGCAAATCGTGATTCATTCAGTAGATGCTAGCAGCGCTGCTACACTTGATAACGTTGATCTGCAGATCTTCTTCAGTTGTACAACAGGTACCTAGCCTCGTTCCCAGGCGCTCCTTTCCCCTTCCAAGTGTCTGGAAATGAGGCATAAGTGAGCAGGACTCAAGTTTGAATTGACAAGTTCACACACTCACACACACTCTAGGTGATCGCTATGACTCAGAGCCTCGCTCTCGGTCACATCACAGTGAAAGTAGGAAGGAGGACGGCACAGGCGCCCACTACGATGAGGACCCTCGCGGCCCCATGGGGAACTACAAGGATGAAAACGGCAATGCGTCTGGCAGATTCTACAGCGATCAGGATGGTTCCTCCCACCCGTACAGAGATGTTAGCCCCAAGAAGGAGGAGCAGGAGGAGGAGGAGGAAAGAAAGAAGATGATCAGGAGAAGAAAGAGTATGTATGGAACTTGTCCTGTTGTACATACATGTACATGTATCTGTGTTCAGAAGGCTGAGTGAAATTGTCACTGTCTTTGAGTAGTAGCTTCGTTAGTTGATCCTGTACATGTAACTCATGAAGGATCAAGATTTGCTATTATTGATGTGATATTGAAGTATTGCTATGTACATGTACTGTACAGGCAGGTGTGCACTGTACAGGCAGGTGTGTACTGTACAGGCAGGTGTGCACTGTACAGGCAGGTGTGTACTGTACAGGCAGGTGTGTACTGTACAGGCAGGTGTGTACTGTACAGGCAGGTGTGTACTGTACAGGCAGGTGTGCACTGTACAGGCAGGTGTGTACTGTACAGGCAGGTGTGCACTGTACAGGCAGGTGTGCACTGTACAGGCAGGTGTGCACTGTACAGGCAGGTGTGTACTGTACAGGCAGGTGTGTACTGTACAGGCAGGTGTGCACTGTACAGGCAGGTGTGTACTGTACAGGCAGGTGTGTACTGTACAGGCAGGTGTGTACTGTACAGGCAGGTGTGTACTGTACAGGCAGGTGTGCACTGTACAGGCAGGTGTGTACTGTACAGGCAGGTGTGCACTTCAGTACCTACAATCATCCAAACCAGCTTCTGGTCGTCTTCATCTTTGTGGTCATCTTGGAACGAAGCTGTTCCAATTGACGCGCATCCCAGCTCATGCATGAAGATGCTTACACAAGGGAGCAGCTGCTTTCGCATAAGGACTGAAGTGTATATGACAAGTTTACAAGTCCGTGATAATTTGTACCGAGGCCTGTGCACACTTGGAGCATTCCTGTATGTGTGGAGGGATACGTGTATCACACCTGTACATAGTGATTCAAGAAGGGAATGCATAATACGCTGACTCAGCACAAACGAGAAACTTGACATGTGGCCAGGCCCTTTTCTGACAACAACCACATCAACTCACTCCTCTTATTCTTCCTCGATCTCTTGTCTACCCTCCCTCTCTCTGTCTGTCTTGCTCTCCAGGCGAGAAACCTCACCACTGAGAACCTCAACTCAGAAGGTTGGGCATCCCTCCCCCAGCCTTGTTCATGGAAGAAAGACAGGACAGCCGTCTAAGAAGGTTGATCTAGGTGCTGCAGCCATCTTTGCCAGCCAGGCAGAGAGCAGTGCAAGAAACAAGCCCTCTGACAGCAACCCCCCACTGGTGGGAACAGGAGGAGGGGAGGACCCACTTCTTGCCTTATTTGGAGGGTCCTCTACTGCTGACCAGACTCAGCTGCAACCTGTGTCTACACAAGGTCAGTAAGGTCGTGTGTGGGTGGGTGACGGAGAGTGAGAGTGAGTGTGAGTGAGAGAGAGTGACAGTCCATGGATTCTAAACACCTGACCCCAATAGCAGGTAGGCCTGCATAGGCAGCTATAGTATGCAGTATGTCAGTGATGTCCCTATGACCTGAAATGCACTGGTTGTGATGGAATCTCTCTTCCACTCCCACACACTTGCAGAAGGACAGTCGGGATTTGCTAACTTTGAGTCAGCATTTAAGACCAAACCAGACGAGCCCCAAACTGTTGGTATGTAATATTCCATCTGCTAGTCAATGAACCACATGTCCTAGGGTAGCGAGTCGCCCACTGTACGGGGTGTACACACTGTATGTTTCAGGCCTCATTGACTGCAGTGAGATGACCAGGAAAAGGCTGCTGAGCAACGTCATGATCTTGGCTTCGCAGCAAAATCACGTTCAGTGATACTTCAACTTCACAGCAACTTCAGTGTTACTTCGCCTTCACAGCAACGTTGTGATCAGTGGTACTTCAGCTTCACAGCAATGTCGCAATCAGTGGTTCTTCGGCTTCGCAGCAGCATCATGATCAGTGGTACTTTAGCTTCACTGCTACATCCTGATCTGTCTTAGAATTGGAGTTCATCGGTGTGTACCACCCACTGTGTGGCATTAGCAGTGTCGAACCTTTGCCTTGTGCTTGAGCTGGCTACACCGAGTACGTGTACCCGTAGGTACATGTGTACATGTACACTGTATTGGTACTAGAAATGTTGTCAGAGTGTGTGTGTGCACAGCTTCTTTGTCATGACATTTTCCTAGCCTGGAACCCCGTCGGAGTTCGAGGCTAGACACTTAGAATGCTCTTGCATGTACTTACACCTCCCTAATGCTCTTGCATGTACTTACACCTCCCTACGCACACACACGCTACACACACATATTCACACATCACACACACACATCCACACACACACATCCACACACACTCTCATGCCATGCCACGCAGGATCTCCTGCATTCGGCGACTTCTCTTCATTCCAATCTAGTGCAGCTGTCCAGCCTCAGCCTCAGCAGCCCACCCTTGCAGACTTTGGGGTCTTCCAGGGAGGTGTTCAGACCCAGGTGAGTGGGTGAAGAGTTTGGAGGGGAGGGGATGTGGGACAAAGGGTGTGGACCACCAGTGTGAAGGGGTTTGACCCTCAGCGGGTACATGTACACTGTACGTCGGTGCAAACAGCATTTTAGCCTTGTTCTGTAGGTTGTCATGGGTACATGCATTGGGTAGAATGTGTTGTGGACTAGCCTTGTAAGGAAGGCATTACTTTTGTGTTTTGCCTGACCTGCACACACACATACACTAACGCATGTGTAAACAAACACATGCTCTCCTAGCCTCGTACCCAGTCCCACGCCCAGCTTTTCGTCGCTTGCAGTACGGTAAAGCGGGCCGTACTGCAAGCGACGAAAAGCTGGGCGATAGCCTGGGAACGAGGCTATGCTCATCCCTCAGCCTCCTCCCTTTAACATCCTTCAGCCACAGCCCTCTGGAGGGCCCTTACTACAGCCACAGCCAGCAGGGGTGACAATCTTACAGCCTCAGCCATCAGGCGTGACACTCTTACAACCTCAGTCAGCAGGCGGGACAATCTTACAACCTCAGCCATCAGGGGGGACAACTTTACAACCTCAGCCGTCAGGGAACCCAGTCACACAGCCACATCCTGTGGCATCCTCACCACAGAAGGAACAGAAGGTGACTTGCAGTTATGCTTGTGTGGCTAAATTGTTACCCAAGCTCTCACCTGTTATTGCACATGTGCTGTAGTCTCCCATTGATTCAACAATTACAAAAGTTTTTATTTCCATATCTCGAGGTTTCATACGAAATTTGCACCGTACAAACATTTCCCGCTATACACTACCACAAGATGAGTGGTAGCAGATGAGAAGGCCAATCTTGCTGCAATCCCACACTGAAGGGAGCAGTGGAATGCTTGAGTTGCTTGCAAACAACAGATTCAACAGAAAAGGCTTTGAAGCCACTTGTGTGTAGACCTTCAATGTTTGGTCTGGATATGATCCACGTGGACCGACTACGTGAACTTAGTCGCGCATGCTCAAGCTCGGATACTAGGCCACTTTCTCTCCTCTCACACGGCCTGGGAACGAGTCTACCTCCTTGTTTGAGTAGACACTTGCCATTGGTGTATTGTTGCGAGATTACAGTTGTTAACTTCTGTACCAGCCTCTCCCTCAATCTCTACTTTCCGTACTTTCCGTCCATTAACTGAGAATGGTACTGTCTATGTGGTCAACAGTAGTGACTTGAATCTTCTTGCCAACTTGCAGAAACCTGACCAGCTAGGACGCTGGAGTACTCCTGGGGTCAACATTGACATTGACAACCTCATGACCTCCCCACCAAAGGTCACCACCTCCTCCTCCGGGCCATCCATGAACCAGTTAGCCCAATCTGGCTTCGGTACATCACAGACTCAGTTTGCGGGCCCGAACTATAACATTGACACATCTGCATTGATGGGGCAACGGCTGCCTCCCGGTGGGATGAGACCTGGTGGATTTGGAACCGGACCCGCGGTCGGAACAGGTATGGGTTACGCGGCCCCCGGAATGGGATATGGTGGAGTAAGGCCCATGTACTACACAGCAGCAGCAGGTGGATATGGTGCCCAGCCGATGGTCCCCGGTGGCTATGGTGCTAGCGGCTATGGTGGGATGGCAGGACCATACTCTAATGTGAACCCAATGGGGATGCAGCAGAGACCAATGTAGGCGTTATCTGCCTTCCCTCTTGCTAGGCAGTAGCTTTCCACTTCATTTTTTCTTTGTATTATGTACTAAGATTATTGTAATAGTAGTACGATGTGTACACTATGTAGTAGTGTCATTCTCAGGCTTTAGGGCCCACTACACAAACTGTCCGAACAAGAATCGAGAATGATGCTGCTTATACATAGCAGTTGTCTATTTCCAGTAATTGCATCTAATTCTGTAACTGTAAGTATTCTGATTTATATTTTGTCACCAGCTTGGTCTTAAGCTGTAAGTACACAGTTTCATATTTTTCGAGGTGGTGCAGGTGGTCCTTATGCATGCAAATTGTGCCGGAAGTTGCCTACAACAAGAAGTTGGGCGCGGCCAATTTGCGCGGAGGGATTTTCCCCATGTCCGAGGCTTTGTACCCGGACCCAATTCTGTGTGTCTTGGTGGGTCTAGTGGTGCTGCTAGCTATCTCTTGGCTCACTGCCAGCTTCCTCCGGCCCGCCAACAAGAGCATGGCCACCCCTCCTGAAGAGCATCACGTTGAACGTGAAGACGGCAGCACACAACTCGCCTCAGAGGGCAAATGGACGGTGGTGGGTCCTGCAGGGAAGCCCATGAGAACGCACCCGCTGTACAAGCGCGTGGCGGCCCTGAACGGAGAGGTGAACATGCTGTCAATAGTGGAGGTCAAGGAAAGGCTCAGGGAGATGGACTTGTCTTGCAGGTAGGCTATGTTTCTAATTAAAGCCTACTGCCTTGCCCCTCACTTATAGCGCTGGATGATACTGCTATTTCGATACCAGCACCAAGTACTTTCATGCTGGTATTGGCCAGCATAGGGGGAGGTCACACCCTATAGTCACAGTTGCGACCTGCAGGTCAAAGCTTTGACTGGCTCTTCGTGGCTTGACCACCAAGGGGAGGTCACGCCAATAAGCACCACAGTCACAGCTGCGACCGCGCTCGGTCAACCCGTATACTAAGGAAGTGGTGGAGTCGCTACGCATTCTTCCATATACTATCGCAAAGTCAACGGTCAAAGCCCGAAAATCAGCGCAGTCAACAATCAAAGCCTCGAAAATCAACGCAGTCAACGGTCAAGCAGCGCAAAAGAGCGGTCAAAGTTTTGACCCGCGGTCGCAGCTGTGACTGCGGAGTCTATTGGCATGACCTCCCCTTGACCACCCCCGCACACACACACACAGGGGCATACACCAGGTGCTAATCAAGCGCCTCAAGCACCGTCTGAGGCGGGATGCTGTTCGGAGTGATCCCTCTGCTCCCTGGGACCTCCGCTCCCAGACAGAGAGCAACCCTTACGGGCTGGACTACCTCTGTGTCCTGGACTTTGAGGCCACCTGCGAGGTGGAGAACCCCCCTGACTACGTCCATGAGATCATTGAATTTCCTGTGCTATTGCTGAACCTCAAAACCCTACAAGTCGTAAGTCATACCGTGGTTATTATCCCCATGCGTGTGCATGCACAGCAATTAAAGGGTTGAGTGATTGCTATACGTGCAATTCCGTCAACAATTACGATTAGTAACCTAATTTCTAGACTTCTACTCTTTATTGTTCCTATTGCAAGTTACATAACACATTTGCATACAGAACATAGTGGGGGATTGTAGTTTGAATGGATCTCAGAGCATGGTACATGTACACCCTTGCACGTAGAGACTGCTCCACGTAGAGACTGCTCCCAAACTGTGGGAGCAGTCTCCTTGTTTAAGTGCAATGTGTGTTGCTCTGAGATCTGCTTGCATGGGGTACAACCCAGAATAAGATGCTGTTGGACTCACTCCACCCTTCCCCTTGTTGTGTGGCTGCACACGGCCAGTCTTCTGAAGTGTTGCAGTCTTTCTTTTCTCACCAGGCAAATAATTTACTGCTTTCTTTGATGCTTTGAGTAACATCCAAATGTTAGTATTTGCATAATGTACCTGTGCCTTCCCTCCAGGACAGTTTATAGGCTATGAATAACTTAGCCTCAATCCTAGGCCGCGTGGGGTAGAGAAAAGTGCTCTCCTAACCCCTTATTCCCCCACCTACCCTCAGGAGGCTGAGTTTCACCACTACTGCCGACCTTGGCTCAATCCTGTACTGTCGGAATTCTGTAAGAGGCTGACAGGGATCAGACAGGTTAGTGCTGCTCCTTCGGTAGTTTACTACCTACCATCCATTCTCTTACTGAGTTCTTTTTGCGTTCTGCATCCTAATTTTCTGTAAACTTGACTCTGATCTATGACAGATATACTAAGATGTCCACCCTTGAAATATTCCCACCCTCCTGTCAGAGAAGTGTATTGTATGGGGTCATCATTGCATGAGGGTACACCCTTCCACCACTTTAGTAGCATACATGATGAAATCTCTCAACACTGCAGAAGACCCTGTCCTGTTTGTCCGTGCTTCACTTCAGCTACATCAACATCTGTTGGTCTTGATCGGGAGTTCTGCTAGCATTTCTGTTGAAACAGTAGCTTGACACTTGGCCTTCTTTGCCGGTGCTGTGTCAGCCACTAGAGCTTGTGTTACAACTAGAATATCACGCTAGGCTATCACTGGGATGCTCCAACAACCAAGCAACAATGGGATGTTTTCGATGAGCCGTTTCTCATATTGGAATATCTTTGTGGTCGGTAGTGTGTCATCCACATTCAGATTTTGTCCTTCGCACATTTACACATACTCTCAAGACACTCTACCCCCCCCCCCCCCCCCCCCCCCCCCCCCCCCCCCCCTTCCCAGTAGCAGTAGCTTTATTATCGGGAGATTATGGTATCTCATTTTTGCCCTTTGTGAGTGGTCCGTTTCCACTACTGTACAGGACCAGGTGAACCGAGCTCCCTACTTCATGGAAGTATTTCGGATGTTCACAGAGTGGCTAGAGTCCAAGGGGCTCACCACCACACACAAGTTTGCAGTAGTCACAGACTGGTAAGCAGATTGGCATGCAACTAGCTGGCTATGCTCCTTTGGCTGTTCAGGTTGACACATACTTTGAATAACTACTTCAATCCTAGGCCTCAGTGGATGACGACTGTTACTGCATGTAGACCTGCTACACATTGTGTAGATCAGATGGAATTTTAAATTACAGCTCCACTAAGGTTGCTAACTATGCACCAGCTTATGCAGTCTATCCACACACACACACACACACACACACACACACACACACACACACACACACACACACACACACACACACACACACACACACACACACACACACACACACACACACACACACACACACACACACACACACACACAATGACATGCTTTACGAAGCCCCTGGGACATTCGTGAGTGCCTCTTCCCTCAGTGCGTGCTGGCTCAAGTACCTTTCCCCAAGTACGCAACAAAGTGGATCGACGCAAGAAAACTGTTTGCAAGCTTCTATCAAATGAGAAGTGGAAATCTAGCCAAAATGCTGGAGTACCTCGGTATGAGGTTCGAAGGCAGGGAGCACTGTGGGCTGCACGACACCAGAAACATCCAGAGAGTGCTTGTCCAGATGATCAGGGATGGCTGTGTACTAAAGTATAACAGGTTCATGCCTGAAGATGCACTGTCAGATTTTGCCAAGAGATAGATCGGTGAATGGACCAAGAATCGTCATGGCAGCTGGCTGCATGGGTGTACCATTCCTCACCTCTAGCACTGGTGTAGAAATAATGTCGAATGATTTTTAATCGTCTCGTGTCATGCTGAATGTCAATGGTCATTACAATGATATCTTTTTTTATACTGTGGGGTACATATGCCCCGTTATAATGGTTAGCGTTGGATTGTACTAGCTACATCACTGTATGATGGAACATGTTCCTTGATATACTACACGACATGCATGTGACCAAGCTGCCATATATGGTGTATTTGGATTCCTACATAACCACATCCATATACTCCCTGCCCCCATCTTTTTCTTTGATTGCCATCCTTCACTCATCAACTGTGCCACTTCTTGAGATTGAGATTGTTATAGGAAAAAGTGAATATACCTTGCATACCTATTTCATGCAGCTGAAAAGCATGACGCCAAGCTATAACATTTTCAGCTGAAAATGCACGGGTGTAGCTGTACCTTGCAGCCGCGAGTATGAGTTTAGCGGCTCATTTTCAGGAAGTTCGCCAGCTCCTACCACGCCGGCCGTATATATATGCTATTCATCACTATATCGCTCCCTATGAACTGACCTCACTGCTAGGTGTGTTACGTACGTGGCAGTGCATTGGCAGCATGTTAGCCAGAACGTTGCGCTATATTATCTGCACGTACACATGCAGCGCTAGTGCTGGCGGCACCCTCCTCCAACTCATTAGTGTCCAGGCCCTTCAGTCTGCATCCTGGCTACACTAATAAATTGTGCATACTCCTTTTTCTCCCCTCCTTTATGGCTCCTCTCTAGATGAGTTTAAAAATTGCACGATAACGCAAAAATTGTAGCTAGCTAGCTAGCCACTTGCTCCTTTAGTATGTCGCTGGACCATAAGGACTTGCACAGGATTCTTTACTTGTATTGCACGTCTGGCCAATAGCCACCATGGTCCTTAGTGAATTGTATCATAGGAAGCCTTACTATCAAAGGGGCCTTAGCTAGCTATGTGATGAATAGCCTGCACAAAATCATATATCCAGTGGTACATATTGCACTGGATGTCCTGTAGAATAGGCAAAAGCATGCATGGTAGCCACAAGAAATAGTGCGCTGCAAGTTCTTGGGAGTGCTACAACCACAGGAGTAGCTATCCTGTCCCAACTCCCTGCGAGGGCAGGTGTCGAACGTACAAGCTGTCTAAATACCAACTTGCTGCGATCGAGAAACTGGCTTCGGAGTACCGTGTTTGTTATGTCCCCTGGGTGATGCATAGCCTCGTTCCCAGGCCTTCTCACCCCAGCGTTAGTACTGCAAGCGACAAACGCTGGGGTGAGAAGGCCTCAAACGAGGCTAGGTGATGTACAAGCCAGTTAGACCATGCCTTTACTTCCTCAGGTGGCATGGTGAGCTGACTACTACATATTTACCACGTACACTATACTTCAGCAAGCAGCGACTCAGGTAATCCATGCAGCAGATGGTAGCTATACGATGCCGACTGGAACGTGCACGTTAAGCAGTAACGTTAACTCACTATGATATGGGTGGAATGCTAAGGAGGGAAATGAATTGCCGCCAACAATAATAATGGTAGCTACATGTAGACTTGTGTGTATGGTTGCTATACAATCTGTTCCCAAACAGATCCGATGACTACCATTAGCAGCAATGGCAAGTTGCAGACACATCTTAATGCCGTGGGAGCATCGCGTCTGCTCAGAATGTTTCCTGAATGATCCTCATGCCATATCGCTCGTCAAGCTGCATGCACACTGCTTCAACCCGCAAAGACACAGGAGTGCTGTTCACGTGACTGTGGTGATTGACCAAGACCAGATCATGATGCAATCTATACGACCACTTCCGGAAAACTATTTGACTTGCTGTGAGAAATTCGTTCACTGCTCCAATTTTCAAGATTGCAGCAAAGGAGACGAGTGTTGCTCTGGACATAACAAGTTGGAGGTGGACACTTGGAACACCAAGAAGAGAATCATCTCAGGTAGAATGTTAACCATACATAGCATGCATCACAGGTAGCTACCTCAGTGTAAGTTGCCAATATTATCGGCTCATCAATGATTCATGGTATTGGTCACCGATAGGCTTGAATCACTCTCCTATTCGTGTTATATATCAGTCACTGGTGCATGATCCTCATGCATAACTTAGCTACCACTTGATAGTGGCTGGAAGCTCGTTCTTACACTGTAATACTTGAACTAACTATAGTGCTCCATGTTCTTCAAAGATGTATGTGGAACTTGGAAGCAGCGGTGTGACTCACACACACACTGATATACCGATTAGCGTCACATGACACCAATTGTGTTCACATTTTCTGATGCTCAAATGGAACCACGCAACCAACCCTCCTATAGCTAGCCTCGTTCCCAGGCCCAAGGCTGGGAACGAGGCTACAACCCTCCATTCCCTGTAGCTATACATATGGTGTAACTGGAGGAAAAGGCCTGGCATGAGACTGTCATGCCGCCTCATGAATATGCAGACATGCACACATTTCCTTCTCCAGCCATGTTTATAATAACGATGGCTGATTACAATAACGTGTAATACCTACAGATTTGATTACTTGACTACTTTCGTTGGCAAACCAATGTGTAACTTGAGGTCATAAATTTGTATGGCTTTTACTATATAGCTACCATAACTGGGTCTACCAGATTACTACGATCAAAACTGGTTATGAACTTAAACTGTACAGTGAAAAATATCGCAATATACAGGGTTAACCTAATCCCGACAATAGCATTGCAATTTAATAAAATCTCAAAGATCGAGCTTCTATTCTGTGTGTCTCCGGCTCTGTCTTCTTAAACGTCAGTAGGGTATGCCATGGTCAGCAACTACAGATATGGGAATACATAGACTCTGGCACGTGTTCATACCAAAGAACGTCCATTTCAGTGCAGTATGGATCTTAGACTGAGAGATGGGAGCACGGGTATTCCATGAATACACTCTAGTTTCTTTGTGCACTGATGATGCAAAATGTTGTATAGTCAAACTCTAACTATGCTTATCTATTTGCATGCATGCAGAGGACATTTCACAAGCCAGAATGATCTGTGATGCGGACCTACTCTACCAGTCTCCCTCCAGAGTGTGCCAAGCATGCTTTGAGCATGACCCAAATGCGGTGTGGCTTGCTTGGCTCAAGTGCACCAACCAAGAGGAACATAGCACCAGAGCAACCATGACCGTGGTGGTGAGCCTGTCTCACCGACGGCTCGTAACAGTCCAAGAGCTTCCATCCGCTGTCAGTAAGCTCAGTGAGCTGGCTCTGTGCCGTACTAACCCTGTTGCCATGGGTACAGCTTCAAGATGTGGAGGTGACCGGTGCAGACTAGCACACTCACAAGAAGAGCTCAACTACTGGAAGTGGAAGATTGTCATCCAGCTCTATGCACAGAAGGTCAGCTCACACTCAAATTGCACATACATACATATGAAGTAGAACAGGTCTGGCACAGACCCGGCAATGCCACCTCTTACACCTGTGCATCATGTGCTTTTCTGAATGCAGGACCCTAGTTTCCAGGATCTCTGCTCAAAGTTCCAGTACCCTGAGGAGTGTTCTCAGGTCATTGCACAGGGGGTACAGCGTACCCTGTTAATTGAGAGCTACAGGAGCAAGTTCCACATGCTGGTGTATTTGGAGGAACTGGAGCGTTCTCGGAAGATCATCAAAGAGTAAGAATATTTATAGTCATGTATTTAATTACTGATGCTCAGCAGTTAGATGTGTATTCATTAGCTCTACTAAGAATACCGCAATAAGAATTGCACATGGTTGGCAGGTGGTATACATGTTGCTAAGTATGGAAGTGCTTTTGAAAAAGGCAGTTCAGATTCTTGCTGAGGTCTGCACATATATCTTTTCCTCACATGATCCTTATTCCCAAGTACTTATCCACTGTGCAGGTGTGATAGCACAGCGAACATCCAGGTTCCTCTGGAGGGTAACTCAATCTATCTGACCGGCATGAGTAGCGTAGGGATGGATTATGCTGTCTACAACCGTGCAGATGTCAGGCTTACACTTGAGAATCGGCAGATGTTTTTTACAAGTGCTACCGGCAGAGATTACGATGCTGATGTGTTGATCCTCAAAATGTCGCCAAGTTTATGGACCTATCGTGGCAAGTCGCTCCAGAATGTTTTGGCCCACTTTGAAACCAAACGTAGCTATTTTCAGCGGCTACATCAGGCAATCGACTTTACTCCCACGAATGTCCTTCTGAAACTCCTTCCAACCCAAACAAGCTTTGCACCTCTCCCTCAGCAGCAGGTAAGCCATATGAACCTCAAGGCACAAAGGTTTTGTCTCGATACTGAGTACCAGATTCAGGCACTCCGACGGATGCTCTCTTGCAATCCAGCTGCCCCTTACCTACTCCTGGGACCATTCGGTACCGGCAAGACCTATGTCCTAGCAGCTGCTGTCGAAAAGCTGCTTCACGATCAGAGAAACAGGGTGCTTGTTTGTACACACCTCAATCGCGGTGCTGACAACTTATACGGAAGCCTTCAGAAGCGATTAGGCAACAGAAAGGCATGTAACCTGGTCCTTCGATTAGTCCCTAATAGAGAGGCCAAAGAAAATTTGAGGATTGATTGTTCTTGTCGAGCTGCAAATGAACCATTTTTAACAGTGGATGACATTTTTCAATGGCCAGCTATTGTCACAACCTTTATAACAGCAATTCAACTGAGGGAGAAGGAAATCAGAGATGGAAAACACATTCCATTCACGCACATTCTTATTGACGAAGGAGCCCAGTCTCCCGAACCCGAGACATTGGGAGCACTGATGCTGGCCAAGGAGCAAACCAGAGTTGCCATTGTCGGAGATAATCAACAGGCAAGCATAGAATACCACTTCAAGCAAATATAGTATTTTCGCATGCACACTGTACGTGCATCAATTAATGGTGTGGATGATGGTGGTTGTATTACTCACAGGTGGGTCCAAAGGTGACCGTTCTCAGTGATAAAGCAAGGGAGAATGGACTGGGTGACTCTATTATTGAAAGGCTCTTCACCCACTACAAAACGCTCAGGAAGGCCACCACTACTCATGCTGCTACCCTGCTAACCAACTACCGCTGCCATCCGAGCATCCTCATGCTGGCCTCTAGCCTCTTCTATGAGTGCACCCTCCTCAGCCGCAGCACGAGCAGGACCCACCCAAAGGCCCCCTTTCCCCTTGTCTTTGCCTGCACATCCCTCTCTCAGGAAGGGTTCAGCAATCTCCCAGCTGAGGATGAAAGAGAAGCTGAGATCCTAGTGAGAAAGATGCTGGAGTTTGTGAGGGACTGGCCAATCCAGCCAAACCAGCCTAAACCAGTTGTGGGCCTTCTTGCTTCCACCAAGCAACAGGTTAGCATCGTTTCATTCTGACAGCTGCATGATACCAGTAGTATATAAGAGTGCTAGTGTTGTTTTCTGTTTTTGACAGTGAGTGGAAAATTTCCTTGCTACACTTTTAATGGTGTATGTGCACACTTTTCATCACTAGGTGGTGTGCTTGCGCAGGAAGTACCATCAAATGAGGCGTGGACTTCCGCTTCCGGATCCTTGCAGGGTGGAAATACTACCAACCTACAATATACAAGGTATACTATATTTGTTACGATTCAAAAGTTGGATACATAAATAATTCCATTGAGTTCTCATTTTTTCAACACAGGAGAAGAGTTCTGTGCGGTATTCATCAGCACGTGTGAGTCCACTGACCAGGGAGGAAAGCCCCGAGACCTTGTGAAAAGCATCTGCAATGAATATGTTTTCAATACAGTAATCACAAGAGCGCAATCACTAGTCTTTAGTGCAGGCAATCCTTTCCTCCTTCAACGAATGGGCTCCCAATTCGAAACAAACTGCTGGTCAGAGTACATTCAGAGGTGTATCCAGTGCCAGTCTCTCATACTCCCAGATGTACTGTCCGAGGAGGAGCTTGAGAGACTTCCAGAACAGGTAAGGTTAACGTCTGCCAAGGTTTCACTGACTGAAGCGATGAGCCAAACAACCTCGATAGACCTCGAGATTGACGATGCTGTTGTTGAGAGGTACATAGCAGATCAGCAGAAGAGAAGCGAGTATAGAAAGTCTCACAGCCTAGTTCAGGATCCCAAGGGAAGGATGAGTTGGGTTGAAGAGGAAGGTTCAGATCAAGATCTGGTGTGTGACACTGACAAAGGGGTAGTCTGGTGCAGGATTGAGTGTAAGGATTACCGTACAGCCATTGCAGTCCCCGCTGACCCAGGTACACCTTCCATCAAGCTGAAAGGTCTACGAAATCGCAAGGCCTTTCATGGGGATGAAGTAAGAGTTGATATATCTAGTAAGCGCGTGCTCTTTGATGATGAAACGGAGCAAGCAATCAATGAAACCCATTTTGGGGCGTCATTCCTCTGTCGCGTTGACCCAAATAATCGCATCCTATTCTTCCCACTTGACAAACGCTATCCCAAGTTTGTCAATCTCCCTCCCATTGCCTGCAGGGAAGCTAATGGTGTGGCGTGCTTTGACCCTAAAAGCATCAACAGCAGCCCTAAGGTCAGCAACTTCATTCCGATGGAGTGTGCTGTCAAGATGCTCTTCATCGTCAAATTCCTCAGGTGGGAGCAACACTTCTACTACCCATTGGGGATAATTGTTGGTGCACTCCCTGCAGGCCATTCAGTCGACATGGGGGACCTGGCACGAAGAGTTGAGCATGGTATTCCGCTTGCACCTTGCCAACTCCCTACTGACCTTCCTACCACCACTCCTCAAAACACGTCCCACACCTTCAGAGATGCTTTCACCATTGATCCCGAGGGCTCTCTTGACCACGACGATGCCCTCACATGTGCTCTCCTCAAGAGGGAGGGAGACTCAGAGGAGTATCAAATTGGAGTGCACATCACGAACGTTCAGAAATACGTACCGACAGAGGGAGAGTTGCATAAGTTTGCATTGCAGAGAGGTTGTTCAGCATATCGTTCCCCGGACAACTGCATCAGTCCCATGCTTCCAGAAGAGCTTGTACAAATGACTAGTATTTGTGTCGGCAAACCAACTGATACATTCTCAGTCGTTGCTCGTGCCACTCTAAAGGGTGACAAGGTACAGCGAGTTGACAGCATAAAATTCCTGGAGAGTCAAGTGACGTCTGCGATTGAGTTGACGTACGAGGAAGCTCATGCGGTAGGTTTTAGTTCACGTGTATCTCAGTTACTTCAGAGCAAATTGGCAAGGTATAACAGCTCTCAGCTGCCAGGTAAGTTACCTCTCAAGAAAAAGCTTAACATTCTCTGGAAGACCGCCTTGTTCATACGCTACCAGAGGCTTGGGGAAGGAGCAGGCTGTTTCCTAGTAGATGAGCCCGAAGAGGAGGTGCATACTGAAGCTCACTTCCTCATTGAAGAGATGATGATATGGGCCAACCACCAAGTTGCTAAAAGGCTCCTGAAGACATTTCCAAACTCCACCATCCTTCGCGTTCAGGCCAGACCAGATCAGATGGAACTGGAGCAACTCTCAAGACAGCATGGCCAAAGTATGGCTACGTCTCATAACCTCAGGTCCTATCTGACCTCGGAGCAAAGTATTCCCCCTAATGTTCACATTATGCAGAGCACTCTTGAACAGATCACAGCCCAACTACTGGTAGGCAACACCCAGAAGGCACTCCATTTGATCCAGTTCGAACACAATCACCCTCAGATGGCGGTAGCTCATTCCCTCTTTCGCAACTTACGATCTAAAACCTTCTACTGCAAATCAGAATCAGGACAGAAAAGCTACTGGCATGATACCTTAAAGTGTGACCCCTACACTCACTTCACATCACCCATCCGGCGCTTTGTTGACATAGCCACTCAGCACCTGCTTCACGCTGCTCTCAGCAACCAAAGGTGTCCATACAGTGCACATGAGCTTGAAGATATATGTACACATTCAAAAGGTGCGGTGAAAAGGGCCAAAAACTATGACCGTGACATCAAGTGGCTACTCCTGGCTGACCAACTACTTCAAAGCAGCCAGGAGTTTGTTGCCTTTGTGCCAAGATTCTGTAAGAAGGGCACGCTAGAGGTATGCTTTAGTGACCCCACACTGAAAGTGTTGAGAGACAGAAGCATTCACCTCAGGCACCTGAACGCTTATGACATCTGCTCCAAGAAAGAGGGATCAAGCAGCAAAAGAACATCCTCTTCCGACACCCCTTCCGAGATGCTGTTCTCATGGAAGGTCAAGGTTTCTTCATTTCTTGGCTCAGCAGAGCGCTTCCTCTCCCACCCTCTCTTGGAGCTAACTAGTTCAGCAACATCCAGCACTGCTCCTATCCCGTACAGTGCAGCAATCAATATCTTTGTCCCTGATACAGCATCACACCTCATGGAGAGAACGCTACACGCAAACATCAAGCCCCTTACCTACACCATACCAGGACATGTCTGGAAGGAAGTGCAGGATTGCATTCAGCAAGACCTCCAGGGCGTCAACACAGATAGCCTGAGTGCATTACAGAGGCTTTGTGCCAGTAATGGTCCACCAGCAGCTCCACAAATCTCTGCCAAAATGCGAGAACTTTTAAAATCCCCATCTCCATTGTGGGTTTACACAATCCACCGACCAATAAAGCCTTGTGAAACATTGCACATGCAGCTCTCAGCATCTCGCCTGAAGCCGATTCTCACCACCTGCATCCAACTCCTAGAGGTGGGCCCTGGCCTTAGGATCTGTATCGAACACAATGAAAACCCAGCAGAATGTTTCGTTGACAAGCTCTGTGAAAGTGCCTCAAGGAATCGATATCTGAGCATTGAGCATTACTTCCAGTGCTGGGAACCAGTGGTTCTTGCAGAAGCAGCTATTGCTAGTCTTCAAGACACTGAGCTGCTGCTGGTGAAAGATGTTGTCCTGAAATGGCCCAGCTTGGCAATGCAAACCAAATCCAGCGGTCAAGTCTACTACCAACTCCACATTCCAGAAGGTTCAAAAGAGACGGGCGTGCTCATGGAGCTCCCCAAACAGTTTGTTAAATCTTCGTATGACTTCTTCAAGTTGAATGAGGGAGATTTAGCGTGCATTCGATATGATATCCAGATGGACCGAGGGAAGCTGACAAGAAGTGTATTTCACATGGTGATACACCACGTGGATCGTAAATTCAATGGAAGTGAACTGGATGCTGTCACTGCATACCTGAAGTTTGTCGGCCAGAACTCTAACTACATCAGTCCTGCCATAAAGAAGGTCCTTAACACTGCCAGCCCTCCCTGTTGTGAACTGCAGCTCATCCCTCTCACCCTGCCGTACAGGTGAGGTGTGACTGAAAAAACTGTACAACTTTTTTTTAAACTGTGTGTTCAGGCTATGATACCCATCTCTAAAATTGATGCCAAGATTTGGAATGCTTTTCTGACATGCATCTGTGACTTAGCTTTGCTGCAAACCGGAAGGCTTCTTCTGAGAATCAAATGTTTTCTTCCAAAAATGTAGAAGGCTTCTTCTGAAGAGCACTGGCTTTGTACGTACCTAAGTTTCCGAAAAACGGTGCAGCGTCACTTGCGGATCTTCCAGAGCTTAGCTGTGTTTATTTGTAATGGAAAACCTGACCAGCGACAGAAAGGTTTACAAATCTTGGCGTCAGTTTGAAAGATACATACCATAATATGCTTGTGTGATGTCATTTCCTTCCCTCGACAGGCGGGTATACCGTTCCCTTCATGACTTCACCTACAAGCAGGAAGCAGGCACTACACTGGCCAAAGCCATTGCTATTGGTGCTGCAAAGATCAGGCAATATGGTGAGTATAGTTAACTGAATGGTGGTGTAGCAACTTAATTGCTTTTAACTTCTCCTTCTTTTCTTCTTTGACTGCAGATCCTCCAAGTGTTAAGGAGATTCTCTCACAAGAAGACGCTTCCATAGCCACTTCACTGTGGCCACTGAGAGCACGTCCTGATCGAAGAGGGAGAGCCAAACTAAACAAATTCCAGATGAAGGCGATTGACCTAGCCTGCCACAATGATTTTGTCTTGATCCAAGGTCCACCTGGTACGTGAAGAACATAATGTTTTCACCTTGTGGTAGCCACCTTCATCATTGCAACATTTTTGAGCATAGTTAGGTAATTAGTTTTGCATAGTTAATTTTGCATAGCTCATTCCTGTTGAGTGAAGTACACGCTATTCTGCAAGGAGGTAAGTCAATATTCTCCACAAAACGATTACAAGCTAAACGAGACATAAAGCGTTACAACTAGGAGTACTGTGGATCGATACAACATCGCAATAGATTATTACTTCAAGATGGAGATGTAGATGGATAGGTATAAACGCATAGAGAGCTAGATATAATATTTATAGTTATACACCTAACTCGGTCTATTGTCTGTCACTTTTGTACAGGTACTGGGAAGAGTGTGACAGGAGCCCACATAGCATACGCCTTGGCCATGAAGCTGAGACTGGAGAGAGCAAAAGAGATGAAGTTCTCAGAATGTGACGGTACTAGGCCCTGTGTGATGTACTGTGGGTCTTCCCAGCAGTCTGTCAACGTTGTGCTTGGTAAGGCCACCAATATGCATGTAAGATTTCTAAGAATAAATATTCATTGCGGTCTTCTAACCTATATACCTTGAGAATATCCCTATCAGCCGATCTGCGTCATTATACTCCCACCAACTTTGTGGTTGGACTGTAGTATCAACAGTGTGGTAGCAATCCATCACTCTCATGCATGCACCAACATTACGTTGTCCCACACATTCAGACAAGCTGACAGAGCCCAATTCCCCAGCCACAACTACCTTAAAGGTCATCAGAGTGTTCAGTAAAGGGATTGAGAGAAAAGATTTCCCTGGACCGAAAGGAGACACAAGAGTCTTCCCTCTTGTGCGCTCAGGTGCAGAGTGCAATTCTCAGTACAGAAAATACGCTTTGCACCATCTTGTTCGCAAACAAGAACCCAGAATTGGAGTAATGGATGTGGAGTTTGCACAGCTGCACAAGGAAAGTAAGATCCCCAGCATCAGAGACAGTATAAGATATACGTCTCTGGTCCACGGCACTGAGGTTGCCGTCCTGAAGAACGATGTGGACATAATTCTGTGCACCTGCAATGAGGCCTCCAGCCACCGCATCATGAGGAGTGTCAGACCAACCTACTGCATTATTGATGAGTGTGCGATGGCCACTGAGCCAGAGTGCATGGTTCCCATTCGACTGGCAGAGCACGTGGTCCTCATCGGAGACCACAAGCAACTGCAGCCGGTTATCAGCAACAAGGACGCCAAACGGATGGGGCTGGGAAAGTCCCTCTTTGATCGTTATGTGGGCAAAGTTGGTGTGAGGGCTCACATGCTGCAAATCCAGTACAGAATGGTGAGCATGTTCAATGAATGGGGCAACATGTAGGTACACACCACGCATGCGGCATGCCTATCCAATGTGCTTACATATGCTCTCTGTACTTGGAATTAGACAGAATGCAGGTGAATGACAGTAGCTATATATAGTCGTCCTGGTATACAGGTGGATGACAATAGCCATATATGGCTATATCCTGGTTTGAATGGTGAATTTTTCCTCTGTAGCATGAAGCTCTGTGTGAATTCCCTTCAAGGGAGTTCTACAATGGGAAGCTGATGACGGATGATGAAATACATTACAGGAAGAACAGGGAAGCGTGTTTGCATGGCTTCTGGCCCCAAGGAAGGAGGAGGCCCTTTGTATTCTGTGACATCATCGGAAGGGAAGCAGAGACACACACTGGCAAGATGGGAACAGCTCGAGTGGGACTGGAGTCCAAGTACAACAAGGAAGAAGCAAGGAAGATAGTAAGAAACGTTCAGAAATTGTGCAATGTTTAGTCAGAGTACATTTGTACTCAACATGTTTGTAGCTAATTGCAGGATGATACTACAGTGGAACCTGTCTAATGTGGTCACCTGGGGGCCAAAAATATTTGGCCTTATTAGACAGGTGGCTGCATTACAGAAAACCTCTCTAAAGCGGTCATGTGAAGTTTTTAGTGTGATTGACCTCATTACAAAGGTTCTCGCACCACTGAAAAACTGATTCAAGTAAGTTCCATGAAGAAGACAACTAAGGACTTTCATTTTTGTATGTTCAGTTTGGCACTTTCTATAATGTTAAATGCACGCGCGCACGTACACAACCCATGCGCGCACGTACGCAACCCACACACGCACTCGGTGGCCATTATTGGCAGTGTCTTATAGCGTGCTATAGCGTGCTTGGGGTGGAGCAGTTAACGTGACCGCATTACACATTACACAGGTGACCGCTATAGAAGAACAGTAAAGTATGGAGACTATGGGCTCAAATTTCGAGACTTTCCCAAGCTGACTGCAAATGTGGAGGTGACCGCCTTATTCAGGTGGCTGCTAAGGCAGGTTTCACTGTATTTAGTGCCTATGCATGGCTTACTCATATCATCATTCATCTGTGTACGTAGGTGGAAATTGCGAAAGCCCTCATTCACAAACATGGGGTTGATCCCGATCAGATTGTAGCTCTGACCCCATACTCTGCCCAGAAGGAGGAAATCAAGGCACATCTAGAGAACCAGAAGGTCGCCGGAGTGGTAGTGAAGACTATAACTGAAAGCCAAGGTGTGTATAGAGGACTAACTGCTGGTGTACGGGTTGTTGTTTGCAACTGTTGTCCGTATAGCCCAAAATTTCAGTTCTACAATTAAGTTTAACACTGATTGCTGTACTGAGAAAGTTAAAGGCCTATACTGTTGGTGCAGGAACCAGATATATAGGTTTATAATTAGTGAACCAATAAAGGCAGACAGCTAATATTCCCAACAGCCACGGCATCATTTGTTCTTGAGGGACCTATATGTGCATGGTCAACCCCCCCCCCCCCCCCACGGCCACCTATATGAGTTTATGCATGCTTACATATGAATGTATAAAAACAAAATTTATAATGTACATAAGCAAACTTACAACCACACGCTTTCCTGGTGAAAATATGTTGTCTGGCTCCATATCATAGACTACAAAGCTCCTTATATATGACCACATACAATCCAAGCAACTATTTTGTGTCCGCAGGGAGTGAGTATGGGATTGTGCTTATGTCCACGGTTCGCTCAAGGCAGCTGGAAGAGATCACTGTTCACGGGAGGGAGAAGAAGCATGCTGACATCGGGTGGAAGTTGGCCAACTTGGGCTTCATCACCGACAGGCACCAGATCTGTGTTGGCATTACACGATGCAAGTATGGCCTGGTGATTGTTGGTAAGTGGCCGAACAAGGAGACGCACAATATGTTTCATCTTGTTACATTGTTGTTCTCATCTCACCACTCCCTTGCAGGCAACAAGGTGCTTCTTAGCTATGATCCAACTTGGAATAACCTTATTGAGCACTATGAAAGAAACAACTGTATCAGAACACGCTACAGTTTTCCAACATAGCTACTATAGCTCACTACGTAGTACACAACAAAATACCTACATGCAGGACAGAATGTTGCTATTTTTGTATTTATATATGTGTAGAGGATTGTTATAGCTTGGACTTTGCCATCAAACACCTAGTATTTTTGGGCCCCCAAACTAGCTAGAGGTACGCACTGGACTAGCTATAGGTACATGCTGGGTATTCCCCACACCAGCTATAGGGAATTCCCCACACCAGCTATAGGTGCATGCTGTATGGGTATTCCCCCCAGGACAACCACCTTGCATTTGACTGAAAGCCAGCTAGGTTGCAAGAATTAACACCAGGTAGGAGTGCTGTACATACGTGTAAACACACAGTGACGTGGATATGAGCATTCCTGAGTAGGCCTACGTACACTGCATTGATATAGACTGCTCTCTTAAATGTTGTGGTTGGTAGGGAAAATACAGTGGTTTACATTTCTACCCGCATATTCCAGATTTCTGAGAAGAACTCATAATGCACTTAGTGCAACCAGACCATCTTATTACTCCCATTGAAGGACTACCCATACATGGTGCTTTACTCCCCAGTGCAGACTATGTAGCGCTATGTAAGTATAGCTACTTGTCCAAGAACAAGAGTGGCTAGTAGCTATATAAATTCATCCCTTTTCTTGATCCTGACTACAGGCAGTGAGTGTATGGGATAGTTCTGATGTCCATGGTTCACAGAAGGCAGCTGAAAGATGTACATCACATACAATTTATGGAACATTGACGAAAGCAGGCCGATCGGGTAGAAGAGGACCACTAATCTTGCGGATTTCATCACTGACAAGCACCGTGGCATATGCATTACACGATGCAAGTAGCTATGGCCTGGTAATTGTTGGCAAGTGGCAAAATCAACAACAAAAATTATATGTTCATTTTCAGTGGTGCATGTTATAGCTATAGCTAACATGTTCACACCTTTCTTTCAGGCAACAAGGTGATGTGAATGAGCTTGGAGTGTCGAGCTTATATTGAGCACTATGCAAGAAATGATCGTGACTGCCATGACAGGACACATTCTTGGACCACAGCTATAGGTTAACTACCTGACGATACTGTCGCTGCATGCAAGGTAACTTAATAGAGATATAGTATATGGCATGGACATAGTTAGCTATGCAAAGTCATGATTAATTGCTCACTGAATTTATGAAATTCTATATTTGATGTCAAACACCTACTTAGCTTTTGATAATGGATTTGTCTAAGGGTGTTCCCAAGATTAATCGGTGCAGTTGAGTGAAGGCCAGGTTGCATAAACAACATTCCTAACACATACTGTCTGTGCTGTCTGTAATTTGACTGGTCATGCGGTGTCATGTGGTAATTAAAGGTGGAACTTAACCTAGCTAGCCATATAGCTTAGGGACTTTCCCACATTCAACAGTATTTCGCAATACTTCTTCGAGAACATTCTGATGGCCTAGCTAGTTACTAGTTATTATAAGCAATCACTCTACCAAAAAAACATAAACAACATTCCTAACACGTGCTGTCTTGTGTAATTTGATTGGTCATGCGTTGTCATGTGGTAAAGATGGGGGTGCCTACATGCAAACACACAGTGACGTAGAACTGCACATAGCTTAGGGACTTTCCGTATTCAACAGTATTTCGCAATACTTCTTCTTCGAGAACATTCTGATGGCCTAGCTACTAGTCAAGAGCGCATGATGACATCATTGTTTTTTCACGGCGGAGGAGGAAGAGCGTGTGACTGGCAAAAATTTAAAACAGGCGGAATCTCTGGCGTGTACTAAAAATAGAACACGTGAGCTCAACACGTTGGCTTCATCACGGATATCACGCCACTGTACTCGTAGTAAAGTTGCTAGCTAGCTGTAAATGGAGCGCTCAGAGCTCACCTTGCGAAGTCTTCGTTCTCACAGCCGTTATCGACACAAAGCGATTCGTTCTGCATTCTACCCGAGCCTGAAAGTCGGGCGGGGAGAAACGGTGGATGATTGTTTGCTCCACGAAGTACTTCGAAGTTGAAGGGGGTGGTATTGGCCCAGTTCTGTCTCTGACTGATAGTCCTCTGGCTCGAGATCGACTATTTCGCAGCTGTATCGTTTCTCACGCTCTGTTCTGACCCGCAATCTATTAGCTACAACGAGACCGGATGTGCTATTTTTAATACACGCGAAAGATTCTGCCTTCACCACGGGAGAATACGAAGTCACACGCTCTTCCTCCTCGACCTCCGCCGTGAAAAAACAATGATGTCATCATGCGCTCTTGTACTAGTATATAAGCAGCCACTCTACCAAGAAACCTGGGCCGCTCTAAAGCACTAAACTATAGCTAGTGAGTGGATCCCCTTGTAGTACACTGAAATCCGTTTGCTGTACTGGAAGTGTGCATGGTCGTTCCTAGAAGCTGTTACCGTCAGCTTATAACCATATTCAACCTTATCAAGAAGAGGCGTTTCATTGAATTGACGTCCGGGGGGCCGCCTCTCGGCCGATAAATAATTTCTCAATGACTGCTAGGGCTATTGATTACTTCGGACTACACATCGCGCTCCACAGTCACGTAAGTAAGTATTAATGTCGTAGCTACACCTGAAACTTGTCGTTCATGCGTAGGCCTACATCTAGTAGCTGATTGTGCAATATAAAACTGTCGGACTATGCACATCACGCTCCACATGTACATGCAGTTGTCGTAGCTAGCTACATCTAAACTTGCATGATGTTCGTGCACGAAGATATCAGCAATTGCAAGCTATTATTGCTCCGCCATTCAAATCGTAGCTGCATGAGTATACTTCCCTTGAGTTGCTGAACATATTCTCCTTTGGTGTAGAGAGAATGCCCGAAGAGAAATGGATCTCAGCAACTTTTTGATGCCATGGGAGCACAGCGTTTGCTCTACCTGTCTTCAGAGGAACCCACATTCAATATGGCTGGTTAAATGCAGATGCCTTGAGCCACAGCAGCATAGGAGAGCAAAGCATACTACGGTGATCATTGATCACGATTGCATGGAGATGGTGACCATACGACCTCTACCACACAATCATGAGCAGTTCCAGGGCCATTTTGTGAAATGCTGGCATTACCCAAACTGTAGTGACGGTACAACATGCAGATTTGCACACTCCAAAGCTGAACGCGATACATGGAATATCAAGAAAAGAATCCTAAAAGGTACGTGGGAATGTTTAATAATAATGATCAAAGTGTTCTGTTTGAAGTACATGATTCACACTGTAGATATAGCTAGCTAAGGCTACTGCAAAATACTTCAGCAATGTTGGGCTACCATGAATGCAACATGGCAGGCCAACTATCATCACAGCAACCAATAATTTATGTGTGACTGAGCAATTCCATTCCCATCTACAGCGAATGTAGCCCTTGTGAGTGAAGTGACTAGTGCAAGGTTGCAGTGCCAATCTGCAACAGAGGTCTGCAGAACCTGCCTCGAGGCCAACCCAAGAGCCATCTGGCTAACGTGGCTCAAGTGCATCCACCCAGACAAGCACCATGGCCATGATCACCCTAGAGTGACAACAGTGGTGGTTGAATCGCCCCAGCCACAAATGGTGAAGGTCCGACAACCTTTGATGAGGCTACACATTAACCAGCTTCAACTGTGCAGATACCATCAAGCCTACAGCAGGCAAGACAGCTGCTTGTTTGCACATTCCGAGGAGGAAGTCAACTACTGGAAGTGGAAGATTGCTGAGGAGCATTACAGCAACCTGGTGAGAGAATTAAATAGTGTGATCATTATTCTCGTGTCCAGACTGACAGTTTCATTGGAAACCTTTAGCTATGTGTGCATGTCCCATGAGTTTGTAAACGCAACAAGATTGAGTTAAATGCTGACGAAGGTTAGTCACTTACATAGCACAATGATAATTGCAGAATCAGCAGTCATACTGCAGAACAATTGCATAGTTAATCGCTTCTGAATAATTAGGCGGTATTTTGGGGTTACATGTTGTATCCTTTGCAATAGAAACAGATGCCAAACTGTTTAGCTATTATGAAGGTTGTTTTGAAAATATAGGATTCAAAGTTTCTAGACCTGTGCGTGGAGTACGGGTATCCAGCTGAAGATTCTGAGTCCGTGCTGAGGGGAGTGGAATGCGCACTGACTCCCGAGAGCTACAAGAGCAAATACCACAGACTGGTCTACCTGGATGACCTGGAACACACCCGGAAAATGATTCAAGAGTGAGCAATATTATTTATAGCTCTGTCAGCAATTCCTAGCATTATTCCAGGCTAGCACATGCACACTTGCAGTATTTGGTTACACCCTACCATCAGTAGCTCTATGAATACGTTGCTGGAAAAGGATTTATGGCCTGTGTAAGCCTCACTACCCCCACTGAATATGTGCACCGCATTCTTTGAATTAGCATGGGGGAAGGTACCTACTCAACTGTATTCTAAGTTCCAGGATACAGGCTACAGGCTACGTAATTAGGGAAATGGACTTCCTCTGCATGCGCACCCTACAGAGACAGCTGCTGGCTGTATACTGAACTGTTTTATGCCATCATCCCTACCTTGTTTCCCTACTTTTGCCGTTCTGCTATCCCTACATCTCGATACATGAATTGCAAAGAAAGTACAAAAAGTGATTCAAATGACTTTGACATCACATAGCCATGCAAATGTCTAGCAAAGCACCATATAAACATGACCAGTTGGGAATAAAGCATTCAGCCTCAGGTTTCGCACTTCAACAACATCCCCCTGGCGTGTTGTAACTAATGTATATCCACTTGACATTTCACCAGACCATCTCTACACACATATACATCCATGATCGCTTCCTCTCTCCTGGAACACAACCACTCCACTTGCAGGTGTGATGGTGATTTTGCCGTTGATGTGCCTCCAAGGGGAAAACAAGTTCATTTGATTGGAATGGATGCTGCAGCGATGGATTACGCTCTGCAAAACCATGCTACAGCAAAGTTTGCTCTCAGTGGTCGCAGTTACTCTGCTATCGTCAAGAGGCGAGACTATCAAATGGACTCACTGATTATCGACATGCCTGATCACTTTTTCTATTCATTTCGAGATTGTGTATTTGAAGATGTCCCTGTGCACTTCGAAATAAACCACTGGTACTTCTGGAGACTCCACTGTGCCATCGAATACGTGACGCCATCTCTCCTTCAAAAGTTGCTGCCAAATGAGACACTCTTTCGCCGTCCAGCTCCGATTCAAGATCGGCATATGCAAACCAACTTCCGCCTGGATGCCGAGTATCAAAGCAGGGCTTTAAGACAGATGCTTTCATGCAAACCGGGTGCTCCATACTTGCTTCTTGGTCCTTTTGGAACAGGTAAGACCCACGTGCTTGCGGCTGCGGTAGCAAAGCTGCTGGAGAACCCCCAGTCCAGAGTTCTAGTTTGCACCCACCAGAATTCCGGAGCAGACAACTTGTACAGAAGCCTTCAAGAGCATATCCGAGGGATTTCTCGAAAGGTGTTGCGCTTAATCCCTGATGCCAATACTCTCGATCGCATAGATGTAATTCCTGGCTTGTCCTACGAAGTTGTGCATGAAGTCAACCTCGCGTCAATATCCGGTGGTAGGTGGCCAGTGCTCGTTACAACTTTCCTCACAGCATTGTACTTGAAAGACAAAGTGAGAAAAGAAAGAGCCACACTCGAGTTCACTCACATCATCATTGACGAAGGGGCTCAGTCCAGGGAACCTGAGGCCCTTGGTGCTGTTGTCCTGGCAACCAATTCCACTTCTCTCATTGTTGCAGGGGATAACCAGCAGGTAATCAGACACTAGTTGATGGGATTTAGAGTTTTTGTTTGTGAATACATGTAAACAAACAGCTAGTATGTTATCTGTGGACATTGATGCTTGGTTTTGCTACCTATCCCTAGGTTGGTCCGCAAGTGGCCGTCTACAACAAAGTAGCAAGGGAGAACGGTCTTGGTACTTCTCTCATTGAAAGGCTCTTCACCCACTACAAAACGCTCAGGAAGGCCACCACTACTCATGCTGCTACCCTGCTGACCAACTACCGCTGCCATCCGAGCATCCTCATGCTGGCCTCTAGCCTCTTCTATGAGTGTACCCTCCTCAGCCGCAGCACGAGCAGGACCCACCCAAAGGCCCCCTTTCCCGTCGTCTTCACCTGCACCTCCCTCTCCCAGAATCTCAAGGAATTTGTTAACCTATCAGCTGAGAACGAGAGAGAGGCCGAGCTGCTCATCACGAAGATGTTGGAGTTTGTTAAAGATTGGCCAAGAAGGAGAGAAGAGAAGATGCCAACCGTTGCTCTTCTAGCAAGCTCTAGGCAGCAGGTTAGGTGGACCTTGACCACTGTATCGCGAGTCTTTTTATTCATGCATCTTGAATTTGTATTTCCTGTGTAGGTTGCTTGTTTGCGGAATAAATTCCATCGTCTGAAACCGCCAGGAATCTCTGAAACTTGCAATGTGGAGATAATGCCAACCTACATTATAGCAGGTACATATATGGTCATGTGTATAATTGCAGTATGCTGTATGTGTCTTTATAATTGATGCTATGATTTGGAAACCTTACCGTCACTGGTCCGGTTTTCCATTTACAAATGCAAACGCGGAAGGCCTGGAAGATCCGTAAGCAAAGCTGCACCGCTTTTCGGAGACTTAAGTACGTACAAAACCCAGCGCTCTTTGGAAGAAGCCTTCCACATCTTTGGAAGAAACCTTCTGATTCTTGGAAGAAGCCTTCCGGTTTTCAGCGAAGCAGCGCCGTGAAGTCATATTGGAAAAGTGTTCTGAATTGCGGCATCAATTTTAACGACACGTACCATAATATTATACAGTTGAAGTAGCCAGTTTCAGGTTTTCACGTACACATATATACAGGAATCCCTTCACTATAGGATGCATGATGCACACAGCTGATCATTGAACAATGTAATGATGTGTAACATTCCTAATATGATGTAACAGTGTTACTGCTCATCACGTTTCCAGGTCAGGAGTTTTCAGCTGTGTTTCTCAGCACACATGAGCCCACTGATCACAATGGCTACCCACGTGACCTTGTTCGAAGTGTCTGCAATGAATATGTCTTCAATACCATCATAACACGTGCACGGTCACTCATCTACGCCACAGGCAACCCATTTCTCCTTCACCATATGGGTAAGGCATTCGAAAAAAACTGCTGGGCGGAGTATATCCAGAGGTGCATTCAATGTCAAACCCTGATCCTGCCACAACAAAACACAGAAGCAAGGAGAAAGGAACTACCAGATCAAGTTGAACAGCTCTCGAAGATGGTGTTCCCAGGCAAAACTCTTGACCAAGCCATGGATCAAGCTCTGCAGCCTGACAATGCCGACACGATCATCGAGCGTTACATTGAAGACCTTCAGTCACGAAGAGAATTCAAAATTGCACACAAGCTGGTTCAGAATCCAAAGGGTCAAATGATTTGGGAAGAAGTGACAGAATTGGATTCAGCTGGCCCTCAACCTGAAAGGAGAGACGTAGTCTGGTGTAAGCTTGACTGCAAGGACTATCGCAATGTTGTTGCACACCCAACTGACATGACCAAGGAACCAATCAAATTGGAAGGAGTCTCCAGTCGAAGGCTGGGTTTTCATGACGATGTAGTGCCAATTGATACCGTTAAAAAATGTGTACTTCTCGATGCTGATACAGAAAAGGCAGTATCCAAGACGCACTTTGGTGCATCGTTCCTCTGCCGAGTGAATCCAAAGAATCCCATTCAGTTCTTCCCCCTTGACAAGCGCTACCCGAAGTTTGTCAACCTTCCAACCCTGACACGTAGAGAGGCAGACGGTGTAGTGTGCTTCGACCCAAAAAGCATAAACAGCAGCCCAAAGATGAACAACTTCATCCCAATGGAGTGTGCGGTCAAGATGCTCTTTATCGTCAAATTCCTTGGTTGGCGTGCAAGATTTGCCTATCCGCTTGGCATCATAGTTGGTGCAATGCCTGCTGGCTACTCAGTTAGTGCAGGTGATCTTGTCCTAAGGATTGTTCACAACATTCCCTTTGCACCTAGCCACTCTCCTATTGCTTTGCCTTCAACCACCCCGCAAAACACATCACACATTTTCAAGGATGCTTTCACCATTGATCCTGACGGTTCTACTGACCATGATGATGCCCTCACGTGTGCTTTTCTGAGGAAAGATGAAGAAACAGAGGAGTACCGAATTGGAGTGCATATCACCAATGTCCAGAAGTACATACCGATAGGTGGAGAGCTGGATGAAGCCGCAATGGAAAAAGGCTGTTCCGTCTATCGCTCCCCAGATAACTGCATCAGTCCCATGCTCCCAGAAACAATAATCCAAGCCAGCAGCATTGACAAAGGAAAGCCAAGGGATGCATTCTCGATAGTCACGCAGGTTACGCTCAAGAATGGAGCTGTGCAGCGAATCCACAGGGTTGCAATTATGGAAAGCCAGATTGAGTCTTCAGTGGAGCTCACATACCAAGAAGCACAGGCCATCATGGCTGGTCCAACTACACACACACTCAATCTAAAGCTCCAAATCTTGCTCAAAGTGGCCTCATTCTTGCGCAACCAAAGGCTTGGCAGTGCCGGTGGATACCAAAACCCGAGTGAACCAGAGGAGGAGCTATGTCTAGAAGCCCACTTCCTTGTGGCAGAACTCATGATATGGGCCAACCACGAAGTAGCCACAAGACTAGTAAGAGCTTTCCCGACTCACACAATTGTCCGAGTGCAACCAGAACCAAATGAAGAGAGGATAGAGTCAATTCTGGAGGAGCATGCTCCACACATGGCTGCCTCTCTTGACCTACAAAAGTACGTCCCTCCAGAACATCGGTCATTTACCTCAGTCCAATTCCTAAAAAGCACTCTCAAGAAACTTCAAGAGCACTTAAGAAATGGTAAGATCAGAGAAGCACTCCGCTTCATCCAGTTTGAGCATATTCATCCACAGCTAGCTGTGGTGCATGCACTCTTTCGCTTTGCATGCTCACGATCTTCGTACTGCTTGTCCGGATCAGGTGAGCAAAGCTATATCCATGACAGCCTGAGATGTGACTACTACACCCATTTCACCTCACCCATCCGGCGCTTCATTGACATCGTCATTCAGCGCTTGCTACATGCTGCCCTCAACAGCCAGCAGTGCCCGTACGAGATTGAACAACTGAAAGGGATTTGTGACCAAGCCTCAGCGGCCATTAAACGGGCAAACAATTATGAGCATGACATCACAAAACTAATCCTAGCCACTGAACTGCAGGAGAACAGCAAGTCATTCCTCGGTTTTGTGATGGAAATTAAGGACGGTAAGCTCCAGTTTTGCTTCAGTGACCTCACTCTGAAGGTACTGCATTCTAGAGAGACAAGCATCCACTTGAAATGCCTCAATGCCAGTACAATCCCCTCACAAAGTGGAACAGAGGCAGCAGAACGAAGGCCTCCCGAAGCCAGTCCCTCAAACCCAGCAGAGCAGCAACAGGCTGCGGCAGGTGAGAATCATCCAATGTACTCCTGGAAGGTTAAAGTGGCATCCGTTCTTGGTACCCCAGGTCATTTCCTCGCACATTCTGACCTGGAGTTCACAAGTGCAGAAGAAGTCATCACTTCAGAACCTCATACAAAAATCAGCCTCTTCATCCCTGAGAGCAGAGATGCCACTGAGAATGTCACAACTTCACATTTAAAAGAACACAAGCTCCAAGCAAGAATCAAACCCCTCACTTCCACTATACCAGAAAACGTATGGAAAATGGCTCATGCATGTCTTAAGGAAGATCCTCAGATCCTCAGTGCTCCTGCTCTCCTACGCAAGTTTTCCATCAACTCTCCTCTGCCGAGCACTTGTGATGCGTATAGCGCCACCTCCTGCTCCCCTCTATGGATATACAAGATCCATCTCCCAGTACAGCCCTGTGAAGTTCTTCGTGTACAAATGTCAGCAGTACGGCAAAAGGCTAGCCTTGCTCCGTGTATCCAACTCTTAGAGGTGGGACCGGGCTTGAGCATATGCATCCAACACAATGACAACCCCGCAGAATGCTTCACGGACAAACTCACAGAGAATGCCTCAAAGAAAACGTACACAAACATCCAAGAGTACTTCCGACTCTGGGAACAAGTTATTCTTGCAGAAGCAGCTGTTTCAAGCATCACTGATAGCGAGCTACTCTTCATAAAAGATGTTCCCCTGATTTGGCCCAAATTAGCCACGCAAACTGAGTCGAGTGGCCAGGTCTACTACCAGCTGCACATTCCAGATGGCCAGGTGGAAGCTGGTGTCTGTATGAAGCTGCCAGAGCAGTTTGTGAAGTCCTCGTATGATTTCTTCAAGTTCAGCGAAGGAGATCTAGCATGTGTCCGATACGATACCCGTGGCATTAAATTTGTTCTCCACATGGTTGTCTATCATGTCAAGCGCCTGGTCAAGGAGGGTGAGCTGGTTGGACTTGAAGTCTACCTCAAATTTGTCGGCCACAACTCCAACTACATCAGCTCTGCCATGAAGAGGGTCCTTACCAGTGACAATCGTCCCCGCTGTGAAGTGCAGCTCATCTCCCTGTCCCTACCATACCAGTAAGTCTGAACGCCAACCATACATGGTGGGAAACACATGCTACACTACCATACTATAATTATATAGAATTTTTTGATGGATTTAAACTTTAGCCTTAACCTGCAAAGCACAATAGAATTTGGGCGGAAGGACAGTGTGACAACTGGAAGGAGTAACTAGGCGAAAGTCTGGGTAATCAAAGACTGCTGCACTATACTTCTAGAAATAGATTTAGATTCACAGTAATAGAATAGAATTTGGGAGTTAGAAAATAGCGAAGGAATGGCATGTGATCAGTGCTTTATCTACAGATTCTATTTTGGTGGGTGGAATTCAGGCCCTGAAATAAACGCTGCATATCATGTGACCAACGGGGATCTTGCTATATATGAATCAATGCAGTCACTAGTGGGGAAGTGGTCTATACTCAAAATGCTGCTCTGTCCCTATACAGACGAGTCTACCACTCCCTGTGTGAGTTAGTAAAGCAAGCAGGATCTCACCAACTTGCAGAGCGAATTGCTCTTGGAATAGCAAGGACAGGAGATCCAAGTAAGTGTGTGCACGATGGCCCACTGCCATGCTGTTATTCATGCAGCTGTGTTAAACTGTGTAGCAATACAATTAAGAAGATATCAAAGCAGAGAGTCAGTACTTTACAAATTGTTTCCCCACAGATCCCCCAAGCATCAACACACTTCTCCAAACTGTGAAAGCTTCCCTCGCCACCTCACTCTGGCCACAAACAGTACGTCCAGATAGGAGAGGGTGGGTCAAGCTCAATAAATACCAGAGGAAGGCTATTGATCTCGCTTACAGCAACCACTTCGTGATGATTCAGGGCCCTCCAGGTACAGGATTGAGTACAGCCCAACATAATACAAGATTGTAGACTATTTTACTTCAAACCATTCCATGCAGGCACTGGAAAGAGTGTCACTGGAGCTCATATTGCATATGCTTTAGCCATGAAGCTGCAAAATGAAACAAGGCTGACCCGAGGCAGTGCAGAAGAGCCCAGACCCTGCGTGATGTACTGTGGGCCTTCCCAGCAGTCAGTCAATGTTGTACTCAGTAAGTACATAACAATATGGCTTTCTTCTGAAAATCATTAGGTTGCATCTTGTATCAGCTCATGCATGGTTATGGAGAGCAACAAATGCTGATGCATGAATACTTGCAGCAAAGCAAACAGTGGTGTTTCACAGCAAGGTGTATAACATAAACTCCATACAGAAAATGTTTATACGATATGACATCATAGCTAAATTTGAAACATACACTGTGGTTTGACTGTTATGTAATCTGCACACAGCGGTACTCTCTATAGTGTGCTACCATATGTGATTATTCCACAGACATACTGACAGCACAAGATTCCCCTGTGAGAGATTCCCTCAGAATAGTGAGGGTATACAGCAAGGCAATTGAGAGGAAGGACTTCCCCGGAGCAAAGCACCACACAGAAGTCTTTCGCCAGGAGCGCACGGATGCAAAGTGTGATCCCAGATCCGAGGAATATGCCTTACACCACTTGATTCGAGACAGAAATTCCGAAATTGAAAGGATGGATCAAAAATTTGACAGGCTGAAGAAAAAGATCCCCAGCGGTGCTATGAGGGGAAGGTATCGCTCTCTGATCCACGACTCTGAGGTTGCGGTCCTGAGGGGTAACGTTGACATAGTTTTGTGCACCTGCAATGAAGCCTCCAGCCACCGCATTATAAAGAGTGTCAGACCAACCTACTGTATTATTGATGAGTGTGCGATGGCCACTGAGCCAGAGTGCATGGTTCCGATCCGCCTCGCAGAGCATGTGGTCCTCATCGGGGACCACAACCAGCTGCAGCCTGTTCTCAGCAATAGGGATGCCAAGCAGATGGGGCTGGGGAAGTCCCTTTTTGAGCGCTACATGGATGAAGTTGGTGTGAGGGCTCACATGCTGCAAATCCAGTACAGAATGGTAAACATCTTTACTCTACCATCATGAAACGGACCTGCATGATTGACTGTGCAAGCCTTGCAATTCGGGCATAACTATGCATTACCATGAAGTTAAGTTACTCATACATAGCTTCTATACATCTTCCTCTGTAGCATGAAGCTCTGTGTGAGTTCCCTTCATGGGAGTTCTACGAGGGGAAACTGGTGACAGACAATTCCGTAAAATATCGGAAGAACCGTGAGGCACGGTTACGTGGCTTCTGGCCCCAGAGGAGAAGCAGGCCCTTTGCATTCTGTGATGTCGTTGGAAGGGAGGCTGAGACTCACACCGGCCAGAAGGAAATGTCCCGAGTGGGACTGGAGTCCAAATACAATGTGAAGGAAGCACAAAAGATAGTAAGGAATTGATGTCTCCTGAATAGAACTTATCATGATAATGTAGTTCAACTTACAATTTACAACTACTGACTAATTGGTGAACCGTGATGAATCAGCAGGAAATGGTCCATTATTATTGGCTATTAGTGTTTAGAGTGGGACCCAGCCCACTATTGCTCTTTCGCTCAAGGCTGTGAGCAATGAGCTATGCCATGCAGACTCACACAGACGCAGTGAGGGGTGAGAGCTCGTTAGACAACTAAAGTGAGAACTGTCGTGCACGTGTGTCGCACTAATGTGAGCCACACCATGAGGAAGGTAAGGGCTCACCAGACTTCTGCACAGGGAGCTGGCCGGCACTGGATCCACACAAGCAGAATGGGACCAGCAGCCGAAGCAAGCCAAGCTACTCGTAATGTTTTATGTTCTCTATGGGAAACGAATGGATTCTCTGAGTCAGACTCATATCCCCTGATGGAGTATACCATGTCACATACACGAATACACACACAAAAAACGACCAATAATTAAGTTTATGTGATGACATCGCACAGAACTAATCTGCAAAACTAATCTTTTGACATAACTCATTACTGTCTGTTAACCTCCAGGTGCAGATCATGAAGGTGCTAATAGATGACCACGCAATTGATCCGAGACAAATAGCGGCCCTGACCCCCTACTCAGCTCAGAGGGAGGAAATCCGAAAGCAGATGAAGAAACAGAGAGTTACCGGGGTTCAGGTGAAGACCATCACTGAGAGCCAAGGTAAACAAGCTAGAGGCACACTGCAAACAGATTATAATCGTACGATCAGAAGTGTATAAGCTATCATTGTTGATCTGCTCCTGGACTTGTCAGTTAATTTGGAACCCATGCAGTTTCAGGTCCAGTATACAATTAATGATGTGGACAAAGTTAACTGTGAAATACATAGTGGGAAATGTTCACTGTAAGTAAAATTTGCCACCTTCTGGGTGTCAGTAGCAATAGCAGCTAAGAGCCAACTTGGTCCCTACATTAGCTAGATAAAATCGGAGAGTGTGCCAGCGAGAATGCTGATTCTGCTGCAGCCAACAGTTGAATCAGTCCTTGCACTTGTCGCAAAGTATTTGTGGACAGTGTTGCGTGGTTCCCGTTGCTAATCTAGTCCCTACGTAACCAATGGCAGCTTTCCAAATATTGCTGTAAACGTAGTAACCACAAACACAACATTTTGTTTGGCATCTCAATTTCTGGTATCAAAAGGGTTATAAACATTCAGGAGCTTAGTTTTCCCCAATCAGCATAGACATGCAAATAAATTTTCCTGAGTAGTCCTACCAGCTTTGGTGAGATTTTTTTCCTGCTGAAATTTCCTGGTATATGTAACACAGGAGGACCACACTGGCTTTGTGTAATGCGCGTGTGCTGACCTATTTTCTCATAGTCTGTGTATGATACATACATTAGTCACTTCCTATTATTTCTATTCTGCTGCTATAAATTTCCCAGGCAGCGAGTATGGGATCGTCTTGCTCTCTACGGTCCGTTCACGGAAGCTTGATGAGATCACCTCCAGAGATGGGAAGAAGAAGAAGGCCGACATCGGGTGGCTGAGATCCAACTTGGGTTTCATCACTGACAGGCATCAGATCTGTGTCGGTATTACACGATGCAAGTATGGCCTGGTGATTGTTGGTAAGTACTTTGCATGAAACAAGAGTGCATAACTACATGTAGACGCCCCGTGGAGGAAGAGAGTATATAACTTTCGTGGAGGGAGGGGGGGGGGGGGGGGGGGGGGGGGGGGGGGATTATCTCATTCTTTACTGGAAACAAAGTAAGGAGTGATGACAGGGGGAAAAAACCCCTATTTTCATCCCCCTCAGGCAACAAGGTGCTCCTCAGCTACGACCACACCTGGAATGCTCTCATTCAGCACTACAGGAGGAATGGCTGCCTTGTGGACAGCCGATCGCGATTCCCTTATTAGGTCCTACCATGGTAGGATCGTTACTTTGATACACATCTGTGTTTCTGTGTTGAGTTTCATGGGCTACAGTGTGCGTAATGCTTGTATCATAGTCAGAGTTCATGCTGCATATATTTTGCTAGTTTTGTGCGTGTCCTTTAGCTAAACAGCTGCAAGTCACCCCAGATTGTACATTTACAGGAGTTTATGGCTGGTCCATACTGATGTTTGTTGTACGTAGATAGCTGCATGCATTCTTGAGCTGCTTGTGTGTAAACTGCATGGTTGTGTTGTGTAGCATCATTAGATGTTCCTTTCCTTCCAGTTCATGGCTTCATTTAGCCTCGTTCCCAGGCTGTGCAGCCTGGGAACGAGGCTAGGATTAATGTGCTCCAGTCAATCCTCTCCACCCATCATTGATCACGGACATGGACGATCAGAGAGAAGTAGTTGTGTTCCTCCCCATCAATACTGATCCGGGAGCAAACATGTTTGTCTGGACTGCATGCATATGTAGCTAGTTAACAACAAGTCATTAAGTCGCCTCAACCCAAGTGCTGTGGCAAGGGTCTGGGAACATGGTACTGCTTCACGATTGCTGCAGTGATTGTGTAAGTATATAGCTAAGGACACAGTAAGTCATCACTTTACTGTGTATATATCACATACGAATTCGTTGCCCCATTAGTGTTCACACAAACACACACGATCATGTTTATGCATGCATATGCTCGAGTAAGCCCCTCCCCCAACTTCCTATGTAATGATGTCATTGAACGTTAGTGCCATGCAGCGTCAAGAAAATCAGAGCCAGTGAGCCCCTCTTCCTAGCTGTCAGTAAAGCCATCAACAATGAAGATGAGAAAGACCATGCATGCAGGGTAACGGCCAGAGTGGTGAGACAGAGTAGCTATGTGTGTACCAGTGAAGGGAAACTTTGTCTCAGAATCAGACTGGCCTCAGAGGAAATCTTGGACGATTGATTGTCTCTATGCAGCCAGCACTAATTATACATTGGTTGTAGGATAACACTGCCTTTACTATGACTCAATAAGTATGTCTTGTGCACGTGACCATGCAGGCTGCCATATATGGTTCTTACATGACCACATCCCGATACTTCTCACTTCAAAGTAATGTCTCACTTCAAAGTAATGTCATCTGGCTATAGCTAGCTACTGGCCTGTGTAGAAGCACCTCAAGCGAAGTCATTTGCCCTAATGTCACTTCTTGAGAATTGGAGGATGGTGCGTTGAATTATTATTTCAGCTGAATCTAATAATTATTTGACTTTGGGATAGCGGTAAAACACTGGCCATTTTGGGAAAGGAATACCTAGTAGCTAGATATTAGCCTGTTTAGCTGAAATCGTAACGGATGCTTTGTTCCTATGAAAAGTAATCATGGTATGTGAATGCGTGTAACTATGACCTTTTAAAGAAAATATTTCAGCTGGACGCTATGAATACCTTGAAATTGATAATTCAAGTGAACCAGGCTCCCTGTGAACAGTGTGCGTTTGCTCATTAGCCCTCAACGGGAAAATTCGCCAACTCCCAGTGAACCGAATTCTCCAGGAAAACTGCCAGTTCATGTCACCCTTCCGTCGCCGAAACGGTAAAGTTTATCGACCTCTCTACACCCAGCGCGCGCTGTTTATACCTGCACAGCGCTGGTCCTTGCACGATAGTGTCGGGAATTTAATCAAATTGTCGGAGGGCTGTCATTAGTTAATTTGAGCAGAATGGAGAATGGTGTACGTGTCAGGGTATGGCAATCCAGAGAGCTGTACATATCAAGTAGCTAGCTGGTGTAAGGCGGCAACCCGGAGTAGCTGCTGTATGCCAACACAGAGAGCGGTGCCAAGAAGTAGGCTAGCTGGCGTATGTATGCCAGCCCAGAGTTCGGTGTCAAGAAGTACGCTAGCTGGTGTAGATATATACCAGCCGAGAGAGCGGTGTCAAGCCAATAGCTGCATAGTGTAACAATATGCCAACCCTGAGAATGCTGTCAAGAAATAGCTGGTGTATGCCAACCCATGCAAGCTATAGGCAGTGTTTTTTCTAAGAGTTAGGCGAGTTCTTGCTCCATGCATGCACAATCGGTAAATTATCCCCCACGCGAGTTTAGTCCCAGCTATACATACACCTTGGGTATAAACTATGCAGCCGGCGGGATGACAGTATTCTACTCATAAGACATCCTATGTGTAACACTGATCACTTCCTTAGTATCACAATAACTACTGTGGATGAGTTGGTAAAGAGTAAAGGTTGTGACCGTCATTGTGCAAAGTGGCTAGTTATATGCAGTTAGATAGAACAGTGCATATCGTCAATGTATATGCTGTGTCATATATAATACCTACTTCAGCATGATGTTTATGCTTGCTCTATACTACCTTTGTTCCAAATAGATTCACTGATTAACATTCAGAGAAGCAATGGCAAGCTGCAGGCACATCTTAATGCCGTGGGAGCACCGTGTCTGCTCAGAATGTTTCCAGAATGATCCTCATGCCATATGGCTGGTCAAGCTGCATGCTTGCTGCTTCAACCCGCAAAGACACGGGAGTGCAGTTCACGTGACTGTGGTGATTGACCAAGACCAGATCATGATGCAACCGATCCGACCACTTCCGGGAAATTGTTTTACTTTCCATGGAAGGTTTGTTCGCTGCAGCAACCTTCCAGACTGCAGCAAAGGAGACAAGTGTCGTTTTGGACATAACACGTTTGAGGTGGACAGTTGGAATGCCAAGAAGAAGATCATCTCAGGTGGGAAGCCATTAGCTATATCATGCGGCACCTGTTAGGAGTGCTTGCATAGTTAGTTACACAGCATTCAGTGAGTGAGTGTTTCAATAGTGCTGCTAACCATATGTAGCAATCAATCCATTGTGACCATTGTTGCATGGCTGGAGGGGAGGAACAATTGCATACGCCGAGGGTTCTTTTGACACAGTTTGGTTACCTCACACTTACAATTGGAAGGAGCTCAGAGTAAGTGATCAATTATTGGCCGCCATGTATAATCAGACACTCCCACACAGAGACGAAACAATGTAGAAACTCAGAAATACAACAGAAATGTAGCATGGGCACAGGTTAGCTGGCACTCCAAAAATAGCACCCAACCATCATTTCCTGTTCACACTAAGGGCAATGCAAGTGACTGTCTGATAATATCAAAAGATCAGACAGGTAGCATGTATTTCCAGACACCATTTCCTGTTCCTTCCTTGAAGCAGCTTTCAGCGAAATTCCTGCACCACTGGAAAGGCCTAAGTTCCTTCTGTTCCAGGCCTGATTTTTGTCACCATAACTGCTTTGGTCACTGAGGACGTGGACAAATTTTGACCATGGTCTTTCCCCCTCTAACAAAATAGTGGATTTTGCCTTTCATTAGCTTTAACGTCACCCTATATACAGAAGGCCTATGATATGGGGATCATAGGAATCTACAGGTCCTCAGCAGCACACTGGTACAAGTTTGGTGTTCATACGTTGTGTTGTTCCCGAGATAGAGCTGTTTTCCCTATTTTCCCCAATGAAAACAGTTCCATCTCAAGAAAAGCTGTTTTCATTGAAATAGGAAAAACAGCTTTATCTCGGGAACAACACAATCTATGAACAACAAACTTGTACCAGTGTGTTGCTTAGGACCTGTAGATTCTTATGACCCCCATTATCATAGGCCTTCTGTATATTGGGTGACCTTAAAGCTAATAAAAGGCAAAATCCACTATTTTGGGAAAGACCATGGTCAAATTTGTCCACGCCCCTCAGTGACCAAAGCAGTTATGGTGACAAAAATCAGGCCTGGAACTTAGGCCTTTCCAGTGGTGCAGGAATTTCGCTGAAAGCTGCTTCAGGGAAGGAACAGGAAGTGGTGTCTGGAAATACATGCGCCCTGTCTGATCTTTGATATTATCAGACAGTCACTTGCATTGCCCTTAGTGCAAACAGGAAATGATGGCTGGGTGCCATTTTTGGAGCGCCAGCTAACCAGTGCCCATGCTACATTTCTGTTGTATTTCTGCATTGTTTCGTCTCTGTGTGGGAGTGTCTGATTAGACATGGCAGCCAATAATTGATCACTTACTTTATTTAGGTCCTGACACTCCTTTTGGGGGGTTTCATACAATAAATTTTAGGGGACATTTTCATGACAAGCAGACACATTGTGTGAATTCCCAGGAAGGAGTGCCGCGACCTCCTGACGGCTCTTGGGCTGTATGGGATAGCATTTAGCAACATTGTGTACAGGACTAGTGCAACTTGGACCAGCAGTATTGACCATAATAGAGAGGTGGCTGACTTATTATTAAACAGTGAGTCCACGTATACTATATAGACAGGTTCCAGTGTATCTATCTCCCCCCCCCCCCCCCCCCCCCCCCTCCCCCCCATATAGTTCAGCCATGAATGCAATTAGTACTGTGAACCCTGATGTCTTTTTTGAGCCTGAGGCCTGAGGAGAGCAACAGACTGCGAGACATCCTGTCTTTGTACTAACAGCTACAACATCACATGACTTCTAGGGTTATGCTAGGCAAGCGCGTGAGTAATTACTACTGGAATGTGGGTGCCACACTATAAGTGATGAAAACTGGAGGTATTGAATGGGGTAATGGTGTACGGAATGATGTAGCTAATTGCATGCCTGACTTGCATAGTTCAATAGATACAGAGGTGATTAGAAGCCTAATTACTGACCACTGCACAGCAAAGTGATGAGGCAGGTGGCATACACGGATCTACGAAATGTAAAAATGATAACTAGAGAGGCATTCTGCAGTGGAACTTGTAGTATGCCGTATGAAAATTACTGTAGCTAGCTAATGAATAGACTAAGTTAGCCCTCTGAAACAAGCGCAAGACGATTCTGGAGGGCTTACAGCTAGTTCGCTAACTGTGCAACTACACCGGCTGTATTAGACCGAGGCAATTGTACCCAACAGCGTAGTCATGCATGGCTCCACTACAGAATGCCTCTCTAATTACAGCCGTTCTCATGATCCATGCCTCATCTTGTTGATCTTTTCATGCACTGATGATGATGTACAAATCTCTGTCTTGGCAAAACGTTGTCTTCCTTCATGCAGCGGATGTTTCACAGGCCAAAAAAATCTGTGATGCGGACCTGCAGTATCAGGCTCCCTCGAAAGTGTGTCGAGCATGCTTTGAGCATGACCCAAATACAGTGTGGCTTGCTTGGCTCAAGTGCACCAACCAAGAGGAACATAAAACCAGAACAACCGTGACCGTGGTGGTGAGTCTGTCTCACCGACGGCTCGTAACAGTCCGAGAACTTCCATCCGCTGTTAGTAAGCTCAGTGAGCTGGCTCTGTGCCGTACTAACCCTGTTGCCATGGGTACAGCTTCAAGATGTGGAGGTGACCGGTGCAGACTAGCACACTCACAAGAAGAGCTCAACTACTGGAAGTGGAAGATTGTCATCCAGCATTATGAAAAGAAGGTCAGTGACCTAATGTCTGTACTTGGCACATGACTCTTCACACACAATACATGACGCATGACTCATCACACACTATGTGATGCATGACTGTTCACACACTACACATACACACACTCAAAGTATTGTGCATGTAAACATATACTGTACAGAGTGCACTGTTACAATGTAATTCCGTTCTAAATTCAGGACCCTAGTTTCCAGGATCTCTGCTCAAAGTTCCAGTACCCTGAGGAGTGTTCTCAAGTCATTGCACAGGGGGTACAGCGTACGCTGTTAATTGAGAGCTACAGGAGCAAGTTCCACATGCTGGTGTATTTGGAGGAACTAGAGTGTTCTCGGAAGATCATCAAAGAGTAAGAATATGTCATGTATTTGATTACTGATGCACAGCAGTTAGATGTGTATTCATTAGCTCTACTAAGAATACTGCAATGGCACATGGTTGGCAGGTGGTGTAACCGGAAGTGCTTTTGAAAGGCATTGCCTCAAGATGATATTTTTGTACTGAGGTCTTCACTTGTATGACCTCAGACTACACAGTAATTATATATAGGGGAGTCCCGTTTGCAAAATTAAAGTCATGCACACAACTCTATAGCTAGCTTATCATATGCACTGTCACTGTACGCAATCAATTTCAAGTTCAGACTCCCTGTCCTGATTCCTAAATATTTATTCAGGTGTGACAGCACAGTGAGCATCCAGGTTCCTCTGGAGGATAACTCGATTCGCCTGTCTGGCATGAGTAGTGTAGGGATGGATTATGCTGTCCACAACCGTGCAGATGTCAGGCTTACACTTGAGAATCGGCAGATGTTTTTCACAAGTGTTACTGACCGAGATTACGATGCTGATGAGTTGATCCTCAAAATGTTGCCAAGTTTATCAACCTATCGTGGCAAGTTGCTCCAAAATGTTTTGGCCCACTTTGAAACCAAATGTAGCTATTTTCAACGGCTACATCAGGCAATCGACTTTGCTCCCACGAATGTCCTTCTGAAACTCCTTCCAACTCAAACAAGCTTTGCACCTCTCCCTCACCAGCAGGTATGCCATATCAAGCTCAAGGCACAAAGGTTTCGTCTCGATACTGAGTACCAGATTCAGGCACTCCGACAGATGCTCTCTTGCAATCCAGCTGCCCCTTACCTACTCCTGGGACCATTCGGTACCGGCAAGACCTATGTCCTAGCAGCTGCTGTTGAAAAACTGCTTCAAGATCAGAGAAACAGGGTGCTTGTGTGTACACACCTCAATCGCGGTGCTGACAACTTGTACGCAAGCATTCAGAAGCGATTACACAACTATGATCTGGTCCTTCGGTTAGTCGCTAATAGAGAGGCCCTGGAAGGTTTGAGGATTGATGCTTCTTGTATAGCTGTAAATGAACCATTTTTAACAGTGGATGAGATTTTCGAATGGCCAGCTATCATCACAACCTTCATAACAGCAATTCAGCTGAGGGAGATGGAGATCAGAGATGGAACACACCTTCCATTCACGCACATTCTCATTGATGAAGGTGCCCAGTCTCCCGAACCCGAGACACTGGGAGCACTGATGCTGGCCAAGGAGCAAACCAGAGTTGCCATTGTCGGAGATAATCAACAGGCAAGTGTAAAATCTTCAAGCAAATTCGTACTTTGTATACCACTAATCTGGGGACACGTTTACTGGTGTGCATGATAGTGGTTATGTTGATGTCCCTTCCCTAGGTGGGTCCAAAGGTGGCAGTTCTCAGCGACATGGCAAGGGAGAATGGACTGGGTGACTCTATTCTTGAAAGGCTCTTCACCCACTACAAAACGCTCAGGAGGGCCACCACTACTCATGCTGCTACCCTGCTGACCAACTACCGCTGCCATCCGAGCATCCTCATGCTGGCCTCTAGCCTCTTCTACGAGTGCACCCTCCTCAGCCGCAGCACGAGCAGGACCCACCCAAAGGCCCCCTTTCCCCTTGTCTTCACCTGCACTTCCCTCTCTCAGGAAGGGATCAGCAATCTCCCAGCTGAGAATGAAAGAGAAGCCGAGATCCTAGTGAGAAAGATGCTGGAGTTTGTGAGGGACTGGCCAATCCAGCACAATCAGCCTAAACCAGTTGTGGGCCTTCTTGCTTCCACCAAGCAACAGGTTAGCACCATACAGTGGACATCAGTAGTTGTTACAGCTTTAATGGACACGTATGTGTACACACTTGTGCACATGACTAGGTGGTGTGCTTGCGCAGGAAGTACCGTCAAATGAGGCGTGGACGTACACTCCCTTGCAGGGTGGAAATACTACCAACCTACAACATACAAGGTATACTATATGCAAATTGTATGACTGTGTAACTTCAAGAGTTGGATACAATAACTAATGATATATTTCAGTGCCCCATATTTGTTTTACACAGGAGAAGAGTTCTGCGCGGTATTCCTCAGCACTTGTGAGCCCACTGACCTTGAAGGAAAGCCACGAGACCTTGTGAAAAGTATCTGCAATGAATATGTTTTCAATACAGTAATCACGAGAGCGCAATCACTAGTCTTTACTGCAGGCAATCCTTTCCTCCTTCAACGAATGGGCACCCACTTCAAAACAAACTGCTGGTCAGAGTACATCCAGAGGTGTATCCAGTGCCAGTCTCTCATACTCCCAGACGTACTGTCCGAGGAGGAGCTTGAGAGACTTCCAGAACAGGTAAGACTACTTTCTTCCAAGGTTTCCCTGACTGAAGCGATGAGCCAAGCAACCTTGCTAGACCTCGAGATTGACGATGCTGTGATAGAGAGGTACATAGCAGATCAGCAGAAGAGGAGAGAGTACAGAAAGTCTCACAACCTAGTTCAGGATCCCAAGGGCAGGATGAGTTGGGTTGAAGAGGAAGAGTCAGATCAAGATCAGGTGAGCAGTACTGATAAAGGTGTAGTCTGGTGCAGGATCGAGTGTAAGGATTACCGTACTGCTACTGCAGTCCCCAACGACCCAGATGCACCTTCCATCCAGCTAGAAGGTCTCCAAAACCGCAAGGCCTTTCATGGCGATCAAGTGAGAGTTGATGTAGCTAGTGGGCGAGTGCTCTTTGATGATGAAACGGAGCAAGCAATCAATGAAACTCATTTTGGGGCGTCGTTCCTCTGTCGTGTTGACCCAAATAATCGCATCCTATTCTTCCCACTTGACAAACGCTATCCCAAGTTTGTCAATCTCCCTCCCATTGCCTGCAGGGAAGCTAATGGGGTAGTGTGCTTTGACCCTAAAAGCATCAACAACAGCCCTAAGGTCAGCAACTTCATTCCGATGGAGTGTGCTGTCAAGATGCTCTTCATCGTCAAATTCCTCAGGTGGGAGCAACACTTCTACTACCCATTGGGGATAATTGTTGGTGCACTCCCTGCAGGCCATTCAGTCGACATGGGGGACTTGGCACGAAGAATTGAGCATAGTATTCCGCTTGGACCTTGCCAACTCCCTACTGACCTTCCTTCCACCACTCCTCAAAACACGTCCCACGTCTTCAGAGATGCTTTCACCATTGATCCGGAGGGTTCTCCTGACCACGACGATGCCCTCACATGTGCTCTCCTCAAGAGGGAGGGAGACTCAGAGGAGTATCAAATTGGAGTGCACATCACCGACGTTCAGAAATACGTACCGACAGAGGGAGAGTTGCATAAGTTTGCATTACAGAGAGGTTGTTCAGCATATCGTTCCCCGGACAACTGCATCAGTCCCATGCTTCCAGAAGAGCTTGTACAAATGACTAGTATTTGTGTCGACAAACCAAACGATACATTCTCGGTCGTTGCTCGTGTCACTTTAAAGGGTGACAAAGTACAGCGAGTTGATAACATAAAATTCCTGGAGAGCCAAGTGACGTCTGCGATTGAGTTGACGTACGAGGAAGCTCATGCAGCTATCTTCAGTTTGCACGTATCTCTGTCCCTTCAGAGAAAATTGGCCAGGTATGACAGCTCTCAACTGCCAGGTAAGTTACCTCTCAAGAGAAAGCTTAACATTCTCTGGAAGACTGCCTTGTTCATACGCTGCCAGAGGCTTGGGGAAGGAGCAGGCTGTTTCCTGCTGTATGAGCCCGAAAAGGAGGTGCACACTGAAGCTCACTTCCTCATTGAAGAGATGATGATATGGGCCAACCACCAAGTTGCTAAAAGGCTCCTCAAAACGTTTCCAAAGTCCACGATCCTTCGTGTACAGGCCAGACCAGATGAGGCAGAACTGGAGCAACTCTCAAGACAGCATGGCCAAATCATGGCTGCATCTCTTGACCTCCGGTCCTATCTGACCTCCGAGCAAAGTATTCCCCCTAATGTTCTGGTTATGCAGAGCACTCTTGAGCAGATCACAACCCAGCAACAGGCAGGCAACACCCAGAAGGCACTCCATTTGATCCAGTTCGAACACAAGCACCCTCAGATGGCGGTAGCTCATTCCCTCTTTCGCAACTTACGATCTAAAACCTTCTATTGCAAGTCAGAATCAAGACAGAAAAGCTACTGGCATGATACCCTGAAGTGCGATCACTACACTCACTTCACATCACCCATCCGGCGCTTTGTTGACATAGCCACTCAGCACCTGCTTCACGCTGCCCTCAACAACCAAAAGTGTCCTTACAGTGCAAGTGAGCTTGAAGATATATGTACACATGCAAGAGAGGCAGTGAAAAGGGCCAATGATTACGACAGGGACATCAAGAGGCTACTCCTGGCTGACCAACTACTTCAAAGCAGCCAGGAGTTTGTTGCCTTTGTGACAAGATTCTGCAAGAGGGGCACGCTAGAGCTGTGCTTTAGTGACCCCACACTGAAAGTGTTGAGAGACAGAAGCATTCACCTCAGGCACCTGAACGCTTCAGACATCCGCTGCAAGGAAGAGGGATCACCTGAACCAAGCAGCAAAGAAGCATCCGCTTCCGACCCCCCTTCCGAGATGCAGTTCTCATGGAAGGTCAAAATTGCTTCATTTCTTGGCTCAGCAGAGTGCTTCCTCTCCAACCCTCTCTTGGAGCTAACTAGTTCAGCAACAACCAGCACTTCTTCTATTCCATACACTGCAGCAATCAATATCTTCGTCCCTGATACAGCAGCACACCTCATGGAGAGAACGCTACATGCAAACATCAAGCCCCTTACCAACACCGTACCAGGACATGTCTGGAAGGAAGTACAGGATTGCATTCAGCAGGACCTCCAGGGCGTCAACACAGATAGCCTGAGTGCATTACAGAGGCTTTGTGCCAGTAATGGTCCACCAGCAGCTCTACAAATCTCTGCCAAAATGCGAGACCTTCTAAAATCTCTGTCCCCATTGTGGATCTACATAATCCACCGACCTATAAAGCCTTGTGAAACACTGCATGTGCAGCTCTCAGCATCTCGCCTGAAGCCGATTCTCACCACCTGCATCCAACTCCTAGAGGTGGGCCCTGGCCTTAGGGTCTGTATCGAACACAATGAAAACCCCACGGAATGTTTCGTTGACAAGCTCCGTGAAAGTGCCTCAAGGGATCGATATCTGAGCATTGAGCACTACTTCCAGTGCTGGGAACCTGTGGTTCTTGCAGAGGCAGTTATTGCTAGTCTCCAAGATATGGAACTGCTAGTGGTGAAAGATGTCATCTTGAAGTGGCCCAGCTTGGCAATGCAAACCGACTCTAGTGGTTACGTCTACTACCAACTCCACATTCCAGAAGGTAAAAAAAAGGCAGGCGTACTCATGGAACTCCCCAAAGAGTTTGTCCAATCTTCGTACGACTTCTTCAAGTTCAGTGAGGGAGATCTAGTATGCATTCGATATGATATCCCAAAGGGCAGCGGGAAGCTGAGAGGCGTGTTTCACATGGTGATACACCACGTGGATCGTAAATTCAATGGAAGACTGGATGCTGTCACTGCATACCTAAAGTTTGTTGGTCAGAACTCTAACTACATCAGCTCTTCCATAAGTAAAGCCCTAACCAGTGACAGCCCTCCCTGTTGTGAAGTGCAGCTCATCCCCCTCACTCTACCATACAGGTGAGTAGCTGTTGATATATCAGCCTGTTTGTAGTTCAAAGACAATAGTAATGCTGTGCTGCACAATTGTCAACTGTTCATAACTTGATTTATCATTTCAGCCACAAAGTAATTAGTTTGAATGTGCACTAACGACAACTAAAAGCTCTGACCATACACACTCTGACTCTGTGAATGGAAGTTTTCAACAATTGTAGATTCAATACCCTGGAGTACAATGTGATGCTTGTGCACTCTCTTCAACAGACGGGTGTACCGTTGCCTTCACGACTTCACCTATATGAAAGAAGGAGGGACCACACTTGCCAGGGCCATTGCTATTGGGGCTGCTCGGATAAGACAGCATAGTGGGTTCAGCTATCTATAAAGGAGATCTGTGTTATCATTCATTGATACAACTTCTCTTCTCTGTCTGCAGACCCCCCAAGTGTAAAAGAGATTCTGTCAGAAGAGGAGGCTTCAATAGCCACTTCACTGTGGCCAATACAAAGGAGGACCAATCGTTCTGGAAAAATCGAATTAAACAAGTTTCAGAGGAAGGCAGTTGATCTTGCCTGTAGCAATGAGTTTGTCATGATTCAAGGTCCACCAGGTGTGCCAAGCATTGTCCCACACAGTGTGTCACATTAGTATAACACCATGCTTTTCATATTGCATATGGTGCAGGTACTGGGAAGAGTGTGACAGGAGCCCACATAGCATACGCCTTGGCCATGAAGCTGAGACTGGAGAGAGCAAAAGAGAGGAAGTTCTCAGAATGTGAAGAGTCTGAGAGTACTAGGTCTTGTGTGATGTACTGTGGGCCTTCTCAGCAATCAGTCAATGTTGTGCTTGGTAAGCAAAATCTGGTATTACAGTTCATTATACAGATTTCTGAGAATAGAATTTTAATATTCATACTATACACTTGAGAAATACCCTCAGTACAATCTGACCATCTGGGCTTATTACTCAACACTGAATCTTTGCGGTTGAAGTAGCACTTTGCGGTTGAACAAATTTACTCACCAGCAGTTTGTAAACCATAACTCTCACGTACCCAGTGTTACTCCCCCCCCCCCCCCCCCCCCCCCCCCCCCCCCACACACACACACACACACACACATTCAGACATACTGACAGCATCTAACTCCCCTGCTAAAAACGCCCTAAAGATTGTCCGAGTGTTCAGCAAAGGGATTGAGAGGAAGGATTTCCCTGGGCCGAATGAAAACACTGGGGTCTTCCGTCACATACGCTCAGACACAAAGTGCGGCTCTAAATATCAGGATTATGCTTTGCATTATCTTGCTCGAAAAAGAAATCCCAAAATATCAGGAATGGAGACAGAGTTTGCACAACTGCACAGAGAGAACAAGATCCCCAGCATCAGGAAGAGAATAGAGTACACCACTCTGGTCCATGGCACTGAGGTTGGAGTACTGAAGAACGATGTGGACATAGTTCTGTGCACCTGCAATGAGGCCTCCAGCCACCGCATCATGAGGTGCATCAAGCCAGCCTACTGCATTATTGATGAGTGTGCGATGGCCACTGAGCCAGAGTGCATGGTTCCCATCCGGCGAGCGGAGCATGTGGTCCTCATCGGAGACCACAAGCAGTTGCAGCCTGTTCTGGCCAACAGGGATGCCCAGCAGATGGGACTTGGGACGTCCCTCTTTGAGCGCTATGTTGATAAATCTGTGAAGCCCCACATGCTTGAAGTTCAATACAGAATGGTGAGCATCAAGGGGGGATCACTCCCACAGACTCAGTAGACACAGCTGCAACCACAGTTGGTCAATGATGCACTCCAGGTGCAACAGGAAGCAAATAACTTGTAACAGTACTGCAATGCCTGTGGGTAGTGATGCATGCAGTGCCTGGAGATGCGTAGTGCTTGGAGGTGTGTATTGCCTGGAGGTGGGTATTGCCTGGAGGTGCGTAGCGCCTGTAGTGCGTGGAGGTGCGTAGTGCCTGGAGGGGCGTAGTGCTTGGAGATGCATATACGTAGTGCCTGGAGATGTGTAGTGCCTGGAGGGGCGTAGTTGCTGGAGGTGTGTAGTGCCTGGAGGGGCGTAGTTGCTGGAGGTGTGTAGTGCCTGGAGGGGCGTAGTTGCTGGAGGTGCGTAATGCCTGCAATATGTATCCAAACCAGGCTGTGTAGGCCCCACTGTGTCCTAACAGCTCTGCATGTACAATGATGCAAACTGCATGGTACATGCACATTGTTATTAAATGTCAATACTTCACTCCTGCAGCATAAAGCTCTGTGTGAATTCCCTTCATGGGAATTTTATGATGGGAAGCTAAGGACGGACAATTCAGTACAGCGCCGGGAACCACGTTTACGTGATTTCTGGCCCAAGGGGGAAACGAGGCCCTTTGTATTCTGTGATGTCATTGGAAGGGAAGCAGAGACGCACACTGGCCAGAAGGGAACAGCTCGAGTGGGACTGGAGTCCAAGTACAACAAGGAAGAAGCAAGGAAGATAGTAAGAAGTACACGATCTAAGTCTGTAGCTAGAGCAGATCTTTAGGCAGGTTGACACTAAAGGCAATTGAGTTTATTACATATTGCACATCAACACATTGTTCGTGTAGGTGGAGATTGCAGACGTTCTTATTCGTACCCACAAGATTAATTCCGGCCGGATTGCAGTTTTGACCCCTTACTCCGCCCAGAAGGAGGAAATCAAAATCCAACTGACAAGGCGCAATGTTACTGGAGTGATGGTGAAGACCATCACTGAGAGCCAAGGTAAAAATGAGGCAGAAGCCATCACAGTGTTCCTGTACATCGGTTCTACCAACTTTAAGCGTGGGGAAGTCTAGACTTGAAACTCCAGAAACATGCCCTACCTAACCTGTACTAACTGTAACCCCCCAACCACACCCCATAATATACTGTGAAGTGCATTAGGGGATATCACACTACATTGTACTACCGTAGGACCTCTTTTCATTTTCTCATTGTCTGGCGTGATTCATGTGCTGGTCACCTCTTATTTTATTCTGCTGCTATTCCCAGGCAGTGAGTATGGGATCGTCTTGCTCTCTATGGTCCGTTCGCGGAAGCTTGATGAGATCACCACCAGAGATGGGAAGAAGAAGATGGCCGACATTGGGTGGCTGAGATCCAACTTGGGTTTCATCACTGACAGGCACCAGATCTGTGTCGGTATTACACGATGCAAGTATGGCCTGGTGATTGTTGGTAAGTGTTTTGCATGAAACCATTGGGGAGATAAGTGTGCCGTGCTACTAGCCAATAGTCCTATACTCAAATGGTTGCATTGGGTTGAGTGTTAATGTCCAGGCACTTTCAGCCTACTGCATCCATAACTGCACTGAGTCCCCTCCTTTGTACCGTCAGTCCCTTTCCAATATTTATAGGTACGCATTCAAGTGACAGATGCACTAATGGAACAAGCTATTAATTTTAAGGTAGCATTATACCTCTAGCGTTAGGGTACCTTTAACCGTCGGAACCATCGGGGCCCCGACGGTTAAAGGTACCCTAACGGTAAAGGTATAATTAATGCTACCTTAAGTGATCATCTGTGGACCATATGCATATACCACCTGCAATACTTAATGTGCAGTGACAACATGGCTATTAATAAGTACTCTCATTCCCCCTCAGGTAACAAGATGCTCCTCAGCTACGACCCGACCTGGAATGCTCTCATTCAGCACTACAGGAAGAATGGCTGCCTTGTGGATAGCCGATTCCCTTATTAGGTCCTACCATGGTAGGATCATTGTTTGATATGTATGCACCTGTCTCTCAGTGTTATGCTTTGTATATCATATTCAGAGTTCACTACATTTGCTAGTTTTGTGTGTATGTCCACAGCTGCCAAGACAGATATTTTGTGACACTGATGTTAGAGTTTGTTATCCCAGATATATATTATACCGTATGCTGCATGCATGCTGGAGCTGCTTGTGTACACTGCATGGCCATGCATGACATTGTAGTACTGTTTGTAGTACTACATATACATTAGATGTTTAAGTTCACCATTGCTGCCAGTTCCTGGGCTTCGTTGTGCTCCCATCCTCTCCACTCATCTCCCAAGCCTTGACGAACACACCTCTGAAGAGTGACAGCACAAAGTGATGTCTGTGTTGCATGCGGTTATGTATGTCATGTACCTTGAACTTTGGATTCCGGAGAGCTTCCACCTGATTATTTTCATTGTCAGACAGGAGGAAGAAAAGGGTGTGTAGACACCACCTCCTCTGTTTGTGTGTGTGTGTGTGTGTGTGTGTGTGTGTGTGTGTGTGTGTGTGTAAACATGTGCGTGGGAGTGCACACATACTACGTATAAGTGCCCCACAAAACAATGAAGACTTACTGTTTCTTCATCTCCTTCACTCATGAATTCAATCACTACAGCAATCGCAGAGCAGTTCCTATATAGCCAAATTGAATGATTGATCACTTCAGTTAGAGGGTTGCAGCACAGATCGAGAGTATAGTTAGGTAAGTATAGTCCAAATCCAGTCGACTATAAAATTGTGTGTTTTCTTCCGTTACTTCAGTGTACACTATCGGGGGGGGGGTCCATTATGCAGACACGTTATCAAAATACACAGTGAATCCAACAGATCGAGACAAAAGACTGCAATCAAGGTCAGGAAACCAGGTAGTATTGATGCTATCCAATCATTACAGTACTGGCCTGTCAATACACCAGTCGTGCTTACCTTGCAAGGTCCTGGTTCTTCCTGCTCCCACAACAGATCTCACTCACAGATTTAACAACCTGCTGTACAGGTGAAACAGATCGAACCAATGATCTGAATCATTCCATGTTGATTGAGGTGTATGTATAGTATAGGTGTATGGGGCTGGTCAGAACTAGATTGGGCATGCCTCTTACCAGCTTGAGAGCATGAGGCTCATCACATTCCAAGATGGAGACTAGCATCACCAGGTAGTTCTGTGCAGCAAACTCTGCAGCACTCAAACCACCTTCAGTGGGAAAATGTGAGTGGGAAAATGTGAAGTACAGTTCTGGTGCACACATACAGAGAAGTTGTATAGTGGCAAAAGTGTGGGAACTGCCCAGACAAAGTTATGACGTTGGAGCAGGTTACACACTAATTCTCGACTAGCAGGTTTCTCTACTAGCTAGTTACTAGTAGTCATGAGTATATTACACTAAATGGCCGATGCCTCCAGATGTTGGAATCCACTATTCCTACATATGCCGTCCCAATGATTACAAGAATATTAATGTCTCTGGTAGCATTTTCAGTTATTTAATATGCGGATAAATTATCCTGGCAGATTAATATCATGCAGATGTAGATATATGGTACAAACCTGTCCAACTCAGATGTCCAATCTTTGCAATAGCTGTAGTGTAGGAAAGCACACTGTGAACTCCTAAACAATTTGGTCTTATCTACCTAGCCATTCACCTTGCATCTTATCGTCTATGGTGGCAGTGGATCCGGGGATTAGGTTATAGATGGCTAGCTGTTGGATTTCATACTTATAAGGTTCTGTCTCTGGATCTGCTATTAGAGGCTGGGTCACAGCAGAGTCTGTATGTGTGCACGTGTATATAGAATGCCGCCACTTGAGATGGAGGCATATGCATTATATATGCAGTACACAGAGAGAACCGATTAATATATTATTTGCAACATGCATCCACCTACCACTTCTAAAGATTGTGGTCTGTCTGCGAACTGTATTTGCAACCAATCTCATCACATTCATTCTGTTCTCTCACTTGCAATCCTCCTTCAGCTGCATTTGTGCGCATGTACCGCCAGTGCTAGCGCCGGAGCGGCGCTAGTTCAGCCGCCTACTAGTCTAGCTCCACCCATTCATTTCAGGCATGGCACACGTGGAATGGACAATCCAGGAAGCAACGCCGAGGACGAGGTGGCGCTCATCTACCGCAGCCCACTGGGGCCTCTGAAACTGGTGGCCAATCCCGAGGGCATCTGTTCAGTGAAGTGGCTCTTTGGAAAGCACAGTGAAGAGCCTGAGGGAAGCGGCATCAGTACTCGTGATGCACGCCAAGAAAGACGTGTCACAAACAGTACAGCCAACAGGTTACAGGACACGCCAGTCACATCAGAGAAAAGTGCTGCTGTACATTTGAAGGTGTGCACTACTTGGCTTGATGCCTATTTCAATAGTTCTCTGCTGAAAGACACTCCACCACGACCTCCACTTGTGTTTCCCACCAAAGCTGCCAAAGGTTCGAGTTCATAAAGCGTATCCCACTAGCCTCATTCCTGGACATCCATATGTTGTAGTACAAATTCACTGTTGATCATGCCTAGCCTCGTACACAGGGCAGGGCAGTGTGGGGCATGGGTACGAGGCTATAGATCATGTCCTGCCTGATGGAGGTGTGCCTGTCTTAACCATGCATGCATATTATAGCATTTGTGTGGCCGACTGAGGAATCTGAACTCTATTGTAAACTTTCTTTGTTTTCACTGCAGGCACATTCTTCCACAGTGTCTGGTGCACACTGGCAAGCACTGGAGTTGGGGAGAGACTGAGCTATAAAGAATTGGCCAGGCTTTCAGGCCGTCCTCGGGCATCCCGTGCAGTGGGGCAGGCAATGAAGAGGCACTGCCTGCCCATCCTGGTCCCCTGTCATAGGGTTGTGAAGAGTGGTAGCGGGGATGTGGGTAACTACAGCGGGGGAGAGGGGACTGCTACAAAGGAGTGGTTGCTTGAGCATGAGAGAAAGATGATAACAAGTAACTCATGAGAAGTACAAGTATATACCACAGCAACAACAGCAACTGAAGCTCGGGGCTTACATAACCATGCACTCCAATGATCTATTACACAGTGATGCATTATCTGTGTGATTATGGAATAAACAATCATTGTGTTCATGCTGCAGCTGCATCTTATATTATGCAGCTGCAGCTTTGTAACTGTATCATCCAATACCAACTTGACATGATCTGTACACGTTTCTGTTATGTTGATCATAAAGTGGACATTATTACATATCAGAGGTAAGGGACTGTTCCACAGTATATACATAACAAAAGAACCATGTAGGCTCAGGCCTTGCACTGCTTCATTATGCACTCCTGCGTGCACTGGGTTCATTATGCACTCCTGCGTGCACTGGGTTCATTATGCACTCCTGCGTGCACTGGGTTCATTATGCACTCCTGCGTGCACTGGGTTCATTATGCACTCCTGCGTGCACTGGGTTCATTATGCACTCCTGCGTGCACTGGGTTCATTATGCACTCCTGCGTGCACTGGGTTCATTATGCACTCCTGCGTGCACTGGGTTCATTATGCACTCCTGCGTGCACTGGGTTCATTATGCACTCCCGCGTGCACTGGGTTCATTATGCACTCCCGTGTGCACTGGGTTCATTATGCACTCCCGTGTGCACTGGGTTCATTATGCACTCCTGCGTGCACTGGGTTCATTATGCACTCCTGTGTGCACTGGGTTCATTATGCACTCCTGTGTGCACTGGGTTCATTATGCACTCCTGCGTGCACTGCTATGACAGATCGTTTTTACTAATTTTATACTGTACGCTCACAGTAATTAAATAACAGACTGGAATCAAGAGCACAATGTCATGACAACATCATCATTACCGCAGCATTGATGATGATGTCATCATGCACTCTATACATTGACTGGAATACATTGTTATACACATACACTGCATATAATAATATGCTATGTAATCTTTTCCCCCGAGTGAGTCAGAGCAAAGTCGTAGTTCACTTCGTTCTGTATTACTTCCTCAATTTTCTCATCCAAGTTATCAAAAGTGATGAAGTCGTGGCTCTCATTCTGTAGAAAAATAGGATTATGTGATGCGACTTCCTAGAACACAGATGAAACATAGAGTCTCTAATGTGGACACCATTGGGATCACTTATCAAGTGTCTGGAAGATGGAGGTGTCTGTATTTCTGGAGTTTATGGTCAAGTTAGAGACATACTAGGCCAAAGAAGCTACAAAACTGCACTGGCTAGCAGTTGACAAAAACAATCGCAAACACACCTTCGAGTATGTGCATGGAGTCAAAATACACACCGTTAGATTCCCAAAATCTACATTTTTTTTATGAATGGTTAGGACACCTAGGACGGGTAACGGCATTTCCCTTTGTTCTTTGCATTTTTGAGGGGTGGAATAGGATATATCACTAAATTCCTATTATTTTTCCGACAAAATTCTGTAAAAATAGCATCAAGTTTTGTATAGTCAATATTAAGGTGTGTATGTAGTATATGTACCTGAAGACTTAACACTTGTTCAGCTCTTTGGTCAGCCAGCTTCTGTTCTCGTACCTCCCTTGCAAGTTCACCAGCTTCCCTCACTCTCTGCAGTCTCTCTTCCTGGATCGCCATTGCCTTCACTCTGCAGTGAAGACATAGCATGTACAGCGTGACGGTGGTTGGCTTCATGGAGGACAATTCCACAGAAAATGTGACGTAACTGCAACGGGTCTATAGGTACTGCTGTGTGCAGAGTTAAACTGAAGAGCAGTAAGAAAATTAGCTGTCTGCAAAAATAGGCATGTGACCAACATACAAATATATATCTAATTCGCTTTGTAGTTTATAGCTCTAGCAAATACGAGTGTCGAGACTAATAGTGGCGCTAGTGGGCATTAGTTGGAAACAATACCTTCGCTTTGCCATTCTCTCTAGCTCTCTTTTGTTCTCGTCTAGCGCGCGCGCCTCCTGAAGCCGCTTCATCCGGCCTTCCTCGGCAGCCTTTGCACTAAAGGCCTCCATCTTCATCTCCTGTTGCTCTTGCCATTGCTCCTGGTACTGCTTGCGCAGGGCGGTCAACTCCCTCCTAAATTTTCCATACGCTAGTGACTCTTCCTTCGGCTGCTTGTAGTTCAGCGCGTAGCTTCGGGTTCTAAGGATCGCTGGGCGGAAGAATAGGCCGTTCTTGCAAAACATCTGAACTTGACAGATGCTGCGACGTACACATGTACACGCCATTAAGTTTTGACCTTTGAACTCTAAGTACTGTCTGCATCACGTGCGTAAAGTTCAGAGTTCATTGTCTATATTATATTATACAACAGTGCGTAGCTAGCAGAATTTCCCAACAGTGCACACACACTATGTTAGACCACAGCCGATCAGCTGATCATGGCCCATCGATCAGTACACAATTATTAGACTGGTTAAGAAATAGAAATTGAAAGCATAAAAGATACTAGTGATGAAATACACATATCTTGACACAACATCTTTAGATTACAGTTGCCAATGATAGATACTGCAGACTGAAATACACGGACAAACAGAACATGAGGGCCGAGGATGCATCGGCTATGGGGTGTATGGAGGGGGAGGGGTGATGGGTTCTGAGGCCTCGGGCTCCGGCTCACTCATTGAGGTCTCAGTCTCTGTCTCACTGAAGTCGGTGGTGTCCACCAGGCTGTACGAGGGGGGACCAGGAGTGCGGTCGGTCAGCCGCCTGTGATTCTGTTGTTGTCTAGATGGATGAGCGTGTGCAATCATGAAGGAGAGGATACAATTATTATTAGCATGGCATGCTAGAGGGAAGAAGTTACCTAAGCAGCTACTCAATCACAAGTGAAAACACGCGGGTAGGATAAGTGCTCTATGCACCTACTAACTCTCACATATTACCTTACCTGTGATCTGTAGCATTCTGTACTGTGTTCTTTGCTATTGTTGGTTGTTTAGCCGCTAATGAAGGTATTATAGCCTCTAAATCACGTTAGAAAGATATTTCAGATAGATGGACAGCACCAACAGCTTAACTCCACCTTGCGCATGCACACTAACTATAACATGGAATCAGTGTGACAATGTTCCTCTTCAACCTGAAGGATGGTGGAATGGGATTGTGACAAGAAAGTATTATCCTTACCTATATCTATGCCTGACGGATCGTCTCCTGTCTGCCGCTGATCGTGCAAACAGCAGGTTGTAGGAGGCTGCCCCCAGGGAGAACAGTCCACCCACCAGGAGGATGTAGTAGGCATAGCCGAACTGCACTTCTATTTTGGTTGCACCACTGTTGCTACTCTGACACGCCTTCTGCGTGGGGAGGGTCTCGGCAACTGCTAGCCACAGCCCCGCCACCAGCACTATACACAGCACTGCAGGAAAGCAATATTCAAACACACATGCTTACACGCTACACAGAATAGCAACCAAGACATGGTAGTAAGTTGAAGGGCACAAGTCGGCACGCCAATGAGGGTATCACTGCCAGTAAAACTACTCAATGAAAGAAGTGATCCGTTTCTTGTTGCAAGGTTTGGCATCATGTTGGTATTAGAGCTGCAACGATATATCACTACTGACAGTCCTGGTATGCACACACATACACATACATGCATACACACGCATACCAGAGCAGCTGCTCAACATACACTTTACCCATAGATAATCTATGCTTTTCCTAACACCAAACCTGAACTGGAACATACCTGAATTGTTACAACTGATCATAACTAGTCAACAGCAGAAGTCGACAGCAGAAGTCAACAGTTTGAACTCCCAAATGTAGGATAGTATTCTTTTTCCAGCATGTTAATGAACGAGCTTGATTTCTGTTGCGTTTGAACATTGCATGTGCGCCATCGCACATGCAAACATTGCGCTTAGTGTTTCATACATATACACATACACACACAGGCAATGTTCGAAATTGGCTGTATGTTGTGCTGACCTGGCAGTTCACATGAATAGTATTATGTGGTCAAGTTTCTCTATACAGGCCAGTCAAGAGGTTAGACCACATAACTGTATTCATGTGCACACAACTTACAACAAGCTGCTGGTTTACTTAGTACCATGGTACACAAGAGACAACAGCATAGGACTCTGAGGAAGCTATGGGTTTTACTTAGTAGACTACCATGATATTATGCTCACATGAGACAATGTTGAAGACAGCATAGTGTCTGAGGAACTCCAGCCTCTCACGAGGATACCCAGCACTGATCAGTGTGGCTACAACCGAGGATATGAGGGTCAGCACTGAGACGCTTAGGACGCAGGAGACAAGGATCTGCTGTGATGTGGTGTAGTATTGCGTCACTGTGAAACGGGAGGACCACCAGTTAAGGAAGTCAGCTACAAGTCCTCCTAGCACTCATTCTGAAAAGTGTGTGGCTTTTCCATACTGTAATTCCATGGTGAAATTGGACAGCAAAAAGATCATGTGATGTGCATATTGACCAATCAGCAGGAAGCATGGTGATGCAATGCTCTCCAGTTCCCATAGTGAAATCCAAACTAGTGCTCCAGAACAGAGCAGATCTAGCTCACAAACCTTTCAAACCTCTCACGCCTAAATCATGAGGGACTTTTTCACTCACTTGATTGTTCTCCGGTGTCACCACCCGAACTGTCCTGTATCTGTACTTGTGTCAGTCCAAAGACAATGTCGCAACGTCCATTGTAGTTGCTGACCTTTGCCCACTCCCTCAATGCCAGGGCAAGGATGAGGAACACCATGGAGAGAACACTGCCGAGGATGGAGATGAAGTGGCGCTCTCGGGACGGCTTGTCGTACGGTGTACTCCCAGTACGTCTCTGTCTGAATCGACTCAGGTCTACCATAGTCTGGTTCCACTGAAGCTGTAACATACATGAGATGGTTGGCCATTATATTCATAGATACATGCATAAGACTCCCTGAAGGACCAGCCAAGTGGCTGAAGCCTGAAGGGACACTTCCTGTCTATCAAATATTTCATAATTTCTATCTATCTATCTAACTTCTAACCTAGTTTCTTTGATCTCACGGTCCCCCTTACTGAAAAAGCCCCTCGCTGTAGACGTTTTGCCTTCTGCAAAGCGACATGCAGATGAAAGGTCTTGTTCCCTACAACGGACTATGTTTTCAGTTGTTTATCGCCTAATTTAGTCACATGATCCTAGCCACAACCACGTGATAATTGTCCAATCCTTGTGACCTCAGCATGTCAGTTTGTATCCTAGCAACGGCCTTGCTGCCAAACACATGCAAAGACCCTCAGCACTGTTTGTGTGAATGGCCGCCAGGGATAAGCTGGGAAGTATCACCTCCCTGCAGGGTGGCGATGAGGCTATCCCGAGGGAGTACCACAGGAAGGTACTCAAGAAGATCGCACAACTCACCAAGGTGAGCCACAATAAATTACTAGTCTTCGAAGGGCTGGATTGTTTACTATTTCACAGTGTTAGTAATTTACTGCAGGTGATTTATGCTCTGAACACCAAGAACGATGAGCATGAGGAGTTTGTGCAGAGATTGAGGTCTCTCCATGAAGCTGAGCTCCAACGCCTGTTGGCAGACAACTCCTCCCAGCTTGAGAGGTATCGGGAGGGGGCAGAGAGGGAGAGGGAGGGAGGAGACAGGAGAGAGCGGCAGCTGAGGGAGAGGATGGGGGTGGTAGAGAGGGAGAGAGACCAGCTGTTGGAAAAACAGGTTAGGGTCGGGACGTGCCCCAAAGCAGAAAATATTCTACCATCAATATTCCCTGGTTGCTGGGCATGCATAATACCACCATGCACTGTATGTGTTGTTAAGCTCAGATCATATTAGTGATCTCCTCAGTCCGCACAAATACTACCGTACATTTGCATCATGCTTGTGGAGAAGGCGTACAGTTCTAGATACAATCCAGGACCATCTCACGCAGTGTTTCCACATCCTAAGTGACAAAGCTGGCCGGGTGGGATGGCTTGGAAGACATAATGCTAGCAATGGTGTCCTGTGTGAGAGATATGCACTTTCTCTATAGGTATCGTACCGTAAAGAGGTAGGGGAACAGCTAGGAGCACTGAAATCCGATCACACTCAGCAGATTCAGCAATTCACACAGCAGCTGGAGAGGTTGAGAAATGATCACTCCTGCCAGCTCAAGGAGATCTCCGGACTGCGTGAAGGTTTTGCAAGGAAGACCAATGATCAACTGAGGGCAATGAAGTCTAGCCATGAGAAAGAGCTGGGTGAGCTTAGCATCAAATCAAAGAAAGAAGTGCAGAAGCTAGAAGCAGAGGTAGCTTCTCTAATGGTGTCACATCGGAAGGAGCAGGCTGTCTTGAAGCAGCAGTACCACCTCGAACTTGAGGCTCAGAAGCAGAACCTGACAGCTACACAGAGAGAGCTTTTGGAAACTGAAACCAGGAAATGGGAAGAGAAAATAGAGTCTCTTCAAGGCCAATTTCTGGAGAGGGAAGAGCAGCTGAAACAACAGATTTCCACTCTTTCAAATGATCTTCGAACTGCAAGAGACAAACTGGCGCTTTCAGAGCAGAGGCTGAAAGAAGTTGAGTCCCACTACGAGGAGAACAAGGTGGACTCGAGTGGGCTGGAGGAGAAGCTGGTGGGAGCCTTGCGAGAGGTGGAGGAACTGAGGGACAGGGTGAGCTCTCTCCACGGGGACCTGGACATGGCCAAGGAGCAGTACAGGCAGCAGACGCAGGAGATGAAGACCCTGTCCAGTGAGTAGAGCTGGAGAGTGTGCACAGTGGTAGTCGGCCTCTGCACACATGCACTCAGCAAGCTAGAAGGATTACAGATGGTAGTGATGATATCGATACATGTAGCTTTGTAGTCTCGGCCCCAGACCCAAACCAACCACAGCATGGATCGCTTCCAGTATCACGCGCGATACTGGAAGCAATCCGCGCTGGGGTTGGTTTGGGTCTGGGGCTGAGACTAGCTTTGTGGCTACATGCTACATGGTGTGTCAGTGTGAGTAACCACTAGTAGAGCATGCAGATTTTTGCAGAATACATTGAAGGGAGGATCTGCTGGTCTAGTAACCCTTCCTAGGGACGGGTGATATTAGCCACATTATCCATCCCTACCCTCACTATATGGAGTCCACTATAATGTATTAGCAAGCTACCCTGTATGAAACTGTGTACGGCGACTGTTCCCCTCGTATTGACCAGCACTGTTGTTTACTGTGTACTCCCGAGCTGGAGGTTGGTTGAACTTTGCTTTTGGTTGAAGCATTTCCCCACTCATGAATATCATTAGGCCGGTGTACTCTCCTTGAGTGTTTACACTGACATCATGCATCTATGGACCATACTTCTCAACAAAGGCTGTACTCTGCAGTGCCTCCTGCTTTTGTTTACATCACTCTTTTGTGGAGAACTGTACATGTAGTCCATGCAGAGAAAGAAAACAGACAAAAGCGAGAAAGGCTGGTACAAGACTCTGACCATACACGTTACCCCCTCTAAGTTTAGTACTCTTTGCTCACTGAGAAGAGATTGTTATTTGCCTGTCTGGTTCAGTACACCGTTCCAGTCAGGTGTGTAACCTGGAAAGAAGCTCTATTGGTGTTCACTATTTTGATTGTTGCCCTGCCTGCAGCCACACTGAGCAAGCTGGAGGCGTTGCGTGTGTCCCACGAAGGTGTGATAGAGAATCTTCGCTCACAGATCTCTCGGCTGCAGCAGAGGGCCGTCCAGCTGGAGGAAGAGAGGGAGACTCTGCTCAGCTCCAAGAAAACCTCCGGGGAGCAGCAGACCACCCGGATCAGGACGCTAGAGAAGGTGTGTGAGTGTAGAGAGAGCTTGAGGGTGATTATGGTGATAGTGTGTATGTAGGGAGAGGGTGGGGGTACTGGGTGTTGTGGTTGAGTAGGATGCAGGTAGGTAGCCTAGCTTGTCCCAGGCCGTCTTCCATTCCGCTTTCTTGACCACACACCTGACTTTTGAAGCAAATGTGCTGATAAGAAAGTTAAGAGAGTCTGGGGACAAAGCTAGGACACATGTAATGACTGTACGGAAATAAAGCTTTGCTTTCAAAAAAAGAGTCCATGTTAATACACAGACTTCAGCCCAAGATAGATGTATTTGGTTGCATAAATTACATACATGCATGTGGCGTGTTCCTCTTGATCAAGAACTGCTGCCATGCGTCCCAAATTCCTTCTCCGTCCTTCTAGGAGTTGGACCGAGTGGCCCGTGAGAAGCAAGACCTGCATGCCCAGTATGCACATGAGATTGAGGCAGCACACGCCCAGCTGGGGCAGAGGGAGACAGAGCTGGGGACAGAGCACATCAGAGAACTGCAGGAGCTCAGAGACCAGCACCAACAAGGTGAGTAATCGCTTCCCCAGGCCACTCCCACCTCTACTTGTGATTGTTCCATTTGAGGATGAGGGTGGGGAGGGGAGAGGTGAAGGGGGTGAGGAGAGAGAGGTTGGGAGGTGAGGAGAGAGAGGTTGGGGGTGAGGAGACAGAGGTTGGAGGGTGAGGAAGAGAGATTGAGGGGTGAGAAGAGAGAGGTTGGGAGGTGAGGAGAGAGAGGTTGGAGGTGAGGAGACTATATAGGTTGGGGGTAGCCTTGTTCCCAGGCCTCCACTACCTGGGCGTAGGCCTGGAGACAAGGCTAGGTTGGGGGATGAGGAAGAGAGATTGAGGGGTGAGAAGAGAGAGGTTGGAAGGTGAGGAGAGAGAGGGTGGGAGGGAATAGAAAGAGAGGCTGGGGGCAAGAAAGAACCTATTGACCAGGCAAGTGGTAGTTTAATAACCTAGCACCCATATGTAGCTCTCTCTTTTTTTGTTATTGCACACAGCTCTCAAGGAGGTCCACACAGAGAAGAACTCTGCTCTGGAGGAACTCAGAAGGCAGCTCAAGCTTGAGAGGGAGGGAGACACCCAATCCCTGATTGCAGAACACACGCATGAAGCTGCTCAGTTGCGGAAAGCAGTCACCGAGAAGACCTTGGAGCTCCAGTCAGCCCTGGCAGAGCTGGAGGGACTGAGGGCAGCAGCAGTAGAGAGAGAGAAAGGGCTGGAGATCACCACCAGGCATGTGGAGAGGCTGAAAGAAGAGTTGTCCCGAGTGCATGGGGAGCTGAGGAGGGTGCAAGGGAAGTGGGAGGAGTCAAAGAGAGAAGGGGAACAGCTGAAGGTATGCATATATATGTGTAGATCATTGACAGAGTGCCGGGAATTATGAGATGCCGAGAATCAATTCTTTGAACACTATTACTACAAGCCAATACGCATGCCCTACCAATAATTGAATTGTTCCCAGGCCACTCCTGCCACTGAGCCCAGATCATAATCCGTTATGGTACAGTAAAATGTCTGAAAATGAGTGAAAAGTGTACTATCAATCCGTATTAGTTTTAGCCCTCCCTCCCAACCCTCTCCCAGTCCTCCTTGGCGTCTCTGCAGCAGGCCGAGAAGCAAGCTGCCCGGGAGCATCGGCAGGAGGTGGTGGGGGTGAGGACCACCCTCACACAACAGCTGGAGCAGCAGTGGAGAGAGAGAATGAAGTGAGGGGGAGGGGGTTAGCCTCACTCTCAGGCCTGCACTGATTTTGGTTTGTGCATCTGAAAACAGCGTGGGCCTGGGAACGAGGCTAAGAGGGGTACTGTAAACGTGAGATAGAGAGGGGGAGAGAGCTGAAGGTTCTAGAATTCTATGCAGATTTTGTACTCCTGGTTACTGGGAGGTCTCTCGTTCCCAGGCCATTTGTAGCAGGCAAAATGGCCTGGTAGCTTCCACAAGTTTGAACTGCTTTCTTCTGCTGCCTGATAATTGGCAGGCCCAATCGAATGTCAAAACATTGATCATCACATGACAGTTGTAAAAGCAATTGCATCATCCCTTGAAATGTCAAATCATTGCAGTTGGATGTTGTTGTGACTTGTCCTACCTGTACTATTTGGTGGAGTCAATCAAGCACACACACATGACGGTATGTTCTCCCACCACAGGCAGGAGTGTGCCTCCCTGCGTGCAGAGCTCTCGCATCGCTACAGCGATGACTCCCACACAGCCCTCATGGAACTAGCAGGTCTCAAGGATGGAGCCATGAAGGAGGCCCAGGGGAGGTGGGAGGAGGAAAGGAAGGGACTCATGAAGAAGGTGTGTGTGTGTGATGAATTATGTTACCTGTTGCATACATTCACATAGCTTTGTTCCTGTACATGTACCGAGCATCTGGGAACGAGGCTAACATATACAGCACATATAGTCATCTGGTTCGTTTCTTTCCTTGCACCCTTCAGATTGAGGACCTGGAACGCAAGCTTGAAGAGCTGCACCACTCCACTGCGGCCTCACTGGAGGAAGCCAAGAGCACTACTGATGAACAGCTCTCCACCCTCAAGTAGGACCAGTGCCTACTGACATTACCTCATCCCCCAGTCCATTCTCAGCCATTAACAATCTCTGTTTCACTACACATACGTACTACTGGGAGAGAAAAAAAAGTGGACCCATGTGGAAGTGGTGTCTTTGTCCCAAGTTTTCTCCAAAGCTGCACATGCAGCTATAAAAACTACTTGCAAGGACATGGTTTTCACCGGCTAAATGTAATTGTATTCTTAACCTTACAACTGTGTACCACTACTTCCACTACTGGTGTTGTTGTTTTGTGTTAGGAGGGAGCTTGAGGAGGAGAGGGCGAGGCACAGGGAAGAGAATGTGGAGATGGGACACGCCTACCAGCAACAGCTGCTGGCACAACGGCAAGAGTTCGAGGGACAGAGGAAGGTAAGAGTGTCTGTTTTCTATTGCCTACTGTACACTGTCCCTTTGGGATATTGTATTTCACCCCCCCCCCCCCCCCCCCCCCCCCTTTCCTCTCCTTCCTTTCCCCTCCCCCTCCTCCCTCCCCCTCCCTCCTCCCTCCTCCCCTTCCCCCTCCCCCTCCACCTTTCCTCTCTCTTCCCCTCCCCTCCCCTCCCCCTCCCCCTCCCCCTTGCCCTCCCCTTCCCCCTTGCCCTTCCCCCTCCCCCTCCCCCCTTTGCCCTCCCCCTCCCCCTCCCCCTCCCCCTCCCCCTCCCCCTCCCCCTCCCCCTCCCCCCCTTCCCCATTCCTCCCCCTCCCTCTCCCCCTGTAGTGCCTGAAAGAAGAGCTGCACTCCCAGCACAATGTGGAGGTGCTCTCCCTGCAGCAAGCACACCAGGTGGCGGTGAGAGCATTACGAGATCAGCTGCAAAAGCAGGGCAGGGAGGAGCTCGGGCTGATGGCTGAGAGGTACAGCAAGGAGATGGGTGAGTGCATATAGTGGTACCTGGATAATCGTTTACAAAATTAACCCCGTACTATGAAGTTAGCCTTGTTCCCAGGCCGTCTCCTGCTCAGTTTTAGCCGCGTACATGGCCTTTGAACCCCCCACTCTTTTGACAGGGGTCAAAGGTCATGTATGTGGCTAATAACCGAGCGGGAGACGGCCTGGGAATGAGGCTACTAGGAAGTTGTATTGCCACTTAATAATAGTATGCATGTGTATATTTGGACAAGAGCGCACATAAGTAGGTCCTGCCCCCCGGAGTACCTACTTATGCGCTCTTGATTTGGACCAAAGCATCTAGCAACTGACCTCCCTACCCCATGTTTAGATGCCCTCCGCACTGAGCTGTCGTCACAGCACGATAGGGAGCTGGCGGAGGTGAGGCAGCAGCACTGCTCCGAGGTGGACCGACACAGAAAACAGCTGCAGCACATGCTGGAACAGAGGAAGAAGGAGGTGTGTGTCTGCATGTTCAATCAGATCACAGGATGAGGCACAGTGTTGCAAAAGGACCTTTGCCAAGAGTGCAGTTGTATGGTGCATGACTATAATACTAGCAGAATGTATAAACATTGTGGGGCGAGCCTGAGTGAGTGCATGCATATGCAGTATTCATTTCGAATGTAGCTAACTCAACCTCAGGCTGTAGAATTGCAGCACAAGAACTGTATGGACAGTACATGATGATCATGTATAGCTAGCTACACTGCAGCACGAGCAGATGAAAGCACTCTTGCTGTCTTCTTTCGCTATGCAGTAGCTCCCATGACTGTAGCCATTGAAGAGCAGAGGTAGCTAGGTCTACGAGTCAGTGACTTCAACACAGTGAGCAACAGTGCAGCCGCGAGTCGCGATCGATGGACTTGTAGGGCTATAGCTAGACCAGTCAGAAGTCGCACTTTCGCCGGCATGCAGTCTTTGTTGCTGTGCGCCGGGTAGCGCGCATCGCTGTATCCATTGAAGAGGTAGATTTGTGAGTGGTCTCCGTCCCTGTTGTAGCCATCCAAGGAGTACACGGTTCACGAATTCGTGCCTCTCTGAGTCTCAGAACTACGTTGCAACGTTGATGAGCAATCGAGCGCTGAGCACGTGTGACTTATCATGACGCAAGGGACTTTCGGTTATTTGCAGAATCGTTTATTTATGGTATACATACGATACATACAGACATGGATTCCGTTTTACACGTCTATGTGGGGCTCGCTCAGGCTCGCCCCAATAAACAGGAAATGCTTATGTGTACTCAGAAACAGTGAGTGGCACTGAAAACGTTATTACATTCCTCCACTTCATACTGGTCTTTCACATGTCCACCGCACCCCCGTTGGCCGGCCCACAATAAATCGCAGCTGTGATCAATGGCACATGTGCACTCAAGAAGTGAATTACATGGGGGTATTGAAAGGGAAGGGGGTGGTACACCTTGCTACTAAATGTGGTGGGTTCATTGAATTGTCCACGTACTGCAGTGCAGCTTATATGCACACTTGGATCATAAGGAGATCTCTCCTGCACACAGAAACCCAAAATGTGTATGCTGAGACGAGACGTTGTAGTTATTTCACTCTGTTACAGAATCCCATTGCAATGTAAATTTCCATGGCTACAACAGCCCACTTGCAGAAACTTTGGTGTACTGGTAGTTGTATTTCTATTCTGCTATAGCTTTGACAAGCGCTACAACCTTCCTTTCCTCAGTCCAGTGACCATGAGCACACTATCGGAGGCCTGCATAGTGAAGTGGGACGGAGAGACTCAGAGCTTAGCAAACTAAGGGACAGGGTGAACAACCTCACTGTTGCTGTTAGCAACCTCAAGAAGGAGCTAGGGGTCAAAGGGCAAGAAGTGGTCATGATTAGGAGGGAGACCAACAACCAAATACGGTAATTGTAGGTCACATCTGTGTACAGTTACATCCATTATTTTACATTTAGTCACCAGTGCATTTACTGCTATACAATTGCATGGGAACACTACATTAAGAGCTTATTGCCTACATGTATATCTTTGGGTTTCCTCCCTCCCTCCCACCCATCCACCCACCCACCCACCCATCCACCCACCCACCCACCCATCCACCCACCCACTAACCCTCCCACCCACCCACCCACCCACCCACCCACCTTCCTCCCTCCCTTCCTTCCCAGCCTTCGTGAGCAGCAGCTGTCTGCAGCACACCATGTGGAAGTAGACTCCCTCTCCTCCCAGCACAGACACCAGACCCAGCTACTGCTGTCCGACTTCAATCGAGCGAAGGAGCTACTGAATGGAAGGATCTCAGAGCTTGAAAATAAGTGAGACCATGAGATAGATGATTTTGTCCAGGTGCACATTTGGGCTGTTCATCTAGTCCAAGAAGTCTACAGAACTAATGGAGTAAGATGAGTTCTTTCCTTGTAATAGGCTGGCAGAGTCTGAGCGTCACTACCACAGCCGTGACTCTAGGCCGGAAGACTTGGAGGCAATCCGGGATCTGCGGGCGATACTGAGGGAACAGGAACATAAGATGAAGGAACTCATTGTAAGTACCAACCTGGTAAAACTTTTGTATGCATGGGCTGCTTGTCAGCATATAATTCCTGTGAATACACCCTCTATTAACTGGTGGCCTCCAATTATATCACTGATCAATGTCCCCTAGGACAGTCACAAGTAACGGGCACACGTGCTATCCATAAAGGAGCACATATTAGTCTCTTGTATCCAGGGGATATCCCACGGTAACTTGTTATTCTTTCATGCAGGCTGAGAAGAGGATCTACCAGCTGGAATTGATGAACAGAGAGAAGAACTACAACAAAATCTTCAGTGCCAACCCCCACGTTGGAGTGCTGGACCCCCTGCAGTTCAAGGTTGGCGCACATGGAATGGACTATTCCAGTACAGTGGCATACACCGCAGGCCCCTGACTGTAACCAATTGATGTCCTAGGCAGACACAAGATTAATACAAAAAGAAAATGAAGATACCAGGGGGGGGGGGGGGGGGGGGGGGGGGGGGGGGGGGGAGACACACACACACACACACACACACACACACACACACACATACCCGGTATATTAAATACATGTAGTAGCTTGTAGCTAGTAACCGTACAGGATATCTTAAATGGTACTTTTGTGAGGAAGCTGGTCTGTACTGTACAGATCATCCAACCACATAGAGTGGTTACCTGCATGGTTGCAGACAATCAGTGTTATGTTTGGTATTTTGTGTAAAGCGACATGAGAGGAAGCTGGCTTACAACACTGGCAATGGTTGAACATCAGTGGCCGATGTCTCTATGCAGCTTTACTTCCACTCCTCCCAGGGATCCTGTTAGTTCTTCCATGGGTTGTTCAACTTGTTTCTTACTCTCTTGGCATCCCTATCGAGCATTGTTGCCTACTGTAAGATCATACACACAGTGTCATAATAATAACAACGTATTTCTTCCCGACACAGCTGAAAAAGAAAGCATCTGAGAGCAGTGCCCCCAGGCATGCCAGTGCTCCCTCACTCATCTCTCCCAGCGTGGAATCATCCGCTGTGGTATTCCCTCCTCCCACTGACAGTAGAAGAACACAAAAAGAAGCATCACAGCACTCCTCTAGTACTGCTCTGAGGCCCAGGAAGCTCGTGACTCTGCAAGACTCTCCTCTGACTCAGCAGAAGTTTAGCAAGACTCGGCCTCTGGCTAGCCACAGTGCACCACTGCAGCCCACCCCTCCCTCAGTTAGCCCCCCTAAGCAAACCATGCTTGTACAGTGATGCAGAGCATTAATATTTTTTGTATAACCGTTAACATGCAGGTCATACAGATCATTAATTATCAGCAAAGCATGCACATAACCTCCCTTGTACAGCAACAAGGATTGGTAGAATTGTACTAAGGACTAAGGGTATCTCTCGGCTACTAACGTTAACTAAAATAGACAGACTAACCTCTGCCTTGTATACAGCAACATTCTTTGGAAGGAGGGTCAAGGTCCTGTTTGATGACAAGAAGAGGTACCCTGGGGTGATAATAGGGCAAGATAATAGCTGCAAATGGATCACCCGTTTTGAGGATGGAACCAAAGATGATACAGTGTCAGATCCTGAAGCAGATGATGATTGATTATAACTATTGTCTATGCATGTGTTGGTATGGTGAAAAAGACTGCAGCAATGAAATTTTTAGTAGCTATATACAACAATACTCTTGTGGTCTAGCATGAGTGGGTGGGGCTCCTGTGTGCTGAGAGCAAAAGTGGGTGGGCTCCTGGAAAAATGAAAATAATTGCTTGAAGTGTGTCATGGTAATAGTATGTAGCAAGGGCAGCCCCTGGATAATTGGTAGGTAATCAAAGTACATAAGAAGGATCCATTATATAGCACAGACCTACATATACGTCCAAAAAAAAATTTGCCAGGGCCCGTTCTAGATGCGCGCGCGTTTACTTCCTGCCGGACCAATATCCACGCTTGAGTACATTGTATTCGGTCAGCTGCAGCTAGGATGTCCTGATATGAAGACTGATGATGACTGGAGGAAGGCATTGATCACGATCCTGGCTACATGCATCCTCTGCATAGAGATTGATCCTCGTGCCCAAGACTGTGAAGTCCAGTTCAAAGTATTGGACGATGAGCTGGAAGGAATTCAAATTAAAAGTCCGTGATAAGGTTAAGGAAAAGGATTCACAAGGAAAGGAAAGTCAACATGCAACACAGGTCATTGATGAGAACTTGGAACAGAAGCACGAGAATTGACCCTTAGGAAACTCTCTTGTCTCCATATCCCATATTGGCATGCTGCATGTCTTTCTAGACCCTAGCTCCTTTTCCCTGTGTGGTCACGTGAGTCGATCCATGCTGGGGAAACTTCGAGGGGCTAGCCCACTAGACTAGGCTTCCAGCTTAGATGGGATTAAGGACGTCCCCCTAGCCTCATTCCCATGGCAGGCCTTCTCACCCCAGCATTTGTCGTTTGCAGTACTAACACTGGGGTGAGAAGTCCAGGGTACAAGGCTACTGTCCCCCAATTTTTGAAGGAAGGTATACAGGACAGGTGGGGAGGACTACTACACGAAGACAACTTTGGCCTACCCTTGCTATACAGTAAGTATGCAGCAGGTGGATCCTAGACCCTAACGTGATGAGGATCAAGGGTCTGGGGAATAACTCTGCCAGGAGGTGTCTTGAAAGTTGGAATGCTGCCATGGGTGTTGATGAGGGAAAGTGGGTGTGTGAAGTGAGGATGTTGCTACACTCAAACAGTAGTAGGCCTATCGCTGAGGAAGTCACAGAGTACTTCAGTGGCAATGCAATTAATGACCACCACACATAATTTCCACTAACAGCAGCAGCACCCTCCACACAATCTACAAGAACTGGTTAAGCAGCCTGTCATGAGGTGGTACCAGATCTTGATTGAGACATTTGTCACAAAAAGCCCACTCCCATCCCAATATGGTCCACTGAACAGAACGGACATGTTGAAGAAGAGCTCATTGCTGAGTTGCCTAATGGAGACATTGAGCAAGCAAGCAAGCACACAGAGAAGCAGTGACAGAACCAACTGAAATGATGGCAGGAGTAGATCCATGTGGAGCAAGCCATAAATGGGACCTCCCTAGCCTTGGTCCCAGTCCCACGCCCAGCTTTTCGTCGCTTGCAGTACGATAAGCGGGGAGGTTAGGGTTAGGGTACTGCAAGCAACGAAAAGCTGGGTGTGGGACTGGGACCGAGGCTAGGACCTCCCTGCACAGGAGGTGCACCAAATATTCGGGACCCCCAATCCCAAGAGCAGTATTAGGGGGTCTGGTCTGGCATTGGGCACTTTCAAGTTTGTTACAATAATAATATTGCTATGATGAGAAATTACATCTACAAACAGAAGATCGATTTTAGCTAGTAAAGATGAACTTCATTTGAATTTGTAATACTGGTCCAGCAAACACGCCAATATTAAACTCAGAGAGTGACAAGTTAATTTGAGGTAGACTTCAACATTTCAAACCCAGCTAAGCTGGAAGCAAGGGACGAACTGCTAATCTTCCTGAAAGACATGCATGCCAAGATGGGATATGGAGACAAGGGAGTTCCTAAGGGTCAATTCTCGTGCTTCTGTTCCAAGTTCTCATCAATGAACTGTGTTGCATGTAGTGATGATCAATCAGGTGAGGATCACTCTCTATGCGGAGGACGCCTTCCTCCAGTCATCATATCAGGACATCCTAGCCTGAAGCCTGCAGCTGACCGAACACAATGTACTCAAGATAAATAGTTCGGCTAGCAGTTTTGGTCTTCTCTGTGAAAAGTTTTAGGCAGGAAGTCACATGACTATAATTACTTTTAATTACTTCCGTACTTCTGATCGGTGAGAAGCCGCAGGCGCGGGACTCGCGACTGATTATGTCAATATGTACGGGTGCGCGTGTGCATATAACGCTATTCGCTTTAGCCAGAATGCAGTGCTCGGCTACGCGGAAGTGCAATTCAGACCCTTACTGTTGGCCAGACTACACAGCTGCCGGATGCTTGCGCAGCAGGATACCTGCGCACAATAGTTTTAAACTTTGCCCCCTACGTTTCATTTTCAGCTAAAGTGCAATGACAGTGACAATTAGTCTATAGCTAGCTGCCTAGGGCCCTCTTTATCTTTGTTGTCCAGTGAATGTGTTTACATCGTTGCATGTGGGTCGTTCTCTGCCAGTTACTAGCAGCTATATAGCTAGCTACTGTAAGGTGGATCAAAGTTCATTGTAGTAAAGACGTAGAGGGGCCCGACCTAGCTTTTGGTGGCTCAGCACATTCTGATTCAGTTGGAGCCTAATTCAGTTAGCTATCTAGCTATAGCTAGTACAAGCCAGTTAGACATGTCCTTTCGTGGTATTTCACAGGTTATTGGGGGAAGGAAGCATACAAAATAAGGTGGGGGGCTGAAGTTTGCAACTAATAATGATCTTCGACATTGCGGTAGCCAAGATGGCCATGACCATGGTCTACTAATTTCCATAAACGCTTAGTCAGCATGGTCTAAAGCACAGCTGTTGCATGACTGCATGGCTTTGGAATATAACCACAGCCCCATCTTTGATTCCCCATGCACTCTACTACAAGGGCTGTAATAGTCATGCATGACGTGCAGCTACTGTTGGCAACTGTAATGTAGTTACATGGAGCACAGAAACAACTGACAAGGGCCAGGCTGGGAAGGTTACCACAGATGAGTGCACTACAATAAAAACTATTTGCCGGCTACATGTACAACTTCAAAGTGGGAGCTGAGATTTGAGCAGCGACATACTGGAGTAAACTTCAGTAGCAACCACAGCATTCTTTGAATTAGCATGGGAAGGACAGTCATGCCCTTGAACAGGAAGGATAGCAATGCCTTTGAAAAGAATTCCGTGGGGCTGATATTTGAGTCATACTTGAGTAAACTTCTGTAGCAACACACAGCATTCTTTGAATTGGCATGGGAAGGACAGAGTAACAGTAACATTTACCATTATACCTCTCACCATTAACCCTTTAAGCCCTATTGACGCATAAATGCGTCATTTAGACCCTATGCACTTGTAGGGCTTCTCGCCAGTCCAAAAAGAGACCAAAAAGTCTTCAGAGGGCCTAGGGACGACTTTAAGGCACGAACTCAAAAATTTGGTCAGATTTCGGCGCGCCTCCCCCACTAAACGTACAAGCGGGGGGGTTTCGAAGGGGGGGCGGCAGCCCCCCCTTCGGGCTGTCGTGGGCGTCTTTTGATTTTAATGAGATTCATTGACCCGAGAATTTTGATTCTAATGATATTCATAGACCCCACCCAGGGCCTCAAGAAAACCTGCAAATTGGTGGTGTAAGGTGTGCCATCAGTCAGATCTGGCCCAAGTTTAGGGAAATGCTGGGCGAAAATCCGGCTGACATCCACCTTTGACCTCTGATTGCTGGGCTTGTGGGGGGTCATGAATATCATTAACGGTATTGCCAGAGAGGTCTCTCCATGTGTGCGGGCCCCACCAAGTTTGGCCGCTGAGGAGCGAATGCTGTGGGAGAGGAGTACCTACGAAAGTGGTGTGCGCTGAATGCATGAAAATGTGTTGTCTTGGTGGGAAGAATTCGGTGGTTAAAGGGTTAATATTGACAATTGACATTTATGCATAATCTTCTAGCTGAAGCTGAACTTGATGGTTAGAACGCTCAGAATTTAATGTCTATGGGAGGGGTTAACTTAAGGCGTCCATCACAGTCATAATATTATAGCCACGCTATCCAGGCAGGAAGATTGTCTTTCAAACAGTCAGCGGGTCTAAACAAGTTCTGCATGCCCGTACCCAGTATATAACCTGGACGTAACTGCATACATGTGCATCTTGATTAGCTGATAATAGCGATACAATGTTGACGTCACATGCAATAATTTACCGGGGAGGAGCCTGGGAACGAGGCTGTGGGGCGAGCCAGAGCGAATGCAGGCCTGCATGCAGAACATGGAGAGTTGCATGAACATGACTCATCATCAGAAATTATGTGACAGAGTAGCCTCATTCTATACAACTGCATGGGATGAGGTACTACCTCTACGTCGCCCTATACCGCTCCTGCAGTGTTTCATGAAACGTTTCTGAAACATAGCCTGCCCTGACCTTACCCTCACGTGATACAGGTGGGAGAATTATGCATTCCCCCTCCCCCCCCCCAAAAAAACAAAACACAAAAAAACCTCATATTAGGGAAATGCATGACATTGGCCCAATGGGGGGGGGGGGGGGGGGGGGGGGGGAGCCTGAGCGAAGAGCGTGTACATGCAAGACACAGAGTAGTTGCATGCACATGACTGTCATCAGAAATTACGTCACTGGGCACAGTAAGCCTCAGACAAGTTAACCTCAGGTCACAGAAATCTACAATCAGACCACTAAAATTATAACAATCAACATACGTGCTGCACAAGTTATGGTCCGGATCCACCATAATATTACAAGTAATAAAAACATTTAAAATGTAACAGGATGTAGGGATACCAGAACCGCAAAAAGTAAGGAAACAAGGTAGGGATGATCACACAAAACATTGAAGTATACAACCCCCTACAGAGATCTTTTTCCATAATACGTGTATAATGAAAAAAGATATGTAGGGGGATTGTATACTTCACTGTTTTGTGTGATCATCCCTACCTTGTTTCCTTACTTTTTGCGGTTCTGGTATCCCTACATCCTGTTACATTTTAAATGTTTTTTATTACTTGTTTATGTCATTTTTTTTAGCAGCAGGCGCATGCATGCTGGACTCTGGCATTTACACTGCCAGCAATGGCTGAAGAATCAGACCCAAGCATCTCAAAAGCCAACCCTTTTCTGGATGGATACTCTAAGCCAGTGCTCAGAGCTGAAGACCATAGCTAAGTTTAGTGTAGCTAAAATAGCTATACCAGATAGTAGTAGCGACACATTGTTGAGTCTTTAGATAGGCATTCACCCCTCTCACAGAACACAGTCTAGTAACATATATAGCACAGAGAATTTACCTCAGTCTAGTTGCATTACCACAACAGCTACAGCGCAAGGCATGTCTAATTCAGCGATCTTGAATAATAATTACGTATCGTTGCTAAGTGATCGTTTAAGTGCGCATGCGTACAAACATGAAAATGGCGTGAAAAACGAAGCCATAGTTATTGAGTGGGCAGCTGTAGCCGCCTGGTGAAGACTTGGAGGTTGCCAAAAAGCGATGGGCTGGTGCACTGCTCGGTGTAAAATGCTGCTGTTTCGTGCGAAAACCATCATGAGGGATTGAGGCGACGTTGAGCTAGCCCGTCTGAAAGAAGAAAGAAGAAAGAAGAAGAAGAAGAAGAAGAAAGAAAAACAATTTGCTCGTTTTGCGAGTACCTGGTGTGGTATTTTCGCGACGGTTTTTCGCGATGCGAGGAGTCTTGTTGGTCATGAAAACACCCGAAGATGAACGGTATGTGGTTATAAAGGCTTATAAGTGTACCGTTTCTGAGATTTGGAGAGATTCTTTTGTATTACCATATATTGCGTGTACGTCGTATCCCTACATACAGAGTCTACCGACTCTGTGATACCATGCTCTTGAACAGTGCTATTTCCACTTCTGAGTCCTGACCACGCCCCGTGGACCCGACTTACAGTATTGGAAACAGCAGCAGCAAGTTGAAACGAAGCTCACAGCTGGACTTTTTCTAACGGTAAACAGCTTCTCACTTCAGACCCACACATGCGCGGCGAATCTTCATCGGACTCTGACGTTCCACAAGTGACTAGTCACATTTACCTTTACCGAGAGTGAGACGTTCACGGACGACACGGAAACCAGAAAGCAGTGAGTGCAGTGCAAAAGCACGAAGGTGCTACGAGAGCCCTTCTAGACAACTGGAAAATGACGGTGAAAAAAATATTGACGCTACGCGCCTCTGTTCACTACCGGATACCTTCGGCTGTGGCCGATGATAGCCCCTTAAAATTTTTCCTGGATCCGCCCCTGTTGGCCCACGAGCGGTCTCCATCTTTGTTGTCGCCACTGAGGAGGTAGACTTTTCATGGTTCGCCTATCGCTCTAGCCGCCAATGGTCCACGCCAGCCTCGTTGAACGACTCATTTTGGTCATGACGCAAGAACACGCAAAATAAGGGCAGGAAGTGATTTACGGCAAGACATACGACAGATCAGAGCAACTACGCTCAGGCTCGCCCCAATTAACGACTGCATAAACATCCCATGCGCAAATTTGCTTATCAGTTACCGCAGTGGCGAGAGTAAAGATTATATAGGCCCAGATCATAGATAATATATTATCTATGCCCAGATCCAGGAATTAGTCAGCGTCGCTAGATAGCGTGCTGTTCTGAATTAGCATAGTCCTACTTTTATGCTTGCCTGTCGATAATATCTGTTACTGCAGTCGGACAACTGGCCCTGTGTTCAAGTTATCGACTTCGCCATGTCAAGTGTAGAAATCGATATGGAAGGCTACCTTTTGAAGCGGCCAAGAAGACGACGTAAGACTACGAGAAAGAAGCTTGAATTCCAGAAGAGATACTGCTGCTTGACCTCAACCAGCTTATACTACTACAAGTCTAAGAAGGTGAGAACGGGCGAAAGGTGCATGTCCACGCAGTTTGCCAACTTCGCCTTCATTGTGCAATTAAGCCACACTGCAATCCTGGGCTGCCAGTTTTTACTGATAGGTTGGGTAGCTCAATTGAGTTGCAATAGTGGAAGTTGCACACCAATGATCCCTTGCTGGATCTGGCGATGCAGCTACCGAAATGCTACGAGATTTTTGGGAGTACTTCGAGTGACAAAAGAATTATGGAAGTGTGCATGGTATACGTAGCTATAGAACATACAATAAACAGATGTTGACATCGAACTATTTAAGGGTCCCTATAGCTGTACATCCCAGGAGAGCAACACAAATGCGTTACAACAAGCAGTACAAATGGATGTTTTCGGCCCCTGTATATTATACAAGAGCAAAGTGGCATATACCTTCCGTTGGCTAGCCTGCTTCTCCAACGCACACTTCGCCACCGTAGTATCCGAGTGTAGTGGCTGGGAATGCGGGTAAACAGTCAGCCGCAATTCCGTCGTGTTGAAAATTTTTCGTGATAAAATATCGTAAGGGACGTTTAATGTCCTCGGTATACGGCGACTGTCCAGTAGGCGAGCCGGACGAGCATGTAGTCTCGCGTAGCCATGCAGATCCTTCCCGACAGTACACCCCTTGGTTTCAGTGTCGAAGGACCGTAAAATTATCATATTTTCTTGAGTTTCTGTCTAGGCGTAGCTTCGAAAACATTCAGCTGTTTTGCTGCACATATGACAGAGCTTACGGATCGGCCAATCATCGTAATAATTGCCAGTCTGAGGGAGGACTCGCAGCCACAAAAGTAAAACACGCTACCACAATACCGGTATATATACGGCAAGATAATGTTAGAAAAGTGGGCGCAAAGTGTTACAACTTTATATGGGATCCATGAAACACGATTTAATTTATTGGAAAAAAAAAAGAAAATAAAGGAAGAAAGGGGGAAAAAAGGGGAAAAATGGAAAATTTTATTGGGAAGAGAAAAAAAAGAAAGAAGGTAAATAAAAATTTATTGGACTTCCAAACAGAATACATGCAGTAACATGTTGCAGTTGGCGCCATATATGCATCGATCTGCATGGGCAATATTCATTGCGTTATGGTATGCTGAAAGTGTATTCATGGCTTATGATATTGGATATCCACCTCTAGCCGACCTTTATAGGGTACTCCCCTCTTCTATACATTGAATCGAAGGATCTAATCTGTGAATATTATATTTGCAAACTGGTTGATCCAACACCCACTTGTCTGGCATGAATGTTGCACTCTAGCTATAGATTGCATAACATGCATGTACACATTGGACTCATGAGTATAGCTAGCTAAATGGCGCAGATATAGCTATACAGTATTGGACATTCAAAGAGAAAACAACTTGTAGAACTAAACGTGCATGTGTGTGCAGCTTAGTTTGGTTGAATTCAGTTTTCAGTGATAGCTCCCACACTGCAAATTCAGAATGGTAGCTTCACTACCAAACAAGGTGCACATGATGCATTAGCAGAGCTCAACAACTTGCTTGACCATGCACTAAAATTTCAGTAAACAATTAAGCTAAGTCATGTACCAAAGTACCAAAGTATCATCGGAATGCTAGAAGTGCAGCTGAACTTGTAATTCCTATAATTCCCTCAAACCATAGAAATATACATGTAAGTGCAGTTTTGCCAGGGACCCTTCCGCAACTTAGTTTGGCTTAATTGTTACCCGTCTGCATATCTGAAATTGTAGAGGTGACCTATAGCTAGCTAGTGGTCAAGCTTATTGTTTGGTATTGAAGTTGAAACTGATATAGCTACGCCCTACAGCTGGGTTAAATTTGCAGTGGCGCGCGCGTGCCGGCACCAGCATGCAGTGTAGAAAAAAAAAAAGCAACACAGAAGTGGCGAATGAGAGTGAGAAGTGGCAAATGAGAGTGTCGACAAATGGGCCTAAATCAGTTTTCATCTTCGTCTTCCTTCAGATGGGCTATCCGGATAGCTAGCATTTAGCTACACCACCTAGCTAAGTAGTACACAACTCCATCACTTTTTCACAACTTTTTCACAACTTTGAAGTCCCACGAGGTTGTTTCCTAGCTTGCTACCCATGCACACCTCAATACTGCTTTTTACTCTGTTAAAACAGAATGAGATACCGTAAGTTGTGGCAGTAATGTTAGAAATTGGGTGTGGTCAAATTGTATAAATTAGAAGCACGACTTTCACACAGCTTTTCTCAGCCTCTCGAGTAGATCTCTGGTCTGTGAGTTATGTAGACGCTAGTATTTTCTGAATTCTGACACTTCTATCCTGAAATCACTCTACCCCCTGCTGCGCATGCGCACGGGGTAATGGCGGCCAAAGGGAAGACAGGAAATTGTTACAGCACTCACAACTGCGCCTGCGCAGTGCGTTTCGGCATGTAAGCGTCGGTGAATGACAGAGATCATGGCCGTGTGGTCAGAATCTTCGTATGCCTTTACGCTACAGTCACCGTACTGACACCGGAAGTTGGAGAGAACGCTCGAGCAATGGCGGACAACGGCGAGACAAAAGCACTCACCACCACCAAGGTGAGTTTCAGCACCAACTTTTTACGTTCAAGTCAGAGCATGATAGCGATCCCGGCGGTGAAGTCAGAATCTCTGTAGGCCAATCCTAAGTACTTGAACATTAATTATATTATTTACGTGGCACCCCTACCAGGAGTGTAGCTAATATTTTGCTCAACATGCAGGATGCAGCAGCTTTGAAAGGTCATCCTAAAGGATCCAGAGACCGAAAGCAGTTTGCAGTTGAAAGGATAAAAATAGTAGAGAAAGTTTCTCCATATACATTCAGCAAGCACAAGAATTGTTTCCAGGTATATAATAATTGCAGCTATAGCTCTGCTGCCAGTATGCATGAGGGTGCACAACACGATTGTAGAACAAACTTCCAACATCACCCAGATTGGTGACAATGAAGAAGTAGTCTACTTTGAAGCTGAAACAAGTGATCTTAGAGAAAGGTGGTTGATGGCTTTCAGGAAAGGTATCTACAGCTAACTCTGTCAATTGTGATTATCAATTGTAATTGTCATGAATCATCAAATTACAGTTGCTAAGGACAATGGCAATAAAATGCTGTCCCACTACCACACTGGAGCTTACGAAGTTCACAAGAACCGGTGGAGCTGTTGCAACAATACTCAGCGGTTATGCCAAGGGTGCTTCCCCACAAAACGTAAGAGACCACCACATGAGTTTAGCACTGTACACAGTTTAATATGCAATGTTGTGATTTACTAGAGGTTTCACATTCTACGATGAGAACTGACTTGGAGGTGGATAACAGTGGACCACCCTTAAGCCTGACACCACTTTCTGGTTCCAAACCATGGTTGAGTTCATCATCGTCTTCCACTTCCAGTGCATCAGATGAGATATCAGTCACCACTGGTTCCCTAGCAAGCAGTGCGTTAATGATTTTGCATAAGTACAGTGTTTATCTGAAATTATGATAATAATTAATCCCACCACACCATACATTCAGACACCGACTCTACCTTGGATAGCGGTTATGGCTTCTTTCTCAAGAGCTCACAGCTGCCACTTTCACGGTGTGGTATGTCCTATTGAATTACCTTCTATTGACTTTTTGACATGCATGTAGCTAGCTACATTCTTTTTTGTGCACACTCAGCCAGTACAACTACAGCTGATCTTGTGAATTCAAGTCTCCCTGATGACAGCTTCCTCAGTGCAGCTGGCAAGCAAAAACGAGTCACAACACTGAAGTCACCTGCTGACATATCAGTTAGTCTAATAGATGTGACCATGCAGTGCCTATTCATCTGCCTGCCATCAAAAGTGCAATGTTTTGCCTTAATCATTCATGCTTACTTCCTGACAGGAGAGGAGCTTGGTAGCAATAAAAGAGGAATCTGCTGTAAATGCACTAGTGAACAACAAGTACGAGGTATGTATGTTATTCTGTCTCGGCTACTCCCCTGAGCTAAGTTGTTTTCCCTTAACATATAAAAGTCTGAAGCTTGAGCATTCGCGTAATAAATAAATAGATTCGATTCACGGCAGCAAGTTAGTTTTCTTTTGTTGCTGGTTGGAATAATAGCTGATTTTTCATGTGCATATAGCTTCACACTTGTGTGTTTTGCATGGTGGTGGAGAATCATGCATCCATGCAGGTGTGCATTTGAGGCCGCAGGTTTTTCTTTGCTGGCCGGCTGGAACTAGTCTGTATGATTTTCATGCTAAAGCTATAGACTGTATCAAACAATTATCATGGGTTTTTTGGTACTTATAGGACCTGAAGCACCTTCTCGAAGAATGTCATATGGATCCAAATGATTTTCAGACAAGGAACGAGGCTTCTCTCCTTCATTTGGCATGCAGGTGGGGGATGAAAGATGCTGCCGAATTGCTGATCAAACATGAAGCCAAACTCAACACAGTGGATGTGAATGGTAACACACCTCTAATGGAAGCTTGCCAGAATGGGTACATGGATATTGCTAAGATCCTACTTGAAACTGAGTGAGTTTATAATCTAATTATCCTATGTGTGTTGTTGTTGCGTATACTATTTACATGCACTTTCCATTATTGATGCAGAGCAGAGATGGATCAAACTCCAATGCTTTACTGGGTCTGCCGGAAGGGTTATAGAGATGTTGTTGACCTGCTCATCAAGTATGGAGTTAGGGTGACTACCATGGATGATGGTGGTACCACACCTCTAAAGGAGGCATGTCAGAATGGGTACCTAGAGATTGCAGAACTGCTACTCAAACGGTGAGTACAATCATGCACATGTTTGCTACTTTGGCAATCACATTTGTCACATGTCCTGTGAGTGCAGGGAAATACGAACTACAGCAACAATTAATTTGCTACGGTAGATAAATAGCAAAAGGCTTAACAATGAAACTTTATCATGCAGAGTGCAACTATCACAACTATCTGTGGTCTAAGTAAACATTCCCAGCACTTGTAGCAACTTTGATTCTCGCAGTAGCTACTCCAGACTCAAGGGGCTCCCATATAGTAACACGAAACCTTACATTTTGGGTGAAAATTAAAGGCAATGGATAGAACTAGGAGTATGTGTGACGGATATGCCTCTATATATATATATATATATAATCAGGGGCGGATCCAAAGGGGGCTACAGGGGGCTGTAGCCCCCCCCCCCCCCCCCCCCCCCCCCCCCCCCCCTTTCCAGTTCCGACCACACCCCTTATTTACACGAGTACCCGACTTACAGTGGAATCAGCAACAAAGAAGTTGAAAGGAAGCTCAGTGCTGTACTTTTTCCAACGGAAATAGTTTGTGACAGTCAGAATGAATCAGATACAGAGTCAACTCGTGCTGGGGACGAAAACGGTTCTCAGTTCAGACCACGTGCACGGCGAATCTTCGTCGGACTTTACATTAATTGGTGATTCATGACTAGTCACATTTACCTTTTCACGTCGAGGATAAGACGTTCACGGATGACTCGGGAACCAGAAGGCAGCGAGTGTAGTGCAAAAGCTCGAAGGTGCTACGAGAGCCCATCTAGATGGCTGAAAAATGACGGTGAAAATTTTTTTCCGCGTGCGGAGTCTCTCTGCAGCATCGATCCTGGAACTCGTGTTGCTACTTGTACATCTGGAACTTGCAGTGCAAAGCACGAAAATGCCACGAGAGCCCATCCTGACAACTGAAAAATGAAGGGGAAATTTTTTCCGCGCTTCGTGCGGATTGATCAGCGCTACGCGCCTCTATACGATGCCTTCGGCAGCGTTCAATTGTGCTATTAGCCCCTCCCTTTCACAAATCCTGCATCCGCCCCTGATAATATACTACACAAACATATAAACACAACATGACTACACTGCATGATTGGCGCTAATTAGGCACTCGGCATTAGAGCGGCTACATTGGCGTCACAAAACCACGTGACTGAGTAATTCCGCATGACAAAAAGTTCAATGGCAGCTGAACGGTAACTGTTAGCTCACTTGTACTCCAGGTCGCATAGCTGCTCGATCTAATCAGCATGGTTACCATAACTGTGCTACAGTGACAGTGGACAGAGTAGTACTTCGTAAGTTCCAAGCTGCTTGCGTTACTGAGATCACTGTTTTCTAGCACATGGAATATAATGGAGGGCGTTTCATTAGATTGTTTACGGCCAGTGATGTCAAACGCAGCCGCTCTATTATCTATAGCACTTTAAGAATAGAATCTGGAAATAGCTTATGCTATTTTATGTATCCCTTGCATCTTGCAAAAACTTCTTATAGAGAAAAATAGTAAATCTTTTATTATAGTGATGCAATGATACTCAGTACTTCAATCATACAGTGTATTGTTTTTTGCAGTGGAGCTGATGTAGATCAAGCATTTCTACTACACTGGGCATCTAGCAAAGGCCACAAAGACATTGTGGAGCTTCTCCTCAAATACAAAGCCGATGTAAACATTGAAGATCAACATGGAAACACACCTCTGATCAAAGCTTGCAGAGGTGGACATTCAAAAATTGTAGAAATTCTGCTGAAGAGGTACAGTTTTGTAATACATTTTTAACAACACTGATTCATCACCTAGCTCTTTGTACAATAGTGAACCCGACGTAAACCAACATGGTGCTTGTGGGAGAACACCTCTCCATGAGGCTGCAGAAAAGGGCTACAAGAGCATTGTTCACCAGCTACTTCACAAAGAAGCACGTACAACTGAGAGGGATAACAGCGACTGTACTCCTTATGACCTGGCTTACAATTGCCAACACAAAGAGGTTTGGATAAGCAGACCAAGTATTGTAACTTTTGCTGCAGAATGATGTTATGGGATGTGATAACAACTTGTGGTTGTATGTTTCTGTACCAGGTTATGCAACTTTTGCAGCAGATGACGCCAGAGGCTGTGCGACCTTATGCCTTTCTGCATTCCAACACCTCTACACCACTGGCAGTAAATGCACTGACCTTTCAGGGAACTGGAACAATGATATCAGGGTTCAAGAGCAGTAGTGTAAGCAAAAGAACTATATTTGATCCTAATGTGCATTCTGTGTACAATGGCTAACGTATGTGTGCCTCACTTGTACATACTCTACAGGTTTGTGTTTGGGATGCCATTGATTCTCATAACATCCAAGCAGGAAAATACATCCGGACCTCAAATGAGGTGCTGACGTTGGATGTGTGGGGCCACTTCCTGGCCATTGGATCCACTAGTATCCTGTTGGTGGACATGAGGGGCAAGAAGCCAAGGAGAATCATGGTCATTGACATGAAAGAGGGAGAGGAAGAGAGTTTACTGGTATAAATTAGTCTGTGAAATTTCTGTTCTCAAACATACTAATTAACTTGCAATAGCATTTGAACTCAAATATAGAACAAAGGAATACAAATGGTGAATTCATGTTGTGTCACTTAAAGTGCACAGTTCACAGATCTAGAGTGGCTACTCCAGTTTCAGTTTCACTGGATTCTCGCCAGCTGCAAATTTTAGATTTTAAAATTCCACTGCAAGTGAAAACAGCCAACAGAACGGTTATCCAGTGAGGACCCCCCCCCCCCCCCCCCCCCCCCCCCCCCCCCCCCCCCCCCCCACAGCACTAGAATTGTACACCATGTAATGTGATCTTAATCATTTTGCAGTACATGGGTAGGCTGAGATTGTATCAGAATAGTTTGTGCACTCATCTATGCATGGTCTAAATAAACTTCCCAGCACTTGTCAACCGCTATAGACTTATAGTGTAACCAACATACTTTGCTGAATGAAATTTTCAAAACTATGTGTGCGTCCACCTGCTGGCTAATGTAGGTTTAGTGAGAGCTCCCTGAAAATGGGCTAAAAACTCCACGTTAGTTGTGGCAATGATACGTAACTGATGAGCTATTCACCATCAGCATAAAATTAAGCACTGCATTGTAGTTCACTAGCTATCTCACAGGCTATGCATCGCAAAATATTCTTGTCATTCTGCTTTAGACACCACCTCTGCATCTGGTGGCATTTGTGGGTGAAGAAGGTCGTTTTGCTACAGCCAGCACCAAAAACAACACGATCAAACTTTGGCCACCACCATCCTCAAATTCCAGCATAATCAAGTCACCAGATGTCCAGATCACTAGCAAAGAAATGAAGGGATGTGTCTGCAGGTGAGCTAGGGCATACCCATTCAGATGACTGTAAGATCATATCTAATTATGCAGAGCATTATCTGTTTGAATACCCAGCTTGTCAGTGTCACCTGATTGCAACCCCAAGCGTCGAAGGCTAGCAGTGGGGGTAAGGCTTGAGAAAGTCAAACCCACAGGAAGCAATGCAGTGTATCTGGTTGATTGGGAAACATGCAAGTGTAAATTCTTAGCTCCTGCAGGTATGTGTGTGTACCATGCAAAGCAAAACAAAGGGATAGTTAGCTAATTTGCAATGCATACTTTATAATTTTCTGGAACTTGTATACAACGTCAACAATTGTGAGCTACCGGGATGGCAGTGGACATTGCATATAACAGTGGTTGTATTTTGGGTTACTAGAATTTTGTGAATGCAAAACATTAATTTTGGTGTTATGCTTATAGGAGATGGAAACATTTTCACTGCGTTCTCACCGGATGGAAAGTAAGCACCTTCAACCCATGCTAACACTTGAAATGCATGCTCATATCTTAGTCTCAACCAATTCTGGAAATTAATAGCCCAGCATTTTTTACACAGGCACATAGCTGTTGCCTATAACACAAGCTTGGATATACTGGAGACCATGAGTGGAGCATTGCTCTACCACCTACCTGGCGCAACAGGTATGTTTGAGAAGTACATGTATGTATTGATAACTGCATCTGACCTCACTAAACTTCTCAACTGTTTGTCTATAGATGCACCTATTTCAAGCCTGTGCTACTCACCTCAGCCCGATGGAGGTTCCAGACCCCACCTGGCAACTGGTTTGACTACTGGAGAAGTGAAGATGTTTGAGCCCCTGTCAGGCCCTATATTTACTCTTCAACACCCAGTGGTTAGCTCAGTGCGGTGTGCAATTTTGATCATGATGATCATTATACCATATCTTATTATGCAGGAGAAATCAGCAGTCTCTTCCATTGCCTACTCAAGTGATGGTAAAATCTTTGCAGTTGGGCATGAGAATGGGGAGCTACACTTCTGGAGAGGTAATAAACTACCTTTAACTTTACAATCAATACTCATTAAATGTTATGTCATCACAAACTCAAATCATTTGCACAACAGCATACTGCACAAATTCAGTTTCCAATGAACAGGAAGTCAAGGTTGAAAAACGAATGTCCATTGGAATTGATGAATGCATGACATCACTTGTCACAAGGGTAGAAGAAATCACTATTGATAGTTCAGGAGGGGAATATCACTCGAAGATTGATGACTTTCGGCTGATCATTCCCAAGGGAGCCGTACAATCACCGGTCGTGATCCAAGTGGGAGTAGTGGCATATGGGCCATGTGGGCCATTCGAATATCCAAAAGGGTGCAGACCAGTTTCTCCAATTGTATGGGTCTGCACAAATCATGAAACCAAGTTTCTCAAGTCTATCAAGATAGTATTGCCACACTGCATAGATTGTGCAAGTGAGGAAGACTGCAGAACTCTAACCTTCCTCAAGGCAGACCACACCGCTAAAGTCAGAAGCAGTGGTGAAAATGTTCTTTGTTTCAAAGAAATGGATGGAGAGACTAGCTTTTCTCCTCAGAGCTCATATGGCACACTGCTTACGAACCACTGCTGCATGTACTGTGTTGGAGAATTCGACTCAGAAGACACAGATAAAGCAAAGATTTGTCTGACAAAAGCAACGCCACGCGTCATACAGGGAGATCATTTCCAAGTCCATTTTTGCCTCACATATTTTCTGCCCACCTGCTTGAAAGTGAGCAAATGATACTTGGTAATAAAATACACAGTTATGATATCTTCATGTCTTATTCTCCATATAGCAAGTAGAGGAGCAACTGGGAGAAACGCATGAGATCACACAAATAGCACTGATGAAGCTTAAAGGAGACCACGTCAATGGAGGGCTGAAGATTAAATACAAGACGGGAGCAATCACTGAATGTGGATGGATGGTTACCTTGGAAACAAGCGACAAGGTTGGAAATAACTTGGAATATCAAGTAATGAATCATGTTTATTATAATTGCTTAGTACTGTTTTACCTGTGATTTAGATCACCTCTGAGCAACTAAATTTCTGGCGTTATTATCATTCCTGCACTGAACTGGTGTTGGCCTGCGAGACAAAGATGTATCCTCCAAGATTCACACTCAATATTTCTCGTCGAAGTGCGCATAGAAACACTTCTATTCTGGTGCAGTTCGAAGGTGCCACTGATGATGTCAAAACTGAAATTGGACTGGAGCTCCCTCGGCCAGGTATGGTATTATATATAGGCTCATTCACAGGCCATTAATACCTCCAGTGAATGGCCCAAAAACAATGTTTAGCAAGCCTAGTTTTATACTGCTGGCTGCATTACATACAGGAACTGTGCATATGGAAATGCAACCATCAACAGATAAATCTACTTTAGTTGTGGTAAGCAACCATTGGTTTGATTTTGCTTATCTACCTGTTACAGTGTTTTCATTTGTTTCAGCATGCGCAGCCTGCATTGATGTCAACCAATACCGAAGGTAAAAACATATAGATGGATGCAATAGCTCGCCATAAATTTGTAATTCAATCCCCTATATAGTGTATACATTATCATTGTGACTCCTGTAAGTGCAGCTCTGCACATTGTGTAACTACTATAATACCCAATAACCATTTGAACTTGCCATGCAGTTCCTAATGTAGTGTAACACCATTCATAATTACTTTCACAGAATCCGGTGCAACTGGTTACTCAACTGCTGTTGATTCTGCAGAGCAATCAGATTCTCTGACGAAAAAAAGGCCCCAACCTTTTCTTGGAGTTGGTGGCACTGATGATGATCAAGAACTACCAAATGGAACATATGACGAGCATGACAACTCAGATTAATTTTGCATCAAGTCCCTGAATTGCTGTGTACAACAATTAAATGAGCATCTTTTTAGCTAGTATTCTTTATAGTTGCATTGTTGCCATTAAGCAATGTGTTCAGTGTAACTTTGCATGGTATAGCTATTCCACAGAATCTCTCTATGGGGGAGGACAATCTTCCTTGTATAGCTGTCTGTCCTGGAGGGTTCAACCAAGTCTCATTCGGGAGATGCTGACTGATGTTAAATGTGTACTAAAGAGCCCATTTGTCTAAGCTTGACTCAAGTTAGCTGTAGCTGTGGTCACAAGGGGTAGATATAATTATGTATACACAACTACTTTAAACCCTTGCTTGCTCAATTATTGAGCAGGGAAGACTGCACTTCAGTTGTAACACCACTAAAATCAACTCTGAGTTCTCTTTATGAACGATACTGCTGTATATATGTACTGCATTTGGGAATTCAACTGGGAGGAGCCAGAGAGAACAAAGCCATTCAAGCACTCCAGAGCTGACAGACAGAAAGGGGAAGAACAAAAAGTAATAATCACATCAATGCACTCCAGCAATGACCACATCAAAGGGATTAAGCCAGGAAAGGAGATGGTAGCTACCCAGAGGAGGTTGGCCACCACATACGTCACAAGTAATTATTGACTTTCTGTCATGTGACAAGCGGACGGTTATTAAAAGTTATTGCAGATAGCCATACGAATAGAAGACCACTACTGGGGCTGCTATGGAGTGTTCCCAGTGGCAATCATTGAATGCGCTTTGCAAATCGACTAGACGCCACCAAACCTCCACTCGAGTCTCGCGGGCCAGATGTTTGCGGCGCGGGAGACTACTTCCACTCGTTTCTGCCATGCATGCTGCAGCTGAATCTTGAAGGGCTCGGCCTTTTATAATGACAACAGATGCCTACGCTTCCCTGCGAGTCAATATTCCAGTTGATTGAGCTGGGGCTCGATGGTGATAAAACTGTCGAAACAATGTCTATGGAAAGTACTGTACTTAACATGCATTACGTAATCTATAGTGCGGATTTCACATGACTTTAATGAGACCTGATTAGAAAAGGTCAGCCCTGGCCAACCTCCTCTGGTAGCTACCCCTTGGTGGACTAATATAACACTGTACTTTGTAGCTTAGTCATGATAGACTTGCATGTGTTTCACTGTGATTAGCTATAGCTATATGATCACTAGTAGCTAGCTAGCTAGAGCATGCAGAACTGAGAAGGGACATCTATAGTGAATTAGATCCACCTTATAATTACCCAGGGATGGTTGATATCAGGCATGATTGTTTTGTGATATAGCTATCATCTGCACATTGTAGCTACTAAGTCAGTGGTGTGTGAGTGCAAGTTGACAATATCATGAGAAGCTAGCTAGCTAATTGCAATTGTCTTGTGGTGCATCGTACTTGTAGTGTAGCTAGGTCAGTAAGTAGTTAATAGCTGCCATATATAGTACCCCCCAACCCTTGACTAATATTAAAAGTATATATAGGGTAATTCCAAATCAATTCAGCAAAAGTTTGCAAGTGACCCCCTCAGAATTGGACGAAACTCGGTTTGTAAGTACTACTTGCGGTTTTATGAAGCCAGATAAAATCTTACTCTCGTATGTTGTATGGCTTCCTGATTATAGCTCATCAAAAATTCTACTTTTTCCCAATTTTTGCTGGTGTAGTAACTATTCAAATCCTCATAACTTTCTCATACTTCATTGTTTTGTAATATTGATTATACCATCTTGAAGCATGAAGAATGGACTTTCATATGGTATCTTGTATGGCTTCATCCAACAAAGTTTAGGAGAGACGCACATTCCTAAACTTTGACCTTTGACCTTACAAGAAAAGTGCCGCTTTAAATTTTCTGATAATTGGTGGTGATACTCACTAGGCTTTCAACTAAAAGCTGTAAAAAAAATTTGCTGGGGCTCCATTGGGATTAGGAGATATGTGCTCTTATAGAATGGCATGTAGGCTATTTATGGCGTTTCCCTATAATTCCAGCCTCCCCGTACATCATAGGAATCGCCCCTTGCATCCAAATTTTGGTGAGCCTGGACACGGGTGCTTGCCCAAACAGATTACCAACCTGGGTAGGCGTAGCCCAAAAAGGCATCGAGTAGCGGGCTTCATATGTTAGGGTGTGCAGTGAGGTCATACTCTTAGAGACTTTTGATATAATTATAGGCACTTTGCTGGGCAGGTGTATTATCGATGCTTGTTACTCGCCCTGCTTAACATTAGGATAGTGAAACTTGGTGTGTGCATGCACACACCAAGTTTCACTATCCTAATGTTAATCCACAGTAAAAATAGAATTGCTGTTTTGACAGTAGGTAGCTATTTCGACAAATGTGATGCTGAGATACAGCTGCAGGAATGATGTTCTGTTTACTACCCAAGTTGCTAGTGCATACTTAATAGCACAGTCACACTGCATCTATATTGATGGCACTGGGAACTATGTAGGTCACACAAGTTCCTCTGTCAAGGGTCAGGCTACATGCACACTTGCAACTAATAAGCATGCACTCTGGGGGACTATTGACTAAAATTATGCATGGTCTAGGAGCTTGAACATCATTCCCTAGTGTGAATTCTGGCAAACAAGTGTTGCTTGGGGGTTTGAAACATTTGTAAACATAATTCCTGATTGTATGTGTGGTTTGGGAGTTCGGAAGATTCCTGAGTGTGAATTCTGGCAAACAAGTGTGGTTTGGGAGTTTGAAATAATTGTAAACGCATCATTTCCTGAGTGGTATCTGTGCTTCACTCATGCCAAAGAAGTAACAATCCTCATGTCAAAACAAAGAATTCCATTTTACTGTGCATGCATAGTCCACTGGTTGCTTGAAGTGTGTACCAAGGTGGGTGGAGACTGGGCGTGGCCAAGTGTGTATGGGGATAGCAGCGTTTCCTCCTATTTCCAGCCTCCCTGTACGTCATAGGTATCGACCTTTGCGTCCCAATTTTGGTGAGCCTAGACACGGGTCCCTGCCCAAGCAGATTACTAACCTGGGTGGGCGTAGCCAAAAAGGCGTCGAGTAACAGGCTTTGTATGTTAGGGTGCGCAGTGAGGTCCTACTCTTAGAGACTGCACTTGCTGGGTGGGTGTATTTTCGATGCTCGTTACTCACCCTCATTGACGTTAGGATAGCAAAACTTGGTGTGCGCATAGCCCACTGGTTGCTTGAAGTGTGTACCAAGGTGGGTGGAGACTGGGCGTCTCCAAGTGGGTATGGTGTGTAATAGAGCACTGAATTTGCTTAAAAGCCTACGTACATACCATTCTATAAGAGCACATATCTCCTAATCCCAATGGAGCCCCAGCAAAAATTTTTTACAGCTTTTAGTTGAAAGCCTAGTGAGTATCACCACCAATTATCAGAAAATTTAAAGTGGCACTTTTCTTGTAAGGTCAAAGGTCAAAGGTTAGGAATGTGTGTATTCCCTATACTTTGTCAGATGAAGCCATACAAGATACCATATGAAAGCCCATTCTTCATGCTTCAAGATGGTGCAATCAATATTACAAAACAATCAAGTATGGGAAAGTTATGAGGATTTGAATAGTTGCCACGGCAGCAAAAATTGGGAAAAGTTGAATCTATAATCAGGAAGCCATACAACATACGAGAGTAAGATTTTGTCTGGCTTCATATAACCACAAGTACTACTTACAAACCAAGTTTCGTCCAATTCTGAGGGGGTCACTTGCAAACTTTTGCTGAATTGATTTGGAATTACCCTATAGCAATACTCAACAGCAGCATACATCCCCACGAGCATTGTGCCCTATCCACATGTTGGAGCACTGCAATATAATCTGTCAATACTCCAGGCTATGGCTATGGCTGAATCAGGCTTGGCTTTCACCATCCGTAGGTTGCTGGAGTATATTATGACCCAAGAACATTGGTTGACGTGGTAAACTAGATTGACGAAGGGTCTGCCTACATTTGAGTTGCCCCCACGGTACGGCCCGGCAATAATATGCGTGGGTAATTAACGATCAACTGCGATACCACGCGTATGATGATCACAGTCGCCGCGCCCTGCTCGTTGCTCTCCTCAACTTTACGCGAGTAACACGGCGTGTCCGGCCCGTCCCATGCATGCGAAGGGTAGCCGCATACCCAGTACCACGCCCAGCTTTTCGTCGCTTGCATGCGCTGCAGTACGGTACGAAAAGCTGGGCGTTGGACTGGGACCGAGGCTATGCAAGTTCGATTCCAAAATTAATTAGAGCACGTGCGCCGCGTTAATTGGGACCGGGATCGGGATGGGTGGGGCTGCCAATAGTGAGTAGTTGCTAGCTGGACGGCGGCGATCTATTACACCGCCACGGACATGGCAGATGCAAATACCCCAGAAATCTACGAGCAGGGGTACTTGTTCAAGCGATCAAGAGGCCGTCACCCTTCTCGGGTGAGAAAGAAATGGGTGCAGAAACGATACTGTCGACTGACCGGAGATTCTTTTGAATATTTTGAGAAACGCAAGGAGGTACTCAGCTACAGTGATGTCTAAACTTCGTAACTAACTTGTACGCATAGTTGACATAAGGTTAGAGCCTTTAATGTTGGTCGATACATGCATGCAGGTTTCACAGAAAGCACCAAAGGGAGACTTTCTTGTGAGGAGGATCAGGATAGTGGAGAAACTCACGTGTAGCTTCAAGAAGGGGCTGTATTGGTTCCAGGTGAGAGATTAGTAGGATAGTGACATAATAGACTCTATGATGCTGACTACATTGCTGAATTGTATTCTACAGTTTGGTGACAATGAAGAGGTGATATACCTTGCCGCTGAAACAGAGAATGAACAGCGTAAATGGATCCAAGCCCTGAGAAAAGGTGAAGTAAATCTGCCAGTTCAGTGCAGACTAATCACACTAGTTCCCTCATTCCCTACAGCTGCTGATGACTGCCACAATGAAATGATTGCTCGCTATCACCCTGCACCTTACACTGGAGGAAAATGGAGCTGCTGCAAGGCACAAAATCAGCATTGTCAAGGCTGTCAAGATATCAACCATGGTGTGTAAATACAAATTAGCTACAGTGGTTGGATCAAGAAATGGATAGATTATATTATATCTCCTGTAGATACAGCAGAAGGAAGGCACCGGCAAACGTCTGAGCTATCATTTACGTCCACTTCTTCAGAAGATACTATCACTGAAAGTGTTCGAAGGTGTTCAGCAACAAGCCATGGGTCATGGACAAGCTGGTCAATACAGAGTGGTTCAACACTCACATCTGTATCAGAGTACGTGCAAAACACAAAGTAGTTGATTTGCATGACGGTTTATTGGTTACAACAGTTGCACTGTGTCATGTAGGAGTCCAAAAGGCCATTATTAACAGTAGCATTGATTGTTATAATTGGCAAGTCACTGAGCCTAGCCAACTTTGGTTAGCCAACTTTGGTTAGTTTGGTTGCAATGTGCAAGGAATAACGCTACTATATAGATATACTTTAGAGGCCTTGTAAGGGTGGCAGTTGAGTGTCCTATTACCCAATTATTGCAAGAATGTGCCACTTGAAAGATTCCCAATTATTGTAACTAGGATACAATTAATAGAGGCATGCTTATGTAGCCTCTCAAGTTTACCCGCTTTAGAGGACAGGTATACATAAATATGCCACTGGAATGTCTTCTTAGCATATTTGGCCTGATGTATAATAAGTTTGTCTCTCTCGACTTTGCCGCTAAGCTGTATGCAGTGAGACCTTGGCGATAGTCAGTCTAAATGAGCAACTGCGGGGAATGGGTGTTGGTTGCAAGTGTGCCGATGGTACCTCCTTGTTTAGTACCACCTTGCAAACTGTTTATCTCTAATCCTAATGTACCGCTCAGTGGTTGGCTAACTAATGGGGTATTGCAGTGCTGTTGCAGGGAGCATCAGTTTTGCAATTCCTGTGTAAACTAAGGCTTACTAAGCCTTGATGAGCTTTACATAGTACAACATGAACACAGGAATGAGGAGGATAGGGAAAATAGGGTGCAGCCGCTGGAGAGTGAAATAACTACTGGACTCACAAGCAATGACAACTCCAGACCCCGAACAGGTCAGTTCACCAAGTTTAATGGAAAATTAGCTGATGATGCTTTGAACATTGTTGTTGCCATGGTTGCATGTACATGTGACATTATTCATGCAAAATGAATAATAACGTTAGATTAATAATTGCATTCTAACATACCTTAGCTGCTGTAGTCATTTCATCCGCATCCACCACCACCTAAATACACGCCACAGAGTCAGGTGGTACTGACAGTGGGGTGGGTAGTGCACTAAGCTCACGAAGCAGCTCAGAAGCAGTGGACCCTGAGAAACTGCCTAAGAAACGTTCCTTGAAGCAAACTCGATCACTTGGTTACTCACTTGACGAAGGCTTTGGTGATCTACATGCAAGTGTCATACAGCAAGGTATTAGAGTATAGTTACTACATGTACAGCTATATAGTAGATTTTGCAATTGCCTTGAGTACCCATGTCACTCATATTTTTTCATGCAGGTGCAGGTCTGAGTGCAAGCCAACCAAATCTTCCACCAAATGTGTCATACAAACCTTCACTACCAGTTCTGGCGGCAGAGAGCAGGCTTAGCAAGGTTAGTTATGGAATATGTAGATCTATACTCATATAGACGTCAACAAGCTCAAGTCACTGTAAATACACATCATAATTGTTATTACATCATAGTTGCACGGAAGCAAACTCAACGTTGTTCATGAAGAGGAAGAGCAAACAGGTGCGGATGAGCATACGCTGTCCCAGTATTCTACCCCTCCTACTCTACGCGCTGTGCAAGCACTGACATTCTATGGACAAGACAAGTTGGTTTCAGCTTGTCATGGTGACTCCTATGTAAGTACATTTTCCTGACATTATTTTGTGCAGAAACTAACTTTCACAACTGAATTCCATAGGTCCAAATCTGGGATGTGTCTAGTTTCAAGCTGACACAGAGTGTGCAGGTGTCAGCGTCCGTGTTAGCGTTAGACGTATGGAGTCACTATCTGGCTATTGGGTCCAATGTTGTCCAGATGGTGGACTTGAGCAGTGACGAGCTGAGGAGAATAGTGTTTATGGAAGACACTGAAGGGATACCAGTACGTGAGCACTTGCTGGCATATTATGACTTTCTCTCTTCACAAACTATTGTTTCATTAATTTACTTCCATTTCTTAGAGCTCCACATCGCCCTCCCACTTTGTTGCATTTACTGGTGATGGTCACTTGGCCACAGCAAGGGATGATGACACTGTGGTGAAGCTTTGGCCACCACCTTGCCCTGAATCCAAGATCATTACATCTCCCAAGACCCGCATATCTGTCACAGAAGAGCCAGGATATATCCAAGGGTATATTTATAATTGATGTAGAGCCTACCAACCACTACGAAACTGTGCACTCTTTTCCTTGTGTAGGTTGTCTGCAACTTGCAACTTTGAAACCCCTTGGCTAACTGTGATGGTTGAGGAGAAAAGACCTAGTTGCATGTCTGTATATCTTATTGACTGGAGAACACTTGAGGTTCACAAGCAGTTTCCTGCAGGTTAGCAGCTTGTTGCAAGCACAATCATTATGAGCACCAGGAATGAAGAAATTTGTACTTGAATTGGGTAGTTTTCTATGATTTGGCGCTACAATAATATAACTCTATATAGGCCTGATATCAGGACAGGTTTCTTCAAGAAGGAATTAAGAATAGGAAGACCTGAGAATGAGGCTGCAGCAATTATGAATGACTAACTTTGAATTAAGGAGGGATTATATGACGTCTGAGGCAAAATACTACATGAGCATCTTTTTCACCCTGTTAATTTTACACATTACACAAAGATAATAATGGCCATCGAACGCTTTCTTTGCAGGTCCATTTGTATGCAGTATAGCTTATTCACATGATGGTACTCAACTGGCAAAAGGATTGAGCACAGGAGAAGTAAAGGTGTTTGAGCCCATGTCTGATCATCACCTCTTTACTCTCAGAGCTCCAGTGACAAGTTCAGAGGTATGTGTTTCAGCAACAACAATCGGTCATCCAGTTGCCAAGATACAGCTAGAATGTGAAATTGTTTTTAAATTTGTGTAATGCAAGTTTTAACATTATTATATATGAGACCATCACTCTCCTATATTATAATTAGCTATGTATGTCTGCAGGTTCCCCCACCAGCAACCTCACTAGCCTACTCTGGAGATGACAGGATGTTTGCAGTCGGATACCGTACTGGAGAGATGAAGCTGTGGAAAGGTTTGTAATTTATGTCACTGTAGTGTGGTAGTATTGCTGTGATGCAGTACTGTCTCCATCAGCAGCACTAGCTACTGAAGATCTTGACAAAAGTGAAGCTGTACAGTACTGCCTCCAAGATTCAGCTCCTAGTGTGGAAATCTGCGATGAACTCAACTCCCTCCTAGCTAGGGCTGAGGAGCTAGATCCACAGTTTGATGTAAAAGGAATCTACCAATACCACTCTACTGTTGATGATTTCAAGTTAATCATTCCTGAAGGTGCTATAGAGGGGGACCATAAAATCCAAGTTGCAGTCAATCGATATGGGCCAATGGGTCCATTTGAGTATCCCGATGGATATAAGCCTGTATCTCCAATTGTCTGGCTCTGCTCAAGTCAAAAGAGGTTTACGAAACCACTACAGATTGTTGTGCCACACTGTATCAGTTTCAGAAGTGCTAATGAAGACGTGGAACAATCTAAGTTGGTTTTCTTGAAAGCTGATCACAAGGAGTACACACGCAAGAAAAACGGTGAAAAGATATTCAGATTTAAGCTGATGGACGCGCAGCCATCTCTCATTCCAAACAGTCAATACATTTCACTATACACTGACCACTTTTGTATCTACTGTGTTGGTGTCTATGATAGAGACAGTACAGAACAAGCGAACTTCTGTCTGATGCAAGCAACGCCACGTGAAGCAGCAAGGAAATCGAAGTACAGAATCAATTTCTGTCTCACACTTGATCTTCCAACGTGCCGACGAGTAAGTGCAAACTAAAATGTGTAGATGTTCGATGCATATCCCAATAGCACAACTATGCAATAGTTTATCATGTGAATCTTGTAACTGAAGTACCATGTAAACTATGTGCCCAATAACGTCATGATTGGAATATTGTGCCCATGCAGATGCGTACGAACATGCATTGTCAATTGCATGCATGCAATTGACAAATGCACTGCAACGTCTGCACGGATGTTAATGTTGTACTGGCCACAGGTGCATGCTACATAGCTATATATATAGCACCTGCAACAATTACTTTGTGAGCAACCCAAGCTAGGTTAAGCAAGTGACAGAGCCACAATTTCATTCTGCAGCTTGTCAGTGAGCAGTTTCCAGAGCATGATATTATGAAAATCCAGCCCAGAGTGAAATTTGCCAACACTCGGTCAGATACATTGGAAATCAAGTATGAGCAAGGACGGCATCGGGTTGCAAGAGCAGGATGGTTAATTACACTACCATCACAAAGGAAGGTAACAAAGATATATACACACTTAACATTGAAATCCACAAGTTATACCTTATAAATGTAGCTTACATGGACAATTTTTCCCCACCGCTTATTATAGATTCAAGCAGGAGATGTTCTAGGTTTCTGGGACCGTCCATCAGTCAAAGACTTAGTGGATGCATGCGAGGACAAGTCATATCCTCCAAGGTTTACCATTGAGGTTTCTGCCAAGCAGGCAATGATGGATACTTACTTAGAGGTGCTGTTTGAAGGAGCTGTTGATGAGTTGAGAACTGAGATTCAGCTTGTGTGCCCCGAACCAGGTGAGTTCTTTCTTCTCCACTGTCAGAGTAGTAACTGATCTGCATGTACTACGGTTCAGCTGATTTGTCTCACCCAACAGCACTACACCCAATACCTGTGTATGTAGGGGTTCCAAACATTGCACCTGGAGAGTTGGTGTTGCCAGTAAGCTTTACTGACTCATACTGTATTGAGCTAAGTGATAGATCTTCTTCTTACTTGCAAAGCATTCACAACTGACACCGCACAATGGATCTGGATTTTCAAACATGGCAGGTCAGCTTAACTGCATGAGTGATATCTTTTGTTGAGTTCATGACGAAGCACGGAAATTCTACTCTATATACTGCTCCTAGGGATCTCTGAACAAGATGATTCTGAAGTCTCAGGGCTGCATCCTCCGATGAAGTCTTTCAACGGTTATGTCCAAGCAACTGATACCCTTGACTGATTACATATTATTTACAATTTTACACTGATGTAATTATAATGTAAACCATGATGAGTCAGTAACAGAATTTTGCAGTTCAGTACTTGAGAGATATGGCTGTAGCTATAGTAATGGGGCACAGTAGCAAGTGAACTGGATATTTTTTCCTATTGCAACCATTCAACATCAAATAACACCTACATGCAGTCAATGTTCCAGTCAGTTGGGATGGGAAAGAGCAGTGCATGAATACACTGGTTGAAGTATGTATGTGTTTCCTGTGCTAAATTCTATACCAAATGATCAACTGGTAAATGGATATGGGACCTGAGTTCATAACAAACCGTAAGTTGCATGATGATGAAATCTGAAAAGTTGTGGGTGCACCAGCACCCGGAGCACTGGGAGTATCCCCAACTTTCTGCTGAACAGTGCTGTGAACAATATCCTGAAATCTGCTGCCAAGTTGCGCAACGTAAATCGGAATCTGAACAGATCACTTATCAACGCCAGTCCACAGCCCTAGGGACTAACTAGTTAACTTATGCGCATGCATACAAAGATATCGCGATTTTCAACAGTGTATTATGCATTATGTATGTACTATAGTTATTGCATGACTGCAAGGGCTGTACGTACCTGTGCATGGGCAACAACGTTGTTAATTCTATTATGCTTGCTTCAGCCATCCTTCAATCATTCATTATTTTGTTTATGTATGAAATGTTCTGTACCTGTGCAGGTTCTTTGCAGGGTGTTGGAGTTATTGGCCAGACATCTGTCCTGTACACGGGGGTTGCACAACACTTTTCATGGAAAAACTTTGGCTTTAAGCTTGGCTTGCCCAGCAATGCCTTGCCTCCTGATGTAGCTGAATGTCAAATTAACATAGAAGCTATAGGCGGTCAGTTTGAGTTCCCAGAGGATAGTGAACCAATCAGCGGCATCTACTCAATCTCTTCGCCATGCACATTACAAAAGCCAGCTGTAGTTGAAATCCAACACTGTGCAGTAGTAAAAACTGTTGAACAGTGTTCTCGACTTAGTTTTGTCGTTGCTAGGTCTTCAGGCTTACAAGAGGCCTTACACAGCTTCAGTGTTGAGGACGGTGGTATTTTTGGTCTTAACAGCCCGTATGGCCGCATACAAATCACCCAATTCTCCTTGTGGTCAATGGTGTGCAACTTGTTACCTGGGCTTAGTGTGCAGAGGGTTTATTCAGCTGCCCTGTACTACATTCATGATGGAATTAACAGCTGGAAAGTTCACTTTGTGATCACATGGGACCTTGATATTCACATTAAGGTAGGATTACGTGAAACCAGTAAACTCAGTTTAATCAGTGAAATTTATAATGCATTTCATACTGATTATGGATTACTTTGTATCTTCAATGTTTGTGTGTGCTTGAACTTGATGGTGGAGGCGTTTTATTGATTATTTTGATCCATGTTGGTACTGCCCCTTTCCTATGCAGGCACTTAGTGACCACTTTGGTAAAAATGCCGATGTCCACCAACATGTTGAGTTTGATGCAGAGGGGGTCATTACACTGGCTATCTGTGAGGATGGCATTGATAGCAGAGGGTGGACTATTACTCCTCTATCACGACCCGAGGTAAGAATGGTATCCACTATGGACTCTATACTTCCTATAACTATACATCAGAGTAACGTTGGGTGATTTTCACACATATTATAATTGTAGTTCAGGAGGCATGAACCAATTCTTGGACTGATAAATTCTAGGTCCTGCTAATTCTTCACACATTCCCTACGTGAATTCAAGATGGATACAACAACAACAGCACCTTCGTTATTGGTTGTTTTTTTCACTGAACTCTGCATGCATAAGCTCAAACCGCTCCACTTTGGGAGAGACTACGGATGAAGATGCCTTTTCAGATTGTAAATCCATACTTGTGGCAGCTAGCTGAGACCTTCAACTTTCCAACTAGAAGCGATAGTATGTCTGTAAATCCACAATGGTCATTGCTGAGCTTGGGAAAATCGCTATAGCTACTGTGTCCTATCGCTATACAATATGTACTTCAAGCATGTTTATCTAGTTGATGCATAGGCTTGCAAGCTTCTGAGTTGTTGGGATGCATGAACAATGACTATTCATTGTCCATGCACAGGTCAAAAAGGAGCACGTGGATAGGTATACACATGGTAGACAAATCCCATCCTGTCAGATATTGGTTGAGTGGGCTGACAATGAACGCAGAGCTGTCAAAAGTGTTCACAAAGTCACACTGAAAGGAACAGCGGAACAATCATTCTTCCAGATTGAATGTAAACCCATCAACAGAAGTGAGTCAAGTATTGTGATTATGATACTTAGCATTATTCATCATGGTCTATACTGATGCAGTCTACTTATTTACCCTGTGTACAGCTCCCCTGGCAAACACAATGCCTCTAGTTTTGGAGACAGAGCCACAACTTGATCAACTTGAAAATGAAATCGCGACAAAGATTCCTACCAAGTGGAGAGCAGTTGGTATCCAGTTGGGACTACTACCTATCAAGCTAAACCAGATTTCTACTGAAGAAAACAATGGTTGCCAGGATTGCTTCAGAAGAGTGTTTACCGAATGGCAAAGTCAAAACTGTGATAGAAGCTGGTCGATAATTCTTCGTATTCTACGGACAGATGCAGTGGGTGAAAATAGACTTGCTAGTGAACTCACAGAAAGACTGCTTAGCAATCCTAATTAGACCAACCATTGCATGTGCTTTATCATTCATTGTTTACATTACATGGCCTGGGAGCAAGGCTAAATCTGACTAGACATGCAGATCTTCAGCATGACTCAGTATTATCTAGTTGTTGTATACAGTTATTCTTGTGCATAATTAGTGAACATCCCGATAGGTTCACCACCTTCTGTGTAACCTTTCCCATATTTATAAAGATAAAATTTCAGTTTAGTTTAGCGCATCAGCCAGTTCTGAAAACTCGCACACTGTCAAATAATGTATTTTAGCATAGCACATGAACTACTGCCAATGAAGATTGCTACTGAGAGATGAATGTGATACATTGTCAACACTAATGACCATTAAGTGAGCCATTGCACTGACTCGATACTACTGGTCTCATATATACTCAATAATTCGTGCATCATAGTGTGATACTTTGTTGGCAGCAATGGAAAAATGAAAAGTTGAGGGGATGCACAATTAAGATGTCTGGAGCGCACTTGGATTATGGGAGTGCATTAGGATGCATGAGAGTGCACTAGAATCTCTGGAGTGCAACTAGGAATTGTACGTATGTGTGCAGATTTTTTCAGAACTTGTTATACATGTTACAATGCTCTTGCTTGCTACAGTATTTTACTATTGATGTTAGTAATCAAGATCTATACCCTTGTTTGTTTCTAGCCATGCACTACACAGACACCCAGACAGATAAACTACCCATGGTGGTAATCATGATATTCAGTTAATAATGTCATTGTGCAAATACATGAGTGTGTACATGTGTCAGTGATTATTTGCTCATTGATAGGATTCCCCCAAAGAAAGAATATCTGGTCTTCAAAGTACACTAGATTACATTTTCAGAATTTGTTTACATGCACTGAGGGCATGTCATCAGTGAAGAGAAGTAGCTATATGAACTGTGAAGAATCCACCCTTTCATTACCAACTAGAGTATATTCATGGAATACTAATCCCGCACGCCTATCTCTCAGTTAAAGATCTATAGCTACTGCACTAGCTGACATGGGTGTTAGTCAGTATGAATTAACACGTGCCAGAGTCCGTGTATGCCTGTATTTGTAGTTGCTGACCGTATTAAAATGGCAGACCCTACTGACGTTTAATAAGACAAGACAGCTGGAGCACTTTGGTCGCTATCAAGTAAACAGATGCCTATTTTATTCTGGATTGCAATGTTATTGTCGCAATCGTTTAACCCTGTAGATCATGCAAATTATTGAAATCGTGTGATACAGGGTTAAACGATTGCTATTGCTGTCGTCTGTCCAGTGAATTATTTTTCACTGGACAAACGACTGATGATGGACAGACAACAGATGACGGACAGACTGAGACAACAGATGACGGACAGACTGAGACAACAGATGACGGACAGATGACGGACAGACGACAGACAGACGGACAAAACCAATTGCTTAACCCAGCTTCATGCATGCATGCACGGGGTAATAATAGAGCTGACAAAGCTCTCCAATTCTCATGGTAATCATCTGTTCCAATTATAGGAACCAGTGCTGACTTTCCTGTGATACATCAGTTGGGCTCTGACATCATGCTAATTTAAGGTAAGCAATAAACACCAAGAAATAGAACTTCACTCTTACTTATTGCTTCGCACAAGGGTTTTGCTAGACCTCAGTCTCCTCCTCTGTATGTGGACCAGGGTTGCTGCAATTACTGTTTGCTAGTAATCAACAATTAGCTACTAGCTCTTTCCAGACACCAATTAGCATTACAATTTCAATTACTTTCACACAAATACAATTAGGATTACAATTACACACAGTATACATCTTATGTTTCAACAACACGTGCTCAGTGTACTGGAGGTCAATATTATTCATGGCTTGGTAGGGCGGAAGTAGTACAATATTGGGCCATGGCCAATAGCAGTAGCTATTGTGAAGTTGAGCTTCAACTACAAGGTTATCAACTACAATTGCAATTGCAACTACTCAGACAAAAATTACGATTACAGAGGAATTTCTAAGCCATTACAATTACAAACTACCATTACAACAACCCTGACTTGTGGTCCAGTGAAATGAAGTGATTTGTTGTTTATATGACTGTGCATTGTTTACCCAGCCAATGACCTTCCCCTATTAATTTTAATTGCAGGTGACCATGACCATATGTTTGTGCCTCCTGAAGAACAGAGCCAGTATGGTCCAAGAAATAGTGTTTGTGTTACGCGCAGTGGACCTGAGGGACCTAACAACTTCTTCAGAAAGATATAACATTGAAACTGTCACTCCACACATGATACCACGCATGCAGAGTAGGAGTACACACAACTGTATCAATACATTAAGATTTTACGTGTCTGTGTGTGTGTGAGTGACGGAAGTGGGATGTTCGTGGGGCGGGACTAGACTATAGCTAGTGACGCGCGACCTTCGTACTTTAATATATTTACTGAACCTCGAACTCCGCGAAGAATGTTGGGCATGGGCTGGAATCCAGTATGCAATCGGGGAGCAGCAGTCGAAGCGGACGCAATCGGGCGAGCAGCAGTTCAAGCGGACGCAATCGGGGAGCAGCAGTCGAAGCGGACGTGATCGGGCGGCGAGCAGCAGCTGAAGCGGGCGCAATCGGGGAGCAGCAGCTGGACGCGAGGCGGAGGCAAACGGGGAGCAGCAGTGGAAGCGGATGCCGCAATCGGGCCCGGGAGCAGCAGCTGAAGCGGACGCAATCGGGGAGAAGCAAAGCGGACGCAATCGGGGAGAAGCAGCTCTTCAGAGAGCTGTCCGGCGCCGGATTACGCACGGTAGGCGAACAAGGGGAACGAGCGAAGCGAGCTCAGCTACTTGTATATGTTATTTTCTGTGAAGATGGGCTTGTAATGTAATGTCTATGATATATGTATTTGTGTTGTGTTGCATTATGTATTGTCTGTCATATATGATGCATTTTGGCCCAATCCTAGGTACTTCCTCCATTTCTTACGCAATCTGCACACTTGGGGACAAAGTATGCAGTTGATCATGAATCGGCATAACATGGTAGCAAACATGAAATCAATGAATACAATAATTACTCCACCCACTTGTATCCATGGATACCAAAGCAGCTCTGTTGTACAAGTGCCAATAACTGCTGAAGTGTAGCTAGCTACCATTGTAAGTTGATTTGTGCAGGTAGAGTGTCCTTGCTGGTGTTCAGCTAGCGTTGAATGGCTAGTGTTCAGCTTCAAGGAACAGAGGAGCAGGTAAGGAGCCAAGTTGGCACTAGTACTCCGAGGAAGAGCGAGTTCTACCAGCAAGGAGAACTATGGAAGCGTCAAAGAGGGATGCGCCATCCTAAGAAGCAAAACCTTAAGTTCCAAAAGAGGTTCTTCACCTTGAGTCAAGCTGCTCTGAAGTACTATGAGAAGGAGGCTGATGTTAAAAACACCAATAAGGTATAGATCTAGCACAGGAAGTACAGTTGTGCCGTCAACCATTCTGTTGGATGGGGGAGGTGTGTGTGTGTGTGTGTGTGTGTGGGGGGGGGGGGGGGGGGGGGGGGGGGTACTAACTTGGTACTGGCGCAATCATGCTGAATGTGTTTGAGGCTGCCATTCACCAGCTCAGTCAATACTGTACATGCATGCAGACAACTATAGTTTGGCTTCTCGATCGCAGGCCCATCTGTTACATTTTGCAAGGCAGCAGGAAATTGTGCAGGAAGAACTTCTACATGTACCATGAATAGCTATAATACCTCTACTAACCCATGTTGCTTTACTGTGATGATGAAATCTGCTGCGAATAGTTCCAGTTTATGTGTCAGGCTTACTACTCATGTGCAGAAACCACGAGGAACATTCCCAGTTCGTCAGATCAAGATAGTTGAGATGGTACCACAGAAGACATTTGGAGTGAATTTCTGTTTTCAGGTAAAAGAGAGAACACTTTATCTTTGTCTAGATTACTGTAGCAGGGTTACAACAACAAGTAGATTTCATGTAGCCATCCCTTTAGATTGGAAATGATGATGAGGTGTTGTACTTAGCTGCCGAGACTCTTGAGGACATGGACAAATGGATTGAAAAGTTTAAGAACGGTAAACTGTACTTCTTGAATGTTTGCCTTAGCGGTGCATTGTGAATGCACATGCTGTAGCTACGTAGCTATAAAGGACACTATTGTTTTATGCCGCAGCTGCAAAGGATAATGGCAACAAGATGATGGTCATGCACCATACGGGAGTCTATCGAAGGAGGGCATGGAGTTGTTGTGGGGGAGAGAAGCAGAAATCTGTTGGGTGCTCTCCAGTAGGAAGCTTGGAAAGCCTGTGTGAGTTTCAATGTTATCATCCTGCTGGTAGCAGTGGAGTTGTCAGCTATTCAATCTCAGGGGCATAGACAAGTTTATAATGGAAGGGTTGGATGGAAGGGATGGAAGGGTTGCGCGCGCAGCGCGCGCGAAATTTTTGGAGTGTCCTTTGCGCGCGCTAATTTTGTAAGTCGGTGAAGGCAGTAAAGTTGATCCTTGTTATGGAGCTTTAGTGCACTGTGTAGATTAAAATCCTGGTTGCATACAACCACTTCCCAAGCTCGCCTTAACTGGTGCATGATTCTGCATGTGCACAAGGACAAAACAGATGGTGTTGAGATGAACAGAATAGCAATGAGTTTGTATCTCGTAACCAAAGTCGTATGGAAATTTCAAATAAAATTCATGTAGCTATAGTCTAGAAAACTGGTGGTTTATTATTAGAGAGGGGAATCTCAAAACTTTGTCTGTTAAAATGGCAGCCAACTGTCGGAATTACCCCACCGTCGGAATAGCCCCGCAGATAATCTTACTGTAAAGTTGTCACTTCAGTTCAGTCTGACTCCCCCCCCCCCCCCCCCCCCCCCCCCACACACACACACACACACACACGCACACACATAGCTACCCTAGTCTTGACCCACCTCTTTCCGCTTCAAAGGTTAACTCCCCTTGACTATTATTGATATATGAATATCTGAGTTCAACCCAGGACACATGAATATAGCTACCTAGAAAGCCATTAATGACATTAATGACATTAGGCTAGCTACATGTTGCAGCTGAAGAAGGCGTTCTGTTCCATAACATTGTATGTGCTACGTACTCTAATGTTCCAAGAACTTCCTCGAACAATGAGTAGCGTGGCCAGAGTCATAGATAGCTAGTTGTTGTGGGGGAGAGAAGCAGAAATCTGTTGGGTGCTCTCCAGTAGGAAGCTTGGAAAGCCCGTGTGAGTTACAATGTTATATTCCTGCTGGTAGCAGTGGAGTTGTCAGCTATTCAATCTTCACTTCAGTTCAGTCTGACCCCCCCCCCCCCCCCCCCCCCCCCCTCTCTCTCCCCCTCCCCCTCCCCCCTCCCCCTTCGCCCTCTCTCCCCCCCCCCCCCCTCTCTCCCCCTTCCCCCCTCCTCCTCCCCCCTCCCTCCCCCCCCCCCCCCTCCCTCCCCCCCCCCCACACACACACACACATAGCTACCCTAGTCTTGACCCACCTCTTTCCGCTTCAAAGGTTAACTCCCCTTGACTATTATTGATATATGAATATCTGAGTTCAACCCAGGACACATGAATATAGCTACCTAGAAAGCCATTAATGACATTAGGCTTAGCTACATGTTGCAGCTGAAGAAGGCCTCCTAAACGTTATGTTCCATAACGTTGTATGTGCTACGTACTCTAATGTTCCAAGAACTTCCTCGAACAATGAGTAGCATGGCCAGAGTCATAGCTAGCTACATCTATAATGGAATTTGAAGATTGACTACCTGAGGAACAGATTTAGCTATATTTTTCACTAAGATGACTACAGAATAGGATTCAGTAGCACCGGTAACTTATTGTTATCGCTGTATGTCATTGGTGTAGACAGGAATATTTTTTACTGAGGCAGTACGAAACTGGAGGCGCTTTGCATGTCCACATGCAGAGGCTGTGAAGCTCAGAAAAGCTCACACGCTTTCCACAGCCTTGCTGCTGCTTTGTGCTTCCACGCCGTCTTTGTCAGCATTGTGCAGCGTGTAGCTACAGACATGCCAGCTGCCCTAATCATAGTGCGAGAGCACTTAGTATAGGATAGATCCCTCCCTACAGGGAACTAACTGACTTAAGCGCCTGCGGGAAACCGAGGAAGTGCTAATTGGGTCGAGGGTGCAGCCCGAGACACAATTAGCACTTCCGAGGTTTCCCAAGGGTGCTTAAGTCGGTTAGTTTCCTGTAGGGAGGGGTCTATCTATCTTAGACCATACTGCTAATGGACCATTTTCCGCTGATGTCACTTCCTGTGTACTAATAATTAATGAACATTGTTGCACTGCCCTGATTTTCACTTAGAATGTACTGTATGAGGTACGTGGATGATATCTCAAGTTTGAGTGCATTAGCTCGTTGGGTACAGGAGTTATGAGCCAGCGAAATTTGTCCATTTCCCATAGAGAATGTATTAGGGGGGGGGGGGGGGGGGGGGGGGCAAAAGTTGCCCCCCCTAATACATTCTCTATGGGAAATGGACAAACTTCACTGGTACATAACTCTGGAAAACAACAAGCTAATGCACTCAAACTTGAGATATCATCTAAGCATCTTGTAAAGTATATTCTAGGTGAAAATCAGGGCAATCCAGCAATGCCGATTAATTAGTACACAGGAAGTGACATCACGTGAAAAATGGTCTAATAAATGAATAAGGTGATACTAATTGAATAAGGCTAGCCTGTTGATGCACGTGCAGAGCAGGGTGACTGTGACCATATATGGGCTTTGCTGAACCGTCGCATAGCTACAGCCAATGATATTCGAGAGGATCGTCATTTTGCGTCATAAGGTAAGGCGGGGCTATTCCGACGGTGGGGTAATTCCGACAGTTGGCTGCCATTTTAACAGACAAAGTTTGGTAATTCTTCTGTGGTACCACAGGGTAGGTTGAGTATCAGCCTACCCTGCAGTACCACAGAAGAATTACCAAACTTTACCTGGTAACAAAGGCAGCCAACTATTGGAATTACCCAACAGTCGGAATAGCCCCGCCTTACCTTACTGCAGCAAAAAAAAGGCACGATACGCTCAGTGGTGAGTAGGCTAGTGGTGAGGTAGCTAGCTAGCTAGCTGGTGCCAGTTTGATTGTGTTGTTGAGTAACATCCCTGCCGCGCCATGGAAGGAGAAGCCTGGGGGTTTAATACCGTCTTTTGGTACAACTGCAAACTCTTTGGCCTTAGAGGTGAAGATCAGCACAGATCCCTAGTTCGTGAGCAGTTTGAAGTCAACTCCGATCAGCAGGGGCGGTTTCTACGATTCAGAGGACCGAGGGTCTTTATCACCGTAAACCGCAAGACATGGCTGGTCGTTCTCTCGAAAGTGACGTTGTATTCCCGCAACAAACTGCATCAAGATGGCTGGGGAGCATGGGGTTTTGTCTTGGCGACAAGCTTCCATTACGAATCTAGGTAGCTAGCAGATCCGCCAGCATATCTATTGACAGCTTTTCAGGGGCATCCTTGACGCCGCGAGCATCACACCACACATGAAACACACTGACTGCCCATTGTGTTGCCTTTCGTGGATTTGTAGGTATGCGATCGCTGATAGCCTGGTCCAATGCTTTCTCATGTAGGGGAGATCCAAATTGTACAGTTTGCTGTTTTCGCTGCTACTGACATCGAGTCCTCGATGTTAGATTCAAAGTCGATCGCATTGCATGGTGAAGTTCCAACCAGTACACAGCGAAAAATACGTAGGCACCACAGTTTCTCTTCTTGTTCCGGTGTCAATGGTTGAGCTTGCATAGTCTCTGTACCTACACCCTCCTTCGTCAACTTCTTCATTCGCGCATCGAGAGCACCACGAGTCTGTGAAAAGCGAACTCAACTCCCAAGGCTGTGTAAGGCGGCATTGAACAGCGAAAAGTGCAGTTTAAAGATCTGAAGATTTATGCTCGTCCAGACCTTGGGGAGAGGTGCGTTGTTGATGTGGACTCGTTGAAAGAGATGTGTAGCTAGTCAGCTGGATTTGCCGGCTGCAATACCTACCATTCTGGCAAAGTTCCTTGTGCTACTGAATTGTTCTCATGACCTGTTTTGTCCTGTTTCAATAACACTCTACTAAGTTCAGTTCATTTGATGTCAGTCTTTATATCACCTCAAACATACTGGTATGTTTGCATACTAAGTGCTTGATTAAAACTTTAATTTGATTCTACTAAACTACCTGAACTAACTGGCGACTTCAAAGCGCAAGCGGGTGACTAACCTACTTAAATGCCCTGAACTAACCGGCAAACTTCAAAGGAAAAAGCTCATTAATTATTCATGTATGGTCTAAGTGATGTCAGTGTATATTTACCCATATTTTTGACTGAGGCAATTGCCCGCAGTTGCCTGTATGGCAGTTATACCAGTGTATGTAGCCTCGTTCCCAGGCCCCGCCCAGCTTTTCGTTGCTTGCAGTACGGAAAAGCGGGGAGAGCCTGGTATGTTTCCTCACGTGAGCATTACATAATCGACAAAAGGCCAAAATTTTCAGAACGAAAAAGCGAAGTTTTGCGTATTGTTCAACCAACTACACGTTCAACGCTTGGTGTGTATAACATCGCCCCCCGCTAGCAAAATACGTGTGGTAAGTTACCTCGTACCTTTGCTCTTCTTGCTGTTCTGAGCCCCAGTTTGCCCACGTTCAATTAAGTCCTTTCTACCACCTTTCTACCCTCGACGTCATGCACGTGAGGAAACATACCAGGCCCTCCGCATTCTTTCGTGCAACCGAAAGCGGTGCGCGGGCCTGGGAACGAGGCTACAGTGTATGCATGTGTGGACATTGTAGAAAATTTTCACATCGTGTCCATTACCCGTACACGGAATTTGACGTTGCACTTACAAAATCACCCTAAGCTGCCGTAACGTGACATTTCATGTGCTCTAAACTTTAATGTTAACTTGATGATGGACTGTCATGCTCTCAAATAACCAAATGAAGGAAGGGGAAATGCCATTATCCATCCTCAGTTCCATCCCATATTTCCTACTAATTTGACTCTGTTTCCCGGCACCAATTGCAGTTACGAAGTAGCTATAGAGTCTTAGTCCTTTGACAAGTTCAATTAGTCCATATTCTTTTATACAGGTCTAAGTGGAAGCCAGGGTCAACAGGTTCAGGTTGGAGGAGATGACCAACTACAGAGAGAGAGGTGACTTATGGATTGGATGCATGCATAACATGGAAACTGCAGGAGGTTGTTTGGCAGGAACCTCTTGGAATTGTTATAGCTACCAGCAAATACACATGGCATATGCATTGATGCATACATAACCCACTTATCATGCATTTACACTTCACTAAACCTCGTCTGATTTATAGGTCCAGCTCTGTAGGATCTCATCCCCAACAACATCATCCACTCATGGACCATCAAAGCACCAAAGTAATTGCTCCTTGTGACTCACCAGCGAAAAAAGAAACACCGGATTTCTCTCAACCTCCTAAAGCACCATTGGTTCAGTCATCATCTCGACCTCCCAGGCAGCTGCATCTCTCAGATATGATTATACCAAGCTCAAGAATTGAGTTAGAGGACACAATAGGAGAAGGTAACTATGGTGCAAGCATCAATATAATATTTGTCAACACACACACACACACACACACGGTCACACACACACACACACACACACTTTCACACACCCGTTGCACACACACACACACACACACACACACACACACACACACACACACACACACACACACACACACACCAACATACCAACACACCAACATACCAACACAGCCAGTTGTGGGCAGTTTGGAGTGGTGTACAAAGCTCACCTGCTGGAGGCAGAAACAACACCATGCAAGAAAATGACAGTGGCTCTGAAGACGCCACGAGGTACATGATATGCCAGCATTCCATGCCATCACTTGCCATATAGCTGTGAAAGGATGGTCTGGTCTACCATGTAGATCCACAAACTAGCTGATCAACTAATTTACATGAACATAACTAATGCTAATGGAGATTTTGATGGAACCAGGAATAGCTATGTGTTCACGTGTATGTGTTAATTAATACTGCATGCCTGCAGTATATAGCTTCCTATTGGCAGTATATAATACATATCACTTTTACTTAGGAGACAATTGCAATACCAGGAAGCTTAGTTATGAAGTAATATTTGCTGTAGATACGATTATTGATGGATGTGTTTATTTTCAGACCCAGAAGCAATTCAGATGCTATGGCAGGAAGGCTTTACAATGCTGAAAGTGCTTGCTCATCCCCACGTCATGCGCCTAATTGGTATCTGCACGGATGGTCCAACTCCTGGTATCATCATGCCTTTCATGGAGAATGGCAGCCTCCTCTCGTACGTGAAGAAGGAAAAAGAGTTAATAGTTGTTCCTACTGACACACAGATTGAAGAAGCTAAGGTAGATGAATATGTGCTATGCATGATTACAAATCTACATAACAGATTTTATCTGTGAATTGATGTGACTACATGCGCAACTGTTCATTTAGGCATCCCCGTTTTCAAATAAAGTTTGCCAATAAGTTGACTCCACTTTGCCTCATGGAATGCAGGTAACACAGACAAGCATCAAACTGATGGACATGTGCTTGCAGATTGCGAAAGGGATGCAGTTTCTTGCGGCAAACAATCTCGTCCACCGTGATTTAGCAGCAAGGAATTGCATGTAAGATGGAAGTAAATACATGGCTTGTCTAACTTTCCTTAATGAATTGCACTTCCCTTGCAACATTTCAGGATGGACAGGCAGCATGTTATCAAGGTGGCAGATTTTGGGCTCACTGAAGAAATATACTATGGCAAGAACTGCCACCAGCACAACCAAGCAACTGCACTGCTCCCACTGAAGTGGATGGCACCGGAATGCAATGAGGGTGACTTCTCAGAGAGAAGTGATGTGGTAGGTATGCTTAGGTGATACACGTTCCCTATTAGATGACTCTGATATAGAGTCCATTAGTGAGGACAAAGGTCACAGTGTGGGAATTACAGTAGAACCTCGGACACACGTAGTTGCCATGTTTTCAAAAACAACTTCAGGGACTCTTGGTGTAGATCCCACATGCCGCACAAGTGTATACCCATAGACTGTGCTATACCTTGAAATTTATCAATCATGAGGCATGAATTGACATTCGCTTCTTTGCTTCTTTGCTGTACGTAGCATTTCAATATCACTCAACTCAGCCAGCTTGTTATACACTAGGTCTTTCGTTATTTGCATTCCCAGACTGCAACTAGACTGGGAATGAAAGCAAACCTTTTATTCTGAGGCATAGCAGGATCTGTGCGGGTCAAGAATTCCTTGGACATTTTGGGACACTTCAGGATGGTTGGCTATTCAGTGTGGAACTGCTCTGACTGGGGCGAATTTCCTCATTTTTATGAACCGCAGTACTCCCCATCATGGTTTTCAGGGTCTTAGCACACGACTTGAAAAGCAGCTACTATCTCCAACACTCAAAGGCCATCCACCGTAGGTGCTACTATCATGGGAGCAGATCGATACTTTGGATGACTAGAACCAGAGTCATACTTAGCTATCTCACATCGCAACCATGAGGAAGCTTCTGTGGATCAAGAACGAAATGCCGTAATCTTTCCGCGTTACTTTAATATCATTAAGTCATGCCTTATGCACCTGAGGACCATATGGTTGCATTTGTGATACCGGTAGCCAGGGTGTACTTTGGAGTGACTACATATACCCATTGTGTACATTGTAGCAATTGATGCACCTGAAGACTGAAACTGACCAGCACTATAATACTTTGTTTCCTCACCATCTCCCGCTGCTTGGATCATGCAGTGGTCATTTGGGATCACTTGCTGGGAGGTGTTTAGTGGTGGAAGGATACCCTACTCAGCTATCCCTCCAAACTCCCTCCTTTCACATCTACAAAAAGGAGAAAGGCTTCAGAAGCCCCAAAATGCTGCATGCTCTGATGAAATGTAAGTTTGTTTGATGTGTACATTTAACACCTTATAAGTATTACCTGTGGATTTATTCAGGTTTGAAATCATGAAGAAGTGTTGGGGATCAAATCCTAAGGACAGACCTACATTCTCTGAGATTGTGACACTAATTGAAGCACATGCACAATACGTGACTGGTTACATCAGTAAGTGAATAGGACTAGAGAATGCTTGCCTCAGTAATTTGAGTTGTTGATGTTCCGTGATGACAACAGTGTCAGATATAGTGATATGCTCTTCCATATATGTTGCATACTACAATTAGGATTAGTCACAAAGCTGTTTGGATAAATCTGCATGTAAATTGAATCACTGTTTGCTGGAACAATTTGAATAGTATGCATTTCTCCCTTTCTACCTCTGACTAGCACCAGTAGCTACCCCTGGCAAAGGCAATGAAGCCGAAGCTCCTATTCAGCTGAAAAATGAAGCAAAACCAAACACTGCTAATGGGACTGAAGACTTAGAAGAAGATGTTGATGTGTCCATAGAAGCAAGAGCTGGAATGGAGGTGTTCAAGAAGAACCTGCCTCAGCTGTTAAAGGCTGTCAATATAGATGCCCAAAGTCTTGCAACAGCTTTCTTTGCTGATGGGATTATCGGTGATGATATCCTGGAAGAGATTTACAGCAGCACCAGTAAAAACCAAAGGGACCAAACATTGAAACTGCTACACAGTGTGCTGAAGATTATTAAAGCTCATCCCGAACGCTTTGATGAAGTATGCACTGCTCTGGAACAAGATTATGCTAGCATTGCAAAAAGATTGAAAGGCATGTCAGGTTCTTAATTTCACTCTGTTCATGCAATAGGCATTTATGTACATGCAATTGAGTTGTCAGTGGAGACAAGCTCAGACAACTAACTGCTTTCATTGCAATGTTATTTTACCACAGATGAGTTCAAGAGTCGTTTGGAGGAGCTGACCAAAGATAGAGCAAATGATGAGTATGAAACACCAACAAAGGACCAGTCACAAGGTTGAAATTAAACTCATTTTCTTATTGATATAATTATAGTTACAAATCCTATGCAATATTGTCATGCCGCACAGGTGAAACCTCAAATTCTGCTCAAACAGAAAACTGATGTAGAAGAAACTGTTGAAGATGAAGTTGGTAGGATATTATCATGATTTAGCTATGTTTTTAAAAAAACAGGTCAGCTGTTTGCAAAACATCCAAATTGTATCATGTGTACTGTGTGACATACGGATGCTTTGCTATATATGTATTGATTGTTGCTAGCGCTGGTAGAGTCACGATAACATCAATCGTATGGGTATGCAGAACCTTAAAATAATTCGCCCGCCTTTCTTTTGAGGGGGGGGGGGGGGGGGGGGGGGGGGGGGGGGAGACGAAGGCCCTCCTGTTACATGTAACAAGTTCGGAAAAAATACAGCACAACAAACATTTCATTACGGCTTTGCCTTTTACCATTGCTACCAACAAAGGTGATGCACAAATTGCTGAAGTAGATGAATGCATATTTACCTCACTAATGGCCATTAATTGAGCCATTCAGTTGTCCAAGCAACTGATACCCTTGACTGATTATATATTATTTACACTGATGTAATTATAATGTAAACCATGATGAGTCAGTAACAGAATTTTGCAGTTCAGTACTTGAGAGATATGGCTGTAGCTATAGTAATGGGGCACGGTAGCAAGTGAACTGGATAATTTTTCCTATTACAACCATTCAACATCAAATAACTATCACCTACATGCAGTCAGTCAGTTGGGATGGGAAAGAGCAGTGCATGAATGTCTCACAGGAGAGGCATTGTGATATTCTGCCTTCCTGTTATTCATACAATCTGGAATGGCTTGCATACACTTAGTCTACATGTGCTTACCCATTCCCTGATTGCACCTAGCAATGACCTAGCTATATACGCGAGACTAGATTGCACCAGGGAACGAGACTAGCCTGAACAGTGGTGTAGGAAGCAGTGGGTGCACCATGCAAGATCAACTGGTAAATGGATATGGGACCTTGTAGTACTGAGTTCATAACAAACCGTAAGTTGCATGATGATGAAATCTGAAAATGTTATATGGGTACACCAGCACCCGGAGCACCGGTTATCCCCAACTTCCTGCTGAACAGTGCTGTGAAAAATATCCTTAAAATTTTATTTTTGAAATCTGCTGCCAAGTTGCGCAACGTAAATCTGAATCTGAACAGATAGCTTATCGACGGCAGTCTAGGGACAAACCAGTTATGCGCATGCGTACAAAGATATTGGACTTCCCCGCGATTTTCAAAACTCTTCCGGTCTGAAAGCGGACGTGTCCGACCGAATCCGACGTGTTCACAAACACTGAAGAGTGTAACCGTGCTGAAGTGTACAGCTCTGTACGTTTGCCTGGGCTGCAGGTAGAGTGTCCTTGCTGTGTCAGTTCTCCAGTGCTGCGAAAATGGCTAGTCTTCAGACTCAAGAGCTGGTAAGGACTCAAGCTGGCACTCTGGGGAAGAGCAAAATCTACCAGCAAGGTGAATTATTGAAGCGCCAAAGAGGGGTGCACCACCGTAAGAAAAGAAGTCTTAAGTTCCAAACGAGGTGGTTCATCTTGAAACAAGCTGCTCTGGAGTACTATGAGAGAGAGGCTGATGTAAGAAAGCCCAATAAGGTATAGCATTAGCACAGGAAGTATACAGTGTGACTTCACCTGTTTGATATCATTGGATGGGACCTTTGCTACTTTAATTGCCGACAAACAGTCCTGTTCAATTACATATTTTGTGATGCCACTTCTCCTCTAGCCTCTGTCCCAGATTCTTTCCTCAGAAATAACTTGGGGTGTGGCTAGCTAACATCCACGAGATGAAGTGTTTACTCCTGTGCCAGTTAGCCTCGTTCCCAGGCCTACCCCGTTTTTTCTGGTTTCCGTTGACAATTATACACGGAGGCAGCGAAAAACGCGGAAGGCCTGGTATTATTCATCACGTGCTTTATGTCAAGTGGACGTTGGGGGGGGGGGGGGGCCCAACCGCAAATAAAGTTTAAAAAGCGCTGAAGAAGTTGTGTAGATCGTCTGAGAGTCCCGACTAGCCGTGGAGCGTTTGAACCGAGCCGACTGGATGATGAACAGCCTTCTTGACGAAACGACTACCCCCCCCCCCCCCCCCCCCCCCCCCCCCCCCCCCCCCCCCACGTCCACCCTTGCGTCCACCTGACGTCACTCATGTGATGAATGATACCAGGCCTTCCACGTTTTTCCCCGCCCTTCCGCATCCGTGTATTATTGTCAATGGAAACCGAAGAACAGAAAAAACGGGGTAGGCCTGGGAACGAGGCTATGTGCCAGTACCAATCATGACTAGTACTAAGAAGGTCTTGGGTTCAAATCCTAGCTGGTCCCAGAATTCTTTCTGTGGATTTGAAGGCATTTGCAATTTGCTGCTGCATGTGCATGCATGAACATTCAAGGACAGAATACACCTTGTAGTTGACAGGTGTGTGGGACCAGGTTAGCCTCGTTCCCAGGCCTACCCCGTTTTTTTCTGTTCTTCGGTTTCCGTTGACAATAATACACGGATGCGGAAGGGCGGTGAAAAAACGTGGAAGGCCTGGTACGATTCATCACGTGAGTGACGTCAGGTGGACGCAAGTGTGGACGTAGGGGGGGCGGGGCCCTTAGTTGTTTCAGCTGATCCTGAAGGCTGTTCATCATCCAGTTGGCTCGGTTCGAACGATCCGCGGCTAGTCGGGACTAGCAGACGATCTACACAACTTCTTGGGGGCTTTTTAAACTTATTTGCTGTTTGGCCGGGTGTGGCCCAACTGAAGAGTCTGTGGTAATGGAGACAAATGTCTGCCACACTGTCTGCCACCAGTGTGATTAAACTGTACGGGGTTCTGGCAACGTTTACATGAAATTTGTTGTGAATTGTTCCAACCCACATGTCAGACCTATTACTCCTATATCAATGTCATGTTCAGGTGCCAAGAGGAACATTCCCAATTCGTCAGATCAAAATAGTTGAAATGGTACCACAGAAGACGTTTGGAGTGAATTTCTGTTTTCAGGTAAAAGAAAGTGTATTGTATAAACTATGTGGTTTTTGTGTGGCTCTGTCAATTCATGTTGGTATTATCAGAGATTCTGACAGCAGTCCCCGAAAGCTTCACAAACGTGTGGCTAGGAGGAACTAGTGGCAGCACTAAGGTGATTGCTGGTCGATAGAGGAGGATCGAACTGATATTACAGAAAGATCACCTTTACCTTAATGATCTGTAAAACCTACTGTAGCAGGCTTCAACACTAGGTACATTCATCATGTAACCTTTAAAAATGCTCTACTTTCAGGTTGGAGATGATGATGAGGTATTGTATTTGGCTGCCAAATCTCTTGATGAGATGGACAAATGGATGGAAGAGTTTAAAAATGGTAGATATTTCTGATGTAGCTACATAATGATAAGATGCTGCTATGTAGTCTTTTGCCTGCTGTATGATACAAAGAGCAGGTGCAGGTGCATTAGGTGGCGGCATGAACTTTCCGGTGATTGGAGCCTTGTTGACATACCCATGCTAGTGCTATTATAGAGAGAGCCACATACACAATTACAAACTGCATGTAGAATCCTGAAACAAAATTACAGTGTCAGCAGTGTTGACCATTGATCCCTTCTTCGTCAGTACAAGTGCTGTCGGGTCAAAGTCATGCAGAAAAATCACTGTGCTTTTTGTATTCTGAGCGCTGCATTAATTTGGGATATGCTGCACACAGATCAGATTTTTTTTTATGCTGCAGCTACAAAGGATAATGGCAACAAGATGATGGCCACGTACCATACGGGAGCATACAATTTACATCAAAGGAAAGCGTGGAGTTGTTGTGGAGCAGAGCAGGAAAAATCTGATGGGTGCTCTCCAGTGGAAAGCTCGGAAGGTTGTGAGTTGCATGGTACATTACTGTAGGTAGCAGCAGTGTTATTAGCTACACTGCAAACTGCAGTTGCTTTTGTCATTTCAAAATATTATACAAAAATTCAAGACTTCTATTTCCTGCATTGCATGGCAATATAAATTAAATACCATGACTTCTTTTTTGTTGTCTGACTAATTGGTTCGTATTCTTTTACGTATAGGTCTAAAGAAATGCCCGGGTGAGCAGGTTGCAAGAGATGATGAACTACAAAGAGAGAGGTGACTTACTGATTTCAAGTTTAATGGACGCATTCATGCCATTGAAACTGCAGGAAGTTGTTTGGACATCATTAGCAGCAACTCCTGGACTTTGTCTACAAGTAGCTAGCTACACAGATAGGCATCACGTAGGTTACTTATCATGTACCCATATCTATAGGTTCAGCTTTGAAGGATTTCACCCCCAACCACATCCACTCGTGGACCATCGAATCAACTTACAAACTAACAAACAGGATCTCCCTCAGCCCCCTAAGGCACCACTGGATCGGCCATTGTCTATGTCTCACAAGCAGCTGCAGCTCTCAGATATGATTGTACCAAGCTCAAAAATCAGGCTAATGGAAACACTGGGAGAAGGTGCAGTTGATCAGCCATCATCTTGATCATTTTGGTACACTGGCTGCATGGACTGAACACGTAAATGTACACTCATGCACGCACACACACACACACCACACACACACCACACACACACACACACACACACACACACACACACACACACACACACACACACACACACACACACACACACACACACACACATGTACACACACACACATGCACACACACACACACACACACACACACACACACACACACACACACACACACACACACACACACACACATACAAACAACACAGCCAGTTTTGGCCAGTTCGGAGTTGTCTACAAAGCTTGCCTGCTGGACGAAGGAACACCATCCAAAGAAAGGACAGTAGCTCTGAAGACACCACGAGGTGCATAATATTCCTTTTCCATCACTTGCCATGAATAGTATAAGGGCTGGGCTGGGAGTGGGATTGTCTAGTTTGGACCAGAACATACACTGACGAAAGGTGGCAAAGGAGCAGCAACTTCAAATTAGCTACCTGCGAATTCTATCTAATCCTAGTCTAGCCGCTAGCCCCTCTCCACCTGGAGCAAGCAGCGAAGCTTTGGTAAAGCTGACATGGCTATAAGTGTAGCAAGTGTGAGAGTGAAACAAAGTGAGTTTGGAGAAACTTCTTGTAGATCCACAAAACTGGTGGCTGATATAGGCAGTAGCTATGCAAATTATCTTTATATAAATTATTTAGTGGGTGGAAACAATTGCACGCTTATTTGGTGTTTCTCAAAGATATGTGTTAAACTATTTTCAGACCCAGAAGCCATTCAGATGCTATGGCAGGAAGGCTTTACAATGCTGAAAGTGCTTGCTCATCCCCACGTCATGCGCCTAATTGGCATCTGCAAGGATGGTCCGACTCCTGGTATCATCATGCCTTTCATGGAGAATGGCAGCCTCCTCTCGTACGTGAGGAAGGAAAAAGAGTTAGTTGTTCCTACTAATGCACAGATGGAAGAAGCTAAGGTAGTTGGATAACTAAGTAGCACTATGTTTACTGGTAATTACAATTGAGCACTTTACCAATGTCAATGTTTAGAGCTATACACGTTCCTGCAATTGTTCTTGCTGTATAATATTATTACATTGTGCTGTTCCTGCACACAGCCTTGTCCTGTGAGAGTGTAGTTGGCATGTCTTGTCTTTGTTTTGATTTTGCTAAACATGACATTGTGTTTAACTTAGATCTAATTAGCCCTGTTGTGCAACAAAGAATGCTCACTCTCCCCGAATGAACTGTATACATCTGACCTGTTGGCATTTGCCATTCATAGCCCGTGATCCAATTCTTCCGTATGGATACAGGTAAAGCAGACGAGTGTCAAGCTGATAGACATGTCTTTGCAGATTGCGAAGGGGATGCAGTATCTTGCTGCAAACCATCTCATCCACCGCGACCTGGCAGCAAGGAATTGCATGTAAGGAATTAATTGGTGAGCGGAAGCGAGCCAACCTAGTCGTTCGAACGGAAAAATTATTCTGTTTGTATGTACATAGATATGTTTTATAGATCATCGACGCTGCCACCTTTTGGTCCCGCATGGGCCCCCGCGCTATGCGCAAACGTACGACCGGCTCCTTTACTTCCAGAGATTTCGATAGCAGCGGTCCCGCGTGGGACCCCGCGCTAGTGCTATGGGCAAACGTACTGCCGGCTCCTTTACTTCCAGAGAGTTCAAGGTTGAGTAATCGTCGCTTGAACTGCGGCTTACTTCCGCTCACCCATAATGTTTCAACATTCGACTAGTTGTATGGCTTCTCTAACCTTCCTAAATGCTGTATTAATTGCAGTCCCCAACATTTCCATTTCAGGATGGACAGTAAGCGTACTATCAAGGTGGCAGATTTTGGGCTTACAGAAGAAATATACTATGGTAGTAACTGCCACCAAAGCAACCAAGCATCTGTACCACTCCCACTGAAGTGGATGGCCCCAGAATGCAGTGCGGGTGACTTCTCGGAAAAAACAGATGTGGTAGGCATACTTGCTATATTACCTTATTAGGTGGATGCTCCAATAAGCACTGTGCTGGCCTCATTCCCAAGGCAGGCGCTCAGTATGTAGCACTATGTAGTAGGGTTTAATGCTATATCGAAATAGAGTTCTATATAGCCCACAGTTATGCAACCTTGATCATAGGTATGTATATGCTAATACAGATTTGGAACATGATTTTTACAGGAACAGACATGCATATGCAGTACATGTGCGACACATGCACCATGCATATGCAGTACATGTGACACATGCACCATGCACATGCAGTACATGTGACACATGCACCATGCACATGCAGCACATGTGACACATGCACCATGCACATGCAGTACATGCGACACATGCACCATGCACATGCAGTACATGTGACACATGCACCATGCATATGCAGTACATGTGACACATGCACCATGCACATGCAGTACATGTGACACATGCACCATGCACATGCAGTACATGTGACACATGCACCATGCACATGCAGTACATGTGCGACACATGCACCATGCATATGCAGTACATGTGACACATGCACCATGCACATGCAGTACATGTGACACATGCACCATGCACATGCAGCACATGTGACACATGCACCATGCACATGCAGTACATGTGACACATGCACCATGCACATGCAGTACATGTGCGACACATGCACCATGCACATGCAGTACATGCGACACATGCACCATGCACATGCAGCACATGCGACACATGCACCATGCACATGCAGCACATGCGACACATGCACCATGCACATGCAGTACATGCGACACATGCACCATGCACATGCAGTACATGCGACACATGCACCATGCACAGGGACTACTCACCATACCCAGCAGTCATCATACCATGACAACAGAAATAGACTACTTAGTATGTAACATGTACACCCTATTAGATGCCTATGGTGTAGAGTCCATTAGAAAGGTAATTACGGTGGAATTTCTCTAGTCTCGGTACCAGACCCTTGCATGCGTAGGGTCTGGTACGATACTAGAATATCTCTAAATCGGACACCATTAAGATCAGCCTTTTGTCCCTGTATGGAGGTGTCTGCAAACCAGGGGTACAGAGTTCTTGTGCATAATTATTTGGTGGACAGTATAAATGGAGATTCAGATCTTGTGTAAGTGTCTGTTATAGAGCATGCAGGTGTCCGCAACTCAGGGGTGTGTCTGTTGAGAGGGTACCACTGTATTGATATTGTTTTCAGTGACAATGGTTTACTTAAAGTGCACTCTGGAGTGACTACCCATTGTTTTCATCAATGTGGATCATAGCAATGGATACGTCTGCTTCAATGAAGACCAAAAATGACCAGCGCTATATTACTTTCTTTCCTTACTATAATTTCCAACTGGATCAGTGGTCATTTGGGATCACCTGCTGGGAGGTGTATAGTGGTGGGAAGATGCCCTACCCAGCTATCCCTACATTATCTCTCCTTTCACTCCTGCAAGAAGGACACAGGCTTGAGAAACCCCAAAATGCTGCATGCTCTGACGAAATGTAAGTTGTTGATACTTATAAAGTACAGTGTCATGTAAAATATGCACTTGTGTGGTTTTATGCAGGTTTCAAATTATGAAGAAATGTTGGGAATCAGATCCTGAGGACCGACCTACATTCTCTGAGCTTGTGAACTCAATCGAAGCACATGCAGACTTCTTAACTGGTTACGTCGACATGAGTGAGTTGAGCCCCTGTCCAATGACTGCAATGACTGTACGTGTGGAACTGGTATATTTTACCTACCATTTTGTCTGTGTTATTTCTGCTCCCATATCTCAATGAATTATGTATAATGGAACTGCTCGTGCATGTGCAAACAGTTGATAGCAAGCACTCTTCTCCCCAATTATCGAGCACATGGGAACGAGGCTATGGGTGTTGATTTAGACCATGAGGCGCAGCCCGAGTGGTCTAAAAGAGAGTGATCTAAATGCACAGCCTCGATACGAGTGGGATTTCCCATAAACACCAAAAGGACAAAATCTCACTGGCTTGCACCTGAATTAGAGATCCCTGCATTCTCCAACTGGTTGAAAATTAAATTAGAATGTGCTGGTCGACCCATGGTCTAATTTCCACGCACAGTCTAATTTCTATTAGCCTCATACCGAGGCCCCCACCCCGGGACCTGGGTACGAGGCTGTAAACCACAGCTGTTGCATGACTGCATAGCTTCAGAATATTAACCTCAATCGCTGCCTTTGATCCGGCCACCCTAGTCTCGTGCCCAGCCGGAAACGTGTACGGAATATCCGTCTGGTGACTTTCAGCAACATTCTCGGTCTTCATCGAATATTCATAGCTCAGCTAACCGCCTGAAACCGGACAGAACCGGAAGTCTTACGCATGAAATGATACACGTAATTGCAAGAGAAATTTGAAATTTCTACAACTTCTCGCTCCTAATAAAGACAAAATTGAATTCTCTACGATTTCATTGGCAGTCTGAAATTCCTGCCTAGAAAGTATGAATTTTTAATGAAGACCGAGGCTTCTGCGCAAAGTTGCCAGACCCTCTTTCCCGCGAGGGGTGGGGTCTGGGCACGAGACTACGGCCACCCATGCTCTCTAGTGCAATTGCCAGTGCAGACCGTGTATTACTGCAATGTATTATGTACTTCACCTGCAGATGAGTTTAAGGGTTATTTGGAGGTGCCGACCAAAGATAAAGGAAATGAAACACCACAGTCACCAGTTTATGATTAAACTAATTTTCTTGTTGATATAGTTACACAATAATATTGTGTACTTCCTACACAATACAAGCTACACACAGGTGAAGCCTCATCAAACTCTGCTGAAACAGAAAAAGTGATCTGGAAGTAAAGATGCAAGATTTGTGTTGAAGATGAAAGTAGCAAGATTTGCAATTGTGTTGAAGATGAAAGCAGCAAGATAGTTGACATTGGTTATCTAATTATTATGTATTAATTTATCCATCAGTATTGTGTTGTGAAGAAATCAGGTCAGATATATATATATTTCACATAGATTTGTATAAGGAAACATCTGGTAACATAATATACATACTGCAAGCCAGGGGGGGTGGGACAAGGTCCGTGCGCACGTGGTACAATTAACATTCCATAGGTATAGTGCACAATAATATACAAGAAGTATGCGGAACTAGCAGACTAGTAACAGCTCTAGCGCTGACTTTTCGATGGGGTTCGATTGCTTTATTGACTTCCTACCTGATGCTAAACACTTGAGTGCGGTCGATAAGTCTGCATTCGCTGATATTCTCGGTGAGTCTGCATGGTCACTTACATAACTGCTCAGTACAGGCACGTAGTAGTGTGTAGTGGCTTATACCCAGTTCGGTCACAGTCTTTGCATGGAGGTTACTCTTCAGGATGCATTGAAAGCGCAATGCAGCCTTCTTTCACGGAGAAAAGCAGTAGAACGACTTTGCATTACGTCATACGAAATGACAGTGCACGTGATCTTGTCCTACCCCCCCCCTGCTGCAAGCCACTGTACTGCAAGCAATGAAAAGCTGGGCGTGTGACAGGGAACGAGGCTAATAGATTGTTACCTCACTTGTATGAATCACTATGAACATCAATCACAAAACACATGCATACCAGACTTAGCATATGTACTCCTGGGATGTTGAAACCAAATCATCGATGTTTTAATTATGAAGAAGTAATAAAACACCCACTAAATATGTAGGGATAGCAGAAATTATAGAGCTATTTAATGAGTTTCTAACAGCAGTCAGTGTGAACTAATGCTAATGGCATTCATGACTCGTAATCATACTCCGGCCTTGACCAGGGTTACAGTCAGTTCAGATTTAGCCTGCCATCTGAGCTGACCAAAGATAAAGCAAATGATGAAACACCAACAAAGGACCAGTCACAAGGTTGAAATTAAACTCATTTTCTTGTTGATATAATTATAGTTACAAATCCTATGCAATATTGTCATGCCGCACAGGTGAAACCTCAAATTCTGCTCAAACAGAAAACTGATGTAGAAGAAACTGTTGAAGATGAAGTTGGTAGGATATTATCATGATTTAGCTATGTTTTTAAGAAAATAGGTCAGCTGTTTACAAACATCCAAATTTGTATTGTGTAGCTACTGTGTGTGTGTGTGTGTGGGGGGGGGGGGGGGGGGGAGACGAAGGCCCCCCTGTTACATGCAACAAGTTCGGAAAAAATACAGCACAACAAGCATAACGACTTTGCCTTTTACCATTGCTACCAATAAAGATGATGCAGAAATTGCTGAAGTATATGAATACATATTTTCCTCACTAATGGCCATTAATTGAGCCATTCAGTTGTCCATTGACTCCGTTACTGGCCTCGTACTGCAGTCCTGGAGTATACATCAGTAAGCTAGCAGCGCCATGTAAGCGTTGATCAGCATCCCGCAGGCACTCTGCTAGCTGTGCTCGATTGCCATTGTACATGTTCCGCCATTGTTTCAATAGTGCTCGTATCTTGTTCCTTTCACTTCCTTCATGTTCTAGTTCATACATGACATCATCAGGTATTCCTAGGTAGCTCTGTAGCTTCACCCAGTCATCCCGCAACTTTCCCATCACCTCTTTAGTAACTTCTTCTAGGTCGATGTCGCTCGGTGGCTCATCCAAGTGCAAGTGGCCATGGAATGAATCTAATACACAACAGAGCAGAGATATCGTAAACAGCTTGGGTGGGATTTAAGATACACCACACTTCTGTGAACAGTCAAAATGACCCAATTGCACTCACCTTGGAGGGATTGATGCTGCTGGAAGGTTGGATACATATGAGGGAAGCACTGAGGGGAAGACTGAGTACATAGTTTGGGTAAAAGAAGAATTACCAATGACATTCCATGCTGACAAATATAGCCATACATACTTGAGAGCATTGCATACCTGAAGCAGTGTGGGAACAGTACCCAAACTGTGACCATTTATGTATGGAGATCTTGGGTCTGTAGTACAGAAATATCAGAAAGATTAAATGCCGAGTTGCGAATTCCTTGGCCACACACTCACAAGCATTTACCTGTGAAGTTTGCTAGCATGTATGGGTCCCCATCCACAATGACACCTGCCGGGTAGCCCTGAAAGTATCTTCTGTCCCTTCCATGGTCCAGAATTTGAGAATGACTAGTGTGATTGGATGGCTGCACTTCTATAGAATTTAGAAAATGGTATCATTGTAACATTTATACCAGCTGAAAAAAGTAGCACCGAGTGACAGGAGATCACAAATGCAGACTTCACCTGCACTTGTCTCAAGGTATTCGTAGTACTCAATGTTGCTGTGAAATCTTCTAAGATAGCTACCTGTTGTGGGAAGACTGAGGTGAATTTCTGTGCTCAGGTCTTCGCATGCTCCTTCAAATTCCACCAGGGCAGTTGCATCATGAGTTGCTTTGTCTCCACACACCTGCAACGTGAACCTTGGTGGGTACATCTTCTGATCGTGCATGAGTTCCAGCTCATGGGGTAGGTTGTCCCAGAAGTACACTTCTCTAGCATAGATCTGATAAAATGAAGACCATCCAGTTAGTAGTTACAGTCCATATAATGTAACTACAGGAGACTGACAGGATTATTTTCTGAGGTATTTAGCCTACACGCACTGACAGCTGCATAACTATATATACCTCCTTTCCCATTGATTCTCTTTCAATACTCCAACCACCGGGGAGAAGCCTTTCAAACTTGATCCTAATCGCTGGGTCAGCACCTGTCACAGGAACTTGAAATTTCATTCTCCTCTTCACAGTGAGGTCATAATCATCAGCCAACTGCTCTTCGACTGCCTATCAAAGGTCAAAAATTCACCAATGCACAACCAATTTGCAGCTAGTTTCTCCAATAAGGATTTTGGGATAAGTAAGATTGAGTCTATACACATAGTTCTGGGACTTGCAAAGATTCAAGGGGAAATCCCCCCCACCTTGCATGCCCCACCAAATGAAACCCTTTATTACTCTGTTCATCGTTTTAACGTTGGACAGAGATCATATATTTTATTTAACTCCTAGCTACAAGGCTAGCACTCCAACTGCTGATGTTACAATGGCAACCAATTGCTGATTTACCTTTAGACAGGTTGCCAGGAAGTAGGTGAGGCAGAAATGAATCCTGCACCTCCTCTGCACTTGGACTGGCTTGGCTGTGATGAGGCAGAAATTTGCCTGAGCTGTGTCTTCTCTGGAATAGACTCCAACACAGTAGAAGCAGAAGTGCTCTGTATGCAGGGTACCGCTGGAGGTACTCGGGGAGAATGATGCTATCCCTTCAGCTTCCTTGAAGTGGAATATCCTCTGACCATTATGATCGACAGTATAGTCATCGTGATTTGCCTTGAAGAAAGCTAGACTTTTGCTGTGTTCTTCACTTTCACAGTCGAGACAGTGTGGGATGATTACCTCAACAGGCTTCTCAAATGTAATGCTTGGGTTTGAGCAGAACCAGACAATGGGAGAAACTGATTTCACCCCATCAGGGTACTCAAACGGACCCAAAGGTCCATAGGGTATGACTCCACACTGTATTGAGACTGACCCTAAGTGCTCAGGTATAGCTCCTTTGGGGACAATAAGGGTATATCCATCTTCTGGGGAATGGTATTCTCCTCCGTTGCCATCGAACTCCAGCTCTTCCGTTCTAGTGAGCAGTGGTTTCCTATGAAGCTTCACTTGATCCAAGAAGCGAGGTTTGCGGCTCTGAGCATTGTCACAGTGACTCAATACCTGTTCGTGAGATTTTCGTCTTTCGTCTCCGTATGCTACAGAGTAAATCAAAGTTACGTATTTTACTGGAATATGATATACGTAAAAAATCTACATCACTGTACCTTTCCAGAGCTGTAGCAATCCATTCTGATATCCAGCTGCAAAGAGTTTTCCACTTGGTGAGTATGCAATGGATGTCACTGGCGATGGGCTCTGTGAACAACAATACACAAGTGTAATTATTCACTTTGGTTATCCTAGCTGGGCAGCTGCATGGCTAGTTGTACATATATCATCCAGAATACTATGCACTAACCTTCATATTTTGGTGTCAGTACCCACACTACAGGGCCGGTGCCAACTCTTTTGAAGTGGGGCGGCAATGCTAAAGCAACCAATCACAGTGTATCGCAGAAGGCGGGCGTGAAGAACTGATCAGTCCATGCAAAGCGCGGATAAATTTTCGCGTGTTTTTTTTAGCGATCAGGAAGTGCTTATGTTGCTGAGTCTGACTGGAGTACGTCGAGTGCTAGTACAGCGCCGACCACGAGAATCAAACTGTACATTCGTATCTAGGCTTGAAGGTATTGTCATTTTTTTGAAGGGGGGCCACAAAGTGGGGTGGCCATGGCCGCCCCAGTCGCCCCTATAGCACCGGCCCTGCACTACATCCACTGACTAATCTAATCTTAGTTTGCACTCAGTATATGTACCTCTGGTCTGCTTATGTTGAATAGTGAGTTTCCTGAGCATCGTTCAAACACCTGGACTTCTCCTGTACTCAGACCAGCTGCTAGGTGGGTTCCATCCGGTGAGAAGCACAGGCTGGAGACATGTGCAGCCTGATGAGCTTCTGGAGTATCAACAATTCAAGAGTCACATGCAGACACAGCGACTATCATGTTAGCACACATTTGTTACCTGGGCTGGTTATTATCGTGCTGTAGTCTTGTATCTGTGCACCCATTTCTGCTTCCCACACTCCGAGATCACCAGCACACCCAACGGCAACCTCCCTAGTAACGGATTACACTGCTAAAACAATAGGGTAGCTCACTACAGTTCAAAGCTGCAACAAGTGTGCATGTATTGGAATGTATGTAGAAGTGGAGGAGGATTGTTTGTCTCCTTCTCTCAAAGTAGAACCCACTGTAGTGTGCCTACTATACATAACTTGGACTGCTCGAGTAACAACAAGCAACATCACAATAATTGAATATCCTTATAGACATGTTTGATGTGAAAGGCAGAGCAAGATAAAACCCAGCTGACTGTCAGCCTGGGGTAGATTTGATGATATATACTCATTTCTTACACTGCATGCATGAATTATCTTACTGATCACTATAGTGTGCACTGTGCATGTATTTCTACCTTCCATTTGGAGAGAAAATGGTGTGCACATCAACAGCTAGACCGCCATGACCTGCAAAAGTAGATTCACTGGGTACACACGTTCAGAGGATGAATGGATTTATAGTACGTAAGCACTGGGTTGGACCCAGCTGGGATTCAAATTCCAGCTGGATTTATTTCTCACTGGCGAAGTTATGCATGCCTTTTCTCTTGGCTTCCCTATCTGAGGTACATGAGCTTAAGGCTTCAGTTAAACTGATAACACTGTGCTGCTAAACAGTCAATAGTCCAGCATAGTGTCTCCAACCTACCAGTGTCCAACTGATGAAGAGGTGTTCTTGTACTCCAGTCAAAGAGGTGCACCACCTTACTCCCAGCAGGATTGAACTGGCTGCCAGGCTGCACTCCCACTGCTAACCATCGCTGGGAGAGATTTGGAGACACTGATAGGCTGTAGAATGTTGGGAAGCTATTGATTCATATATTCCAAACGCAGCTAAGAAGTTGCATTACCAGCAAATGCATGAAGGGTTTTTGCCAACAGTGATGCTGGCCTCATAGTTCCACTGTGTCTCGTCCATCTCCTGTGACTGTATGGCCACCCAGAGTTTGGCCTCGTTGCTCTCAACGCTGGCTGTGGCAAGACGGCCTTCAAACCCAAATGCCACCAGATGAAGGCTATCACTCTAGGGATCAGGAAAGAAAGGATTCGTCTCAACACACTTGTCTGCACAGTATTCGCTTTATCTTGGACTTGTACTCACGTTTCGATCCAGTACATGTGCTTCTTTGCTCCTTAAATCAATCATCTGCACGCCGGTTGTTCCAATAGCCAGATAATGGCCCCAAACATCCACTGCCAACACAGTATTGGATAACTGGATATCTTCGGACACAGTAAGATCAGTTGTGTTCCATACTGAAACCTATAACCGTATAATCACGAGTTAAATTACCAAACTTTGTGCAGCAGTTACCACAATTAACACTACAGCAATTCCCTCACATGACAGTCTTTTGCGCCAGATATCAGTTGACTGTCACGAAATGCCAAAGTAGTGATGGTTTGGGAGCTTAATAAACTGGTGGAGCCAAGCAGATCGTAGGGGTGCGCAATTGTTGGAATAAATTGCAGCAAAATCTCCATCACCTATAAAAGTACAACTTTTGTTGTAAATATCAAGCTGCATAAGTATTTTCGTATGCAGATGGTATATCCTCACTACATACATCTTTGTGGCCCCTCCTGAAGGCCAGTTCATATGGTGTGTATCCACTGTTATCTCTGGAAAGAACATCTGCCTCCTTGTGTATTAGCAGCTCAACCATCTCACTGTCACCGACGGCTGAAGCTTCATGCAGTGGTGTTCTGCCATTTGCTGCTTCTTCATTCACCTTAGCTCCACTGTAATGAACATACCATTAGTGTAGAACCATCACAGACCAAGCTACGTATGAAGCTACACAAATATCTCACCACTTTAGCAGTATTTCCACAATATCAAAGTGGTCCTTTCTGCAGGCCCTCATAAGCGGGGTGGTGCCGCCTTCATCTTCAATGTTGATATCTGCCATGAACTTGACCAGCAATCTCACGGCATCAGTGCAACCCTTCTCAGCTGCCCAGTGGAGAAGAGAAACATTGGTGGTTGGCTCAATCTCATTTGGGTTGCCCCCCTTCTCAAGGAGTGATTTGAGTTCCTGCAAACACATGCAGCAGCAGCATGGAGGGAGGAGGGTTGGTGGATAGCGTATGGGTGGATGGAAGCAGCTATAAGATGGATGAGTGTGTACATAGTACTACTTGTAATAACAGTGGAGATGAATAGTAGAAAAATATCCAAGGTAATTTGAGTTGAAAATGTATGCAATTTCAAGGCTACTACACAACTGTGGTTTGACAGTTTCCTGACCACTCATTTCAGGGGTACTCATGTACTACAGATGAAGGAAGTTTGCATAGTTACTAATCAGTTAGGTATGCTGAACTTTCAGGGGTATAGCTATGTACTATACAGCAACAGGCTAATAATGCATGAGACACTTACAACATACAAGTTAGGTCCGGTAGACACAACTTACAAGTCAGGTCCGGTAGACACTTACAACTTACAAGTCAGGTCCGGTAGACACTTACAACTTACAAATCAGGTCCGGTAGGTACATAATTCCCACAACACATACCATATAGCTACACACAGTACCACAGGATAGTACACTGTTATGAACACTTCCACCCGCGTGCTTCACCTGACCCTCACTTGTAACCTCATACAATCTTCTGCTGCTTGCATATTGCAATTCCATGCAGTATCCACACAGGGGTATCTTTTGGGTTCTTGCATTGGAAGTTGGAGCCATACATACGACTTACTGTACAGGGTTAATTTTGAATGATTTTCTATATAAAAGAATCACTGTAAGCTGCTAACCAGATAGTGGTCATTGACAAGTGCAGAGAAGAGAGGACTGAGATTAGTGGAAGCAAGTGTCAGCTCCTCCATGGCTAGCTCACCACTGAGATCTGCCTCCTCCTCTGAGTCGAGGTACAAGAGCCCCTCGTCCTGCACATTAATGATAATGTAGTCAGACAGTGAGCCAGGCCGCAGCTGTGCATTTACCCATGTTCCGCTATAGTATCAATGGAACAGTGAAGTCGACTGCTACACTGTAGGTGCATGCATGTTTCTTACAGTACGCTGACTAGCCCTAGATGCTGCATCCATATGAGAGGGTAGCTTCTCTGATCTGGAATCCCAGTCAACTGCAGGATGATTGAGAAGCCTGCCAGTTACTAACGTTTGCAATGTGAAGTATAATGATTGGTACTTACAAGGAAAGAAATTTTGTGAAATTGTCATCAAAAATTATGCTGGTACCATAGTGTTTTACACCTAATGAACTATTACCTTCATTGAATTCACCCTGCTTCATCTGACTAACACTGCTGTTCAAACTGTTGAGGCTGCCAGCGTCTCGTACAATGCCCTGGTCAGATGTGAAGGACTGCACAGACTTGCTGTCACGAGGTAAGATAACAGTGCTCTGAGAACTCCGCCTGGAGCCAGTAGCACTGCTCCCTCTACCACTGTCTACAGATATCACTGTAGCTGGGAAGCAAGAGATAAGAGACATACCAGGAGGCTCCTGGACATACTCACACAGCTAGGTACACACATGCGAACACTCACCAACGCTGAGTTGAGAGGGCCAGTGGTGGCTGCTGAGGTCACTGGCTTTCTCTTCTACTATTAAATTTTGTTGTAGTCTGGGCTCCTCATGAAGTTTTGGAATTGTGTTGCACTTTGCTGCAATCGGATCTTCAACACTGTGGAATTGTACATTCAGTAAAGTTTGTAATTTCAGTTTCCAGGTGATCAGAATCTCACATTATGTAGTGCCAAGGGTGTACTGAGCTGCTGAAGGGTTCAGCAGCTCAATACACCCTTGATAGTGCCTTTACACTTTTATGGTTGGGATGTGGTATTCTGGTTCATTAGCCTACTATGTAGGCCTTAGTGATTTGCATTACTGGAATTCTAGGTATGCTGAGCTAGAGAGTAGAGAGTGCATGATAGGCAAACATTTTGATCCTTAACATAGAATTACAGAGACAAGTTTAGTTAGTAGAAACAGTTTGGTAGATGACACCAGGCTGGAGTGCCAGAAGCAGCTGAGATGACCCATGCATATGTTTGTCAAGGTACACACGGCAGCCACTTAGTGTGCATGTTGGCACTCAGCCAAGGGTTATACTTACCATACTTGAGCTGACTACACCCAGACCTGTCAAGGTTGGCAGCCTCACTTGAGTGAGACCCCACCTCAAAATGAGCGAGATTGGCACAAAATGAGTGAGACCCCATGAACACTCATCAAATAACTCACGACACAATAAATACTGACAATGACAGGTCAAAGGTCAAGGTTAAAGCATGAAAATTTCATGAGTGAATAGAAACCATATGGCGAATATACAACTACACAACTTTACTGTCAAATTCGTCGTTGTCTCTCCCTCTCTCTCTCTCAAGAGAGAGAGAGCTTGAACATGTGGTGTCCATGCTTAGCTTGTCCTGTTCCAGTAGATTGAGAATGGGGTAACGTTTATACCATTGTGCATGTGACTATATACTAATACGCATGCTGTACAGGTAGAGGCTAGAGTGTACCTGCAATCCATAAGGCTAGCTAGAGCTTGTGTGAGATTTGGATATGCATGCGTGTGAGCGTGAGATGACTCAAAATGCGCGTCTCACGCAGGATGTGTGAGACTTGACAGGACTGCACACCCCCAGGAAGATACAGGAAACATGGTTCACCATTCATCCTTTTTTAGATCTACCGGTTGACAACAAACCCCATGCTTGGAGTAGTGCATGGCATGTGCTATAGTAAACTCACTAACTAAACTGCCATACTGCCATGTATGCCTATAATTATAATGCAATTACTAAACAGTCAGGTGCCCACATACCAAACAGTAACATGAGTACAGAGGCAAGACAAAGCATGTTATTACACCACCATGCTGAGTCGCGTTGGGTGGTAAAGGTATGTAAGGTATATATACCCAGTCACTGCAATTAATGTATCTATAATTGGGCATCTATCACCAGCATCCAATCATTGAAAAACAATTCCTTAAGTATACTGGTGGGTATCCATGAAGACAACTCCCTTCTGCATCAACGAGTCATTTATCTCTTCAAGTACAGGATGTGCACAACTCTATGTTTTGTTAGCAATTGTCGTTGGAGTGGAACACCTGTTGCATAATAATTGTGAAATGCCAACAGAGTTATCTAACAACTCAGCCATGGTGTAACCATCAAGCACACTATCACAATTGTACTGAGAGATGTGGACTAATCCAGTCCATTCTGATATCAGCTTACTCCAGCTTTAAGCTTAAGTTACACTTGTCGGCAGCTGGCCTTTAGATGGAGTATGTATAGCTAGCAGATGCATGTGCACTACTGACCATCGCTTCCTATTCAGGCTTTCACTCATGGACCTTGAGCTCTTCTGAGCAGCAAAGGACTGATCTTCTGAACTGTCAGAGGAGGCTTCTGGACTCCACCAGCAATAGCTGACTGGCTGTGATTGGTAGAGCCACAACTCATCCGGTAAAGATTGGCGCTGTAGGGTTGGTTCGGGTGCCATATTGTTCTTTGCCCTTGCATATAGTGACACGGTACGATGGGGAGTGTCTGAAATGAAGAGGAACACCATGTACAACTCAAAAACCTATTACTGAGTAGGAAGTGAAGTTAACAATTGCACAGTGTGGGATTCAAATCCAAATTTGTGGATGTGAGCAGAGGCTTGTAACATTCATGTGGTTTCCAGTTTGGTGTCATTTTATTTCCGTTCTATATCCAGCCTAGTTGTTGCAACAAATGTGGAACATGTTCCAATTCAATTTTCAACCAGTGGAGTGAGTGTGCATGACTCCCTAATTCAGTTACATAGCTATAGTGCAAGCCCTTTCATGGTTTATGGGAAATCCCCTGAAGTGGTATAAATCAACAGTCAACAGTCTCTCATCGTACCAACAGGACACAGAGGAGAACACTGATTTGGCAGCACACATAGCTACCTGTGTGGTTTTACTCTCTGCATGGCACACCATGTATGAACTCATGGTTTAAACATGAGAAGCAACAGAAGTTCCACACTATCATTGCGAGCGAAGCGAGTCTACTAGCGAGTTCAATTGCGATTTTGCGCAGTGGTAGATTTTGCAGGATCTCGGACATTGTCCGTATACTACTCCAGATACCGTACGTCGAAACTGAAAGTATTGGCACGTGCTAGCTTCATTCCCAGGCCCGCGCGCCGCTTTCGGTTGCACGAAAGGCGGGGCCTGGGAACGAGGCTAGGCACGTGCATGTCACAAGCTTCGCTCGCCCAATGCGCGGCATTCTCCTAGTAGCATACTAGGTTCAAATTCAAGCCCTACCACTGTTGGGGTTAGAGGTTGCACAGCAGCCAGGTGCCATCCTCTGAAGGCCACAGCAGCTCCACCTGTTCTTGTGAAGTAGGCCATAGACTCCGGTGTGGTAGTGGGACAGCATCTTGTTGCCGTTATCAAAAGCAGCTGTATATACGTACATGAGTGGAACCATAACAGTGTTGAGTTCATAGAAGCAATTATAGATGCATCAAAGATTTGGCACAAGGAGTACATTTTAACACAAAGGGGAAACTGTTAACAACCGGTGGCTATGTATAGCTGTTTCTGATTGTTATTAAGCTCATGTATGTCAGTCAGTAAACAAATCTCATCTGATTCAAAGTATGTGCATGACTGCAACTAGCCACCTTTTCTGAAAGCTTCCATCCACTTGTCCCGGTCCATGTTTGAGGTTGCAGCAAAGTACATTACTTCTGCACTGTCACCAACCTGTGTATGCATGTATACACCATTCAAGACTGTTATACCTGTGCGTGTAGGATACCAGCAGGCAAGAGGGTTTATGCATGGGGAATCCCACACTACGCAATAACTGGATTAGTTATCTTAAGGCTTCATACCATTCACATGACTTCGATTTCCTCCTTGCTATACAAACCTGAAAACAGTAGTCTCTACGAAAGCCTTTCGGGATGGCCACTTCAACAATTTTGATCCGCTCCACTGCGAACTGACCTTTTAGGGTCTACAGGAAGCATCCATATATACAGGCAATAAAGTAGTTCTCCTCTCTATTAGACTGCTACAACTATAGGACTTGCTTTCTTTTCATAGTAGTCCAGCGAGTCTCGTGTGAGGCGGCAAAACCTCTTCTGGAACTTGAGGTTCCTCCGCTGAGCATCAGAGGCCCGCAAGCCCCTTTGCCGCTTTAGGAGGGTATCCTGTCTGTACACTCCCTCCATCTTGACCCCTGCATAATATTATTATAGTTGCAATGAGTGAATCTCTTGAGCATACTATAGGGTTTATGTCACATCTTTAATCTTGTTTTGCTAGCACAATCTGGTTCCCAGTCATGGCATATCTAAACACATGCAGCAGTGGCTGAAATGATACACCAGCAGTGCATGTGAGTAGCTATGCAGTTAGAGAGTATATATGTGCACATAACAATTTGCACTAAAACACAATCATGCAGTCATAGCTAATTTCAGTTCACTGGTTGTAACGTCCTCAGCATACATATAAATTATAATAAGTGTTGAGTATAGATACATACAGAATGCCTACTAGGTATATGCATCCACGTACCATGAGTACTAGCTAGTATAGCTAGCTAGAGGGCTACAGTACTTCATGTTAGCTAGCTAGCTAGCTACAGTACTTCATGTTAGCTAGCTAGCTAAGCCATTGACAATCCATAATTTATGCTGGCCAGTTCATAGCCGTCTACTGGTCAGAGTACTATACTTCTGTCATTCCGGAATGATGCTTACTTTGCACGAGTTGGTTCAGAGCTTTTCGGCCGCCTCAACACCCCATAGCCCTTGCCAACACAACAAATTGCTGACAGTTGCAACAACGCGCGCCGTAGCTATAACAGCTGATTGCACTTCCGTTCGAACATGTGTGGATTTTCATGGAAACTGTGTCACGCGAAGTGCCCGCAGCATGCATGTTCGAACGGAAGTGCATGCGGGAAATCCGCTGTACGTATTTGAGGTACTTTCCCTTATGAAGACACACCCTTGATGCATGGCAACCCCCGAAGAAGAAGAGTGGTTCCAGTATAATTGACTATTGCTAAGAAGTTCCAACCACCATTTGCTCAGTGCAAGCATTCACCTGCATCTGCTGCAGCACAGCACAAATCAGTTGGCACCCCCCCCCCCCCCCCCCCCCCCCCCCTCCCCCCCCCCACTCCCTCTGGATTCCTTCCCTGCCTGTGAATTTAGGTGTTTTCAAATCTATTTGAGGCATTTATTTGAAGGACTTTCAGTTTGATTTGCCTCATGTTTTGATAGCCTCGTTCCCAGGCCCCGCCCAGTTTTTCGTCGATATTTGTCCGCACGTGGGAGAGCCTGGGAACGAGGCTAATGTTTTGATGCACTCACGTATTTACCGTGATTGAATTTGTGCACTGAATGTCATAATGTATTGGCATAGCTAATGAAATGTCAATGTCGGTTCATGCATGCATGCATGAGAGGGCAGCGACTGTGAGAATGAGATCAGCGGTTGGCAGCCATATGCAGTAGGATGAAGGGCTAGGGATCAGCAGTTGGCAGTCAGCAGGATGAGATGAAGTTGGCACACCAAGCAAATCACACGCACGTATGTACCTAACTTCATTAGTAACATAATTATGTTCACAGTACAATTTCAGGAGCGCATAATGAGGAAGCGAGCGGAAGGAAGGGAGGAGCGTGAAACGACCACGCAAAAGATTAAAAATTGAAAACTTTCCTACGGTAAGTCCCGTTACTATTTTTAGCTCGCACGTGTATCGTTGTTTTTCTGTGATGCCATTGCATTGGCTACAGTGCTAGTGACGGGCCAAATCTCGATGGGAGAGAGAGAAGAGAGAGAAGATAGTGTCCGTAAGTGTCGCGGGATGTTTCCCAGCAGTCATGAACTCCAGAAAAGCACAAGGGGCGGTTCTTTCCACTAGTCGAGACGCCCGCTTGACCGTGTGGAGCGGCTCGATCGACTGCATCGTCATACAGCACTTTGTCGAGGTCTGTCACTACCAGTATGTCATTCCCCTGCCTCGCTACCAATTTGGAGTCTTGATACTGGTCTTTTCTCTGTCTTCTGTAGTCGTCATCCTTGAGTCGCCGTACACGTGCGAGCTAAAAATAGTAACGGGACTACCGGGGGAAAGTTTTCAATTTTTAATCTTTTGCGTGGTCGTTTCACGCTCCTCCCTTCCTTCCGCTCGCTTCCTCATTATGCGCTCCTGACAATTTCCACAGCACTATATATCAGCAGCACCTGTAATAGTAAGTGAGCCGACACCTATACTTTAATTATGAATCACAGAATAATGGTTTTGCTGTGCAATAGAAGCCCATGAAGACTTTTGTAGTATACAGTAAATTGCTGCTGTGCTTTATCTTTAAAATGGTAGCTACATCAAAGCACGGATACGACTACAATCAAGTTTAGCTAATTGGTTTTGCTTGCTGCTCAATGATTCTTGTAACAGCCTCTTTGCCCGTCGAAACGTCAGGAGCGAGTTGGCAAGACGATCTGTACTGAGGTGCAATTGCTGCGAGATGATCGTAGCTTCGTGGCAAATTCGCTTTGATCGTTCTCATCAATTAATTCGTAATCGATAGTGGGATCAACTGCTTCTTTATATGCTTCGAGTATCTGAGTGTGTTCAACACAACCGTGATTCACAAGGTTGATGGTGCCTGTGTGTCTCTTCTTCATCAGTTTGAGAAGAACCGGTAGCAATTCTGGAAGAACTGTGACGGAATTGGGTATGTTCAATATCTTCTTGTAGGAGGTAATTGCGATGACTAGCATCACAAGAGACTGGAAGTCACATTCGAACATTGAGCACACTCGTGTAGTGGTGCATGAGACGGTCTGTGTAACCCTTGGCAACCGAATAAGAACTTCCAAAGTAGTTCGGTCTGTCCTCTTCAGTAAATGGATTGCTGCCGACCGGGTGCTCATCACTGTACTTGAAAAGGCACCCACTCCCAACGTAAGTGAGGTGAATGTAGAACTTCCTGCAAATCTCAGCCAAAAGTAACAGTCCATACACATTGTCACGCACAATTTGTCTGGACCACCCTCAAGATAGTCGATTGTATTACTTCCTGGTCCATGCGTTCTGCCGATGAAGGAGGCTATGTGGGTGGGAGACACTGAAAGGATTTCTTCTTCAATGGACTCATCTGGGTCATCTCCAAGCCTCTTCTTAGCCACCACATACTCCACTCCTTCCTTCTCAAGCATACTAACAAACTGTCCCCCTATCCAACTATTCACACCATAATTATAATATTATAAGGATCCTTTCTCGATCAGGCTCTGCGGCACTGTTCTAAAGATACCAGAATATGGTCTCTTTCAAACCTTCATGGAAAGATTTTGTCTGCTTCCAGCCAATGGCAGATTTCAGCTTGTCGGCACCCACGTAGTATCGCTGCTCGTTGTATGGCCTGTCTTCCATGTGGACAACTTCAATGGCAGATTCCTTTCTCCCCAGGACAGCATCTACTGTCTTCTTGATTTCTTTTGCCAAGTGAAATTTCTAGCGTTGAACCAATGTTGTAAATCTGACCCAATGTCCCTTTGCTTAGCAGCCCTGATATCGCAGCACAGACATCAGACACATGCATAAAACTTCGCAATTGGCTTCCATCTCCTGCGATAGTAAACGGTTCATTGCGGATAGCTTGTTGAAAATGACTGTCTGACTGTCGAGGCTCTCCCTTGGGCCATATGCATTGCACATTCGAACTACTAGCGCTGGGAATTCATAACTCTTTTGGTAAACAGCGACAAAGTGCTCAGCAGATGCTTTGGAGGCGGAGTAGGGGTTTGTAGGTAGTAGACGATCAAGCTCCGTTTTTGGCGTCCCACTTGCGAAATTGGAATCACCATAAACTTCATCTGTACTCACGTATACAAATCGCTTTAGGCGCCCATAGGATCGGCATGCTTCCAGAAAGGTGAGAGTTCCCTGGATGTTACTCCGTACAAACTTCTTGGTAGGAATCGCAAACATTTGTTTCGGCGGCGAAGTGTACCACAGCGTCAACGTTGTAATGGCAAAGCACTTGTTCGAAGAGTGCGCCATTACAGATGTCACCACAGATCAAAACGTATTGCCCTGGTGCAGAGCAACTGGAATCCACGTTACTTTTGTTACCAGCAGGTGATAGACAATCGTAGTTGATAACCTTTGCAGAACTTGACTGCAACTGGCCAAGAACATAGTTGATGAAATTGAACCCACAACCTCCAGTTACCAACAGAGCTGAGAAGGGAACTTGTTAATCCATTCCGGCACTCTTCTTCCACCGTATTTAGAATGTTAGTGCCGCCTAGTCTCGTTCCCAGACCCTACTCCGAGTAACGTCTGGGACCGAGACGACGGATGGCCGAGGTTTGCCCTGTCGAGTTGGGGCTGGGAGCCACCCCAGCTACGAGACTAGCCTGGGACCGAGAGCTCTGTGCTGCTCTTGCAAGCTTGCATGGATGTTGTAATATTGTGAAGGGTCCACGCCCCATAATTTAACTAGTAGTCCTTGCTTGTCAGTGATGTAGACCTCTTATAATTATGTGAAAATGTTGCAGATATAGCTATGCTATAGCTAGCTAGCTACACCGTTTTCAGCACACACAAAAGAGGTGCCTGTAGCTTGAGCAGATCTTGAAACCAGAGCAGGCTTTTACGATGATGAATGATGTGTGATCAGAGATGGTAATTTGTAGTCCTCTATGCCAGACCACAGCCAAAAACTCTACTTTCCACTCAATGTCCCAACCTGGAACCTGTTTACGAAGACCAGGATCACTTATATAACGAACTGGTTATTGGTCTGGCAGGAAGTAGCTAGGGCAATGGGTTAGGGTATATTAGGGCCAGGTCAGTGCTGAATGCAAAGGTGTACATGTATACGTTACCGGTATAGCTATTTAAAGTATATACTTCCTGCCGGACCAATATCCACGCTGCACTTATAAACATGACAACTGATTGTGAGGTAATGATCAACTCCAATACCATGGTGCATGCGTAAGGTGATCAATAGCTAGCACCTTCCATGGAGGGCTGAGAGAAGTTGATATTAATGAACTCTGAGCCCAAGTTGAATAGCCAGTGTGTAGCACTTCATGATCACCAGATAGAAATTAAATTGGGTATACCACCGAACTCCCACAGTGTAGCTAGCTAGATCAACATGCTTATGCTGTGTGCAGTGGCTGATTGTTCAACTTCCTGATCCTAAAAGGAAGTCATTGAATAAGTGGTTGATGATCTGAACACCATTAAAAAGTCCCTCTAGGATCCAGCCACATCCTTACTATAGGAGCCACTTATCTCAACAGAGAATTCATACCAGTTCAGTTATATAGCTATATATTGCACTAGCATTGTAGCTACAAGCCAGTTTTCAGGACTGTAAGGAGGAACTCTGAGGGGGAACTGACATAGCTACCAGTAGTTTCAACGCAAATAGAGGTAATTCATTGCAATGTACAATGTGTAGATATGGCCATAATTTTATATTGTTAGTGTAGTGTCTTAACCAGGAGCACTAGCTAAATGTAGTCTTGTCAGTTCCCAGGCCTTCTCGCCCCAGCATTTGTCGCTTGCAGTACTGCAAGCAACAAACGCTGGGGTGAGAAGGCCTGGGGAATGAGGCTAAGCTAAACTGTGAGCACTAGCTAGTTAAACACTTTATTCTCAAGATCAATATAGGCAGTACAATTTGGAGTGAACTGAGCAGAATGGACAAGAAGATACATTATAAGGTTACAGTAACAAAAACCATTGTCATGAGACGAAGACATAATTTTAATTTATAACAATGACAGGAAATGAATTGGTACATGGAACTAACCTAACAGCAAGAAATACAGTTATAAGTAGAGAGTGGCTAATTTATGTATACTGAAGTGTGTTTGCAGGACATTAGCCAACCCATGCTCTCTCCCATTCCATTACCATAGCTTGAGAAATGAAGATGACTCCAACTACTGCAGTCTTTGTGGTGGTAGCTTGTCTCACCCTGCACGCAGCAGAAAGCAAGGAGGACTTGAGTTTCACCACTATTTTCTCCAAGCCAGCTGAGAGGGCAGCACGATCCATTCAGCCTCGACAAAGTAATGTGGTTGGTACTTGTACTACACAGCAGCTGAGAAACATCTATGCTGGTTATCCATCTGACTGTGCTGGTGCTCTTCAGTCAGCTGGTTCTGCCGACCTGACAGATGCCAGATTTGTTTCATCTCTATACAGCACACTCTGTCTACCCAGGTGCAACCGAGCCGTTGCACGATTCTACTTTGAATGTGGTTTTGAAGCCTTTGGTGAACTATTTATTCAGCTCTGCAGCACAAATGCAAACAATGAACGCTGCTACAATCTCATTGGAACTTTGGATACTGATGCAACAAGAGTGCAATCATTTTGTCCCAGGGGTGGATCCTACTCCTGCCGAAGTAGCTGCCGAAATTCCATTATAGCCTACCGCAACCATGGCGAATGCTGTGTGAATGTTTTCAACACCTCAGCATCGACCGAGTTCATTGCTGCTAACGATTACAGTCTGTGGGCGTCTTGTCCAGTGGTAACCCCAGGGTTCTGCACTCAGAGTACTGTGAGCCGTCCCGGCAGTGCATACATACCAGGTAATTATTTATGCTGAATTCAAACATAATTATGTAGTCCCCCAACAGGACTCAACTGTTCGTTACATTTTTGGAGTGCAATTTCATTCCTCACAATTGAAGGGTATCTATTCATGGAACATGCAGGTTTACTGGTATTTGAAACAGGCACGAAAAAAGTGCCTAGTAATAGCTGATCTTGGATTACTTAACTATGACAAAGAATGGTGTGTGAAATATGCTACAACGTACAATGATGTGTGGTCACCAACCAAAGTAGTATAAAACCTACTCTACATTCATGATGAACGTCAGTTGTTTGCTAACATTTGTGGCACCCTATCTATAGCTTCGGCTGGTATAGGTCCAAAGTTTGGATTCCAAACCTGAAACCAGACAGTATAATCTTGAAGTAGTCTAGCAGGTCAAGAAGACCACTAAGCTACTAGTACTGAGTGTCATAACAGTTATCACACAACAACACAGGAAACAATTATTAATCATTGAACTCCCCAATAAGTTTGATTTGTACTTTCAGTGGTTAACTTCTTCCTGTTGTGACTGGTTGACACTTCCTGTCTGAGGCTGCATTACACATGCATGCACTTTCTGTTGTGACTGATTCAGTCCATCATGAAAGGCAACACTTCCTTGTTGGAACTGTTAGCTCAAATGTGGTTTTGAAGCATTTCAGCACAGCAAATAATTATTAAGGTTGGCTGCTGTAATCTCATTTTGGATATTGATGCAGCAATTGTTTTGTCTCACATGGTGGACCCTCCTATATAGCTACCCTCCTAGCTGCCAAATTTATATTCTAACCAGTGTAATTACCCCCAGCATGTACTCTGCACTCAGAGTATTGTGAGCTGTTGTTTAACAGCTGCATTTAGTGCTCACTGTCAAACTGTTTGTTAGGTGTGATTGGATTCAAGCTATGTACATAGTGCTGATCATATATAACTTTTGTGCACATAATGTATGTATTATACCAGTTTTGGGCATTACAATTTAATGTTCAGTCATGAGATCGATTATGAGGCATCTGATTCGTTGAGGGGAAAATTTGCTGGTAGGGGAAAATTAGTACCACGCACATAATGTAATGTTACACTCCTAGTTGTAGAGTAAAATGCAAATCTCTATCTTTCTTTAGGCTATTGTTGAGCTTGTTTACTTTGTTTTGAGGTACTTTGAAAGCTAGCCTGCTTCCATTAGGATCACTGTATATGTGTTTCGTGTTTTGAAGTGGATCAGTGATTCACCCTCTCTCAGTATGTGGAATGCTCCATTTTAGTGGTAGAATTTGGTATTATGCATGCCACCTGTATTTTACCCTCTAGGTGATGGAGAGGCAAACCTTGAGGGAATTCGTGTGGGAATTACTGTGGGAGTTGTCGTGCTCTTGGCCGCCATCATCACCTGTGTTGTTATCGCATGCTGTGTTTGTGCACGTGTGAGGGCAGCTGTTTCTTCATCCAGACGCTCACACACTGGCTCGAGCAGCACTACCTACCCACAGGCCACCTACCCACAGTCCTACACAGCTACCGGCACTGACACCATTGACAAGCAGGTCCTACTGCCCACCTATACTGAGAGCACCACAGATGCATACCCTGACCCATACCCGTCTCAACCCGAGAATACCTACCCACCAGAGGAAACATCCTTGCCAGTATAATCTTGCTGTCATTACTGTTAGTTAGATAATCTTCTAGACAGAATAGTTATAGGGTGTCTCCCCGTTTGTCAATCCCCGTTTTGTCAATCCCCATTAATTTTTGTCAATTCCCACGTTGTCAATTCCTAGCCTCGTACCCAGTCCCACGCCCAGCTTTTCATCGCTGCTTAGTACAGTAAAGCGGGGAGGGCCTGGTCACATGGCTCCCGATGGTTAAAGGTAACCTAACGTAAAGGGGTATCTGCTACCTTAATATTTAGAAGCCGATGAGCTAAACAAATAAGCCTTCCAGTATCTAACCATTTTGAAACCTTTCCAGTCAGTAGGAGTGGTATATTGGAAATGGAATAACATCTCCTCTACCTTCCCTTCCTTCCTGAGGGCCCTGGCATCCCGTTTATTGGTGTAAAACTCAATGGTGGTTTCGCTCATGGAGATGAGAACCGCCTGCCACCCTCCCAGGATGGTCAGTGCTATCGTGACCCCCACACACACGAAGAAGGTGATGACCAAAAGAGTTCCCCTCTGCTGCTACAACACTTTCACGCTACAGTGTAGTGGAGGAGGAGAGAGAGAGAGGGAGCATTGCAGTGGAGAGGAGGAGAGAGAGGGGGAGCATTGTAGTGGAGAGGAGGAGAGAGAGTGTCTTATGCAGATGGAATCCCACTTTAAACTTAGTACACTGCATCTCATGAGCAACGTCATACGTATACCTTTCTAAACCTGTAGCTCAGGATAGGGAGAATATAGCTAGTAGGTAGCCTGTAGGGGCACTCCATAGTCTCGTTCCCAGGCCCGCACTGTTTTCGGTTGCATGAACAACGTACTGAAAGCAACGAAAAGCTGGGCGGGGGCCTGGGAACGAGGTTAGGCGCTCCACGATGATGACAACAAACTTACCAAGCCAACACTCTCAATAACGTTGTATAAAAAAATCCTGTGGCAAAAACAGACAATGAAGTATGACGTTCATTTATGGCTTATACCGTCCCAAAAATACACTATGATGTAAGTAACATGCACACACACCCACCCACCCGCACCCACACCCACCCACCCACACCCACACACACACACAACAGTACTTCAATGACACACTCACTGAGCAGGGCCGGCGCCAGCTATTTTGGAGTGGTACGGCCACTGCTGAAGGCAGTGCATAGAGGCGCGTAGTGTTGATCAATCCGCGCGAAGCGCGGAAAAAAATTTTCACCTTCATTTTTCAGTTAGCAGGATTAGCTCTCCATAGCACCTTCGTGCTTTGCACTGCACTGCCACTACTTTCCATGACTGTCTCACTCTCGACGTGGAAAGGAAAATGTAAGTTGCAGGGGCGGCGGAACAGGTCCGGCAGACCCGGCAACTGCCGGACCAATGTTTTGACAAACCATGCCAACATCAGGCGGCACTGAGCGTCCTCCTCTGTGGATACATAGCTACGTACTGGGGACCAGGCTCGAGGGAAGTCTGTTTACGAGTCCAGTTGCATTGCAGCACTGAAGTGTCTGGAGGACACATTATCCGGGCGCTTGTTGAGTACGATGGTTAGCTTTGCGAACAACAAACTGTAATACCACGTGCGATTTAGAAAGGGGTGGAGCCAGGAAGTGAAAAAGCAGCAGCGAAAAACTCGTAGCCAGTAGGCGTGGGCTACCAGCGCAGCGTACATTTCCTTTCCACGTCGAGAGTGAGACGGTCACGATTGCACGGAAACCAGAGAGGAGTGGCAGTGCAGTGCAAAGCACGAAGGTGCTACGAGAGCCCATCCAGGCAACTGAAAAATGACCCTGAAAACTTTTTTTCGCGCTTCGCGCGGAAGACAGATCGGCGCTACGCGCCTCTACACACTGCCTTCGGCAGTGAACATTTTGCCCTACCAATCACAAATTGCTTCCGCCGGCTCTGAGTTGGCTGGAAGGGTAGCTACATCACGAGCATCTCGTTGTTTGAAGGTTGCCGTCACGGCGCGTTAGTCCTGTCTCCATTCCATGTGTGTTGGTCTCGTCCCTAGACCATGAAAATCGACGCGATACGAAACCAAGACTCGTGAGCAGTCTGTGTCGCGGCATTGGCCGGCGGAAGTCCAAGGAGGAAACTTTGGATGTAGCTAGCTACGCGCTCGTAAGTCAGAATCCCAGCAACGCCATTTTTCCTCCTCAAAAACTGGTACGGCCATGGCCGTACCGGTGGCGCCGGTGTTACAGTAAATCCGATCGCTCGGAAATACAGTGCTCCAGAGCAAGAGAGTCAACTTCTTAAAATCTTCGTACAGTGCATTTTGAGCTCTAAAGTACTGTATTATGTACATAACTTTCGATTTTAAGTAAAAATATAAGGTTTGAAAGAGTGATTTTTTACTATATATGGCAGTACAGAAACCATACAAGTGCTCAGCCAGTTTTAGGGGTTTTGATGGAATTTTGACACAAAAATCTCCATATCTTCAGACCAAAAAGGAACTAGGGGTTGAAATTTGCAATGTAGCTTCATCAGGGCATTGCCTATACACTATTCAAATTTGGAATCTTAACTAGTAACCATCAGTGAGTTTGTAACTAAACACTTTTACACCTTTAAAACAGGCGTTTTGCTGAATATTTGAGGCACCATTTACAGTTGAGCTTTCAAACTACTTTCATTTGCGTATCTTTGGGTGGAGTATCTTCAATTCAATTTACAGCTCTTAACTAGCATGGGCTGAAGAGATCACAACTAGAAAGTGTGTTTCATAAATTTCATGTTTACAAAGCCATACAAGGGCACTAGTAGTATACAGCATCCCATAAATTAAGATATAGATGCTGCGATCATCTCTCCATTCATGTACCAAGTTTTGAAACTTAATATGCATCTGGCTTCAAGTTATAGAACTTTATATAAAAACTGACAAAGTTGACTCTCTTGCTCTGGAGCACTGTATGATCGCGGCGTTAAAATTTCCTAGGAAATGTTAACGCCGGGCGTGCAGGTCGCCGGGTAGAGGTCCCCATCCACATGAAAACAACAAAGAGCATAAAGTAGCGGTGATTGTAGTGACCCACACAGTTAAACATCCACGCTGACACAGTCAAGGAAGTTGCGTTTTGCTTAGAGGCGTCAGCCAAATTCCTGACTCTCTCATCCCACACTTCACTGCCTACATATGTCACACACTCAAGCACGAACGCTACACACTAGGTTTGAGTGTCAAGTGATTCATTATGAAGGGGTCCCCACTGTGGAGGTTCATTTGTACATGTACGTTTTAACATGGACATTTTGGTGCATGAATAGGCAGGATACGACAGTGATGATCCATCTTCAAAACACACCTAAATGGTTAAGAAAAGCAGCTGTTGACTAGTACACATATCCATGCATGAGCACGAGTGGCATACGTATCTTACTTGTTGCATATCCTGCAGTGATGTGCCCTAGGAGGCTTGAGTGCTTCACCTGGGATCAATCAGGGGAACATACATTAACCCTTTACCAACCATAACATTAACCCTTTACCAACCATAACATTAACCCTTTACCAACCATCACATTAAGCCTTTACCAACCAATGACGGTGTTTTTCGTCATGGTCTGGTCCAAGCAAGCACAGACAGCCAGGACAACAGTACAGGAAGACATAAACACTCTTAACCCTTTAACCACCGAATTCTTCCCACCAAGACAACACATTTTCATGCATTCAGCGCACACCACTTTCGTAGGTACTCCTCTCCCACAGCATTCGCTCCTCAGCGGCCAAACTTGGTGGGGCCCGCACACATGGAGAGACCCCTCTGGCAATACCGTTAATGATATTCATGACCCCCCACAAGGCCAGCAATCGGAGGTCAAAGGTGGATGTCAGCCGGATTTTCGCCCAGCATTTCCCTAAACTTGGGCCAGATCTGACTGATGGCACACCTTACACCACCAATTTGCAGGTTTTCTTGAGGCCCTGGGTGGGGTCTATGAATATCATTAGAATCAAAAATTCTCGGGTCAATGAATCTCATTAAAATCAAAAAACGCCCACAACAGGCCGAAGGGGGGGCTGCCGCCCCCCCTTCGAAACCCCCCCGCTTGTACGTTTAGTGGGGGAGGCGCGTCGAAATCTGACCAAATTTTTGAGTTCGTGCCTTAAAGTCGTCCCTAGGCCCTCTGAAGACTTTTTGGTCTCTTTTTGGACTGGCGAGAAGCCCTACAAGTGCATAGGGTCTAAATGACGCCTATAGACGTCAATGGGGCTTAAAGGGTTAACTCCACAACCACAGTGAACAGTGTCAGTGCAAGACACGAAGGTGGTGTGGTCAGAATCTCAGTGTACCTAGCTAGCTACTCTGAGGATCCAAATCTTCATACACCAACCCGACTCTATACCCACACATACTATATTCCGTTAATTGCGGTCCTCCACAGACTGCGAACTAACAAATAACACCTGCTCCGCAGCATGCTGCTAGTTGTCTTGCAATGACTATGCTTACATTTGTGGCAAACCTTCCACCGTCTCTCTATAGCTCTGTCTGGTCTAGGTCCAACCCTGGAACCTGCAGTGGGACGGCAGAAGTGGAATCCTGAAGTGGTCTGCCTAAATTCGGCACAAAATGAATGCAAAGGTTTCTCACATGCAAAATACATGGATTATTGTGCAATTCAGTACTTTGCTATCTGCACATTTTGTGATCTTAGCCCCTCCCCCAGAGGTTGTAATAGTAACGGTCGCCGCTTCGCACTCCCGTTCACTGCATAAGTTGCCACCGTGCTGACCATGCAACTTCCCAGATGAAAAAGGCACCGCAAGGATCACCCTCACACCACAGAAACGTTCAGGACAGCTCTCTAATGCTCACTGGTTATTTGCAATGGTGTAAACACTCGCAAAGTCCACAAAGTAAAGTAGCTACACACAAAATATTGTAGCATTATGGTACATGACGAATGATTGTAGCTGAGGTAACTTTAAAAAGTTGTGTCCCTGCCATTCAATATGCCGGTATTCAGAATCTGTGCAGAAGTATCTTCCATGGAGCATGGCACTAAGAAAGATAGTTGGGATTAAAATAAAACCTAGTCAGAAAACTTACAAACAGATACCACCCAACAACACAGGAAACTACAACTAAACTCCCACATGGCTAATTGTGGAAAGTCAGTTGTTCTTCTTACTGTTACAGTGAAACCTGCCTTAGCAGCCACCTGAATAAGGTGGTCACCTCCACATTGTGGTCAGCTTGGGAAAGTCCCGAAATTTGAGCCCATAGTTGTTGTTGTTAGCCCTTTGGTGTCCCTCGTGAAGGACCAAGTGCGCCTAGAATGCAATAATTGCACATTCTTTACGCCGTATAGCCCCACCCCATGTGCCAAGAAATATCGCTCAGAACACCAGACCCTCTTTCTGCGTTTCAGGAGGGTCTGGGAATGAGACTAATTCAGTAACTGGATCTAGTCACATAGTCAGTCATGTAGAACTCGGTCAGGGAACGAGACTATTACTGAATGTTAGTGCTGCCTAGTCTCGTTCCCAGACCCCAGTTGCTGTGTCTGGGAACGAGACTATGATGGCCGGGGTTTGCGAGCCACCCCAGCTTAGTCTGGTTCCCAGATCCACCTCTCGGTGGGTCTGGGAACCAGACTACCCCAGCTACGAGACTTTAGCCTGGGACTGAGCTAAGTCTAGCTCTGTGCTGCTCTTGCAAGCTGGCAAGGATGTTGTAATAATTATTGTGAAGGGTCCGCGTCCCATAATCTAGTCCTTGCTTGTCACAGTGATGTAGTCATCTTGATCAAATGCCACACTGAAATTCAATCCTTTGTGGCTGATTCCTATGCACTTGTGTACCAGCTAGAGTGAGTTGCAGGAAAGTATTTTGTACAGGCTGGATAGTAATTCTTGGGGGGGGGGGGGGGGGGGGGGGGGGGGGGGGGGGGGGGGGGGGGTAATTCTTATATACCTGGAATCTGGCTGTACCAAACTTAGCACCATATTTAGTGCCAAGACAGGAAGTACGAGTCAGTGTAATATTATGTACCTTGCTGAATGAGCTTCTCAGTATATCTCTAATTGTTTTCTGATACGCGCTAGCATGCGGGCGCAGTGCTCACCTTGGTATAATAGCCATTCCTAATACATTTTCTGCATGAACCTACAGTGCACTTAGTTAGTAGTCTCGTTCCCAGATGATTTTTCGCCCACGGGGGAACAATCGGCTGGAATGTAAGGTCTGGCCAGCGAGACTACTTAGTTAGCTATGCGTACACAAACTATTTTGTTCCCTACCAGTATTAGTTATACTACGCAGAGATATTATTCCCCTACTGGAGCAACTATAAAATAGATTGAAAATGTAGCAGCTAGCTACACCGTTTTCAGCAATCACAAAAGATGTGCCTAGCTGTAGAGCAGATCTTGAAACCAGAGTGGGCTATTATGACAATGAATGATGTGTGAGATGGTAATTTGTAGTTCTCTATGCTAGACTGCAAACGATCATAAACTCTACCTTCCACTCAAAGTCCAAATTAACCTGGAACCTGTTTAGCTACAAGGACCAGGCAATGGGTTAGGGCATATATATTAGGGCCAGGTCAGGTGCCGAATGCAAAGACGTATCCGTTACCGGTATATACTTAACTTAAAGTATGTAGCTACTTCCTGCCGGACCAATATGCACTTATAAACATGACAACTGATTGTGAGGTAACATTATACTGATCAACTCCAATATATATCATGGTGCATGAGCAAGGTGAGCTAGCACCTTCCATGGAGGACTGAGAGAAGTTGATATTAATCAACTCTGAACCCAAGTAGCTCTTCTGAATAGCCAGTGTAGCTAGCACTTCATCAGGTGAATTAGCTACCACCGAACGCCCACAGTGTAGCTATAGCACTTTAAAATGAGAAGGGTTGTTTTAACCAGACTCTGGTCACCCTATAGCTAGTTGCATCTCAGTGCCTCCTCCACCGTGGTGGTCGAAGAATGTACCCACAACTACAAATTAAATGTTGTGTAGCCTCACTTTTCTACTGTTTTGTAATTATAGGTACGTGACTTAGCTTAATTGTTTACCCATCTGTATGTCTGTTGGAGGACCTATAGTGGTCAAGCAGTGTATAATTATGATCTGCTTGAATGCACGTTGTTTGGAAGTGCAGCTGTTCTGTTAGGTTTTCCTATTTGGATAGCTACTGTGTGCTCATTCCTTGGTCACCATGCAAGGGGGCCCTGAGGTGACCACAGCCTGGTTAAAACATGCTAGGTATGCTGTGTGCGGTAGCTTATTGCTCAACTTCCTGATCCTAAAAGGAAGTCATTGAATCAAGTGGTTGGTGATCTGAACACCATTCAAAGGAAACACATCCCTTAGGATCCAGCCACATCCTTGCCAGTTTTCAGGAGTGTAAAGGAGCTAGGGACTCTGAGGGGGAACGACATACCAGTATTTTCAACTCTACTAGAGGTAATTCATTGCAATGTGTATATAAATATGATGCATTATAGACTAGCTAAACTTGTGAGCACTAGCTAGTTAAACACTTAATATACAATGGAGTGAACTGAGCAGAATGGTACATTATAAGTGTAGCTATACACTAACAAAGAGGCATTGACAAAGACATAAGTCATGAGACAAAGACATAATTTTTATAAATGACAGGAAATGAATGCGTACATGAACTAACCTAACAGCAATAAGGTACAGTTAGCTATAAGTAGAGAATAGCTAAGTAGCTAGCTATAGCTAGATATCTTTATGTATGCTGAAGTGTGTTTGCAGGACATTAGCCAACTCATCCTCTCTCCCATTCCATTACCATAGCTTGAGAAATGAAGATGACTCCAACTACTGCAGTCTTTGTGGTGGTAACTTGTCTCACCCTGCAGGCAGCAGACAGCAAGGACGACTTGAGTTTGACCACTAAATTCTCCAAGCCAGTTGAGAGGGCAGCACGATCGATTCAGCCTCGACAAAGTAACGTGGTTGGCAGTTGTAATACGCAGCAGCTGAGAAACATCTATGCTGGTTATCCATCTGACTGTGCTCGTGTTCTTCAGTCAGCTGGTTCTGCTGACCTGACAGATGCCAGATTTGTTTCATCTATATACAGCACACTCTGTGTACCCAGGTGTAGTCAAGCCATTGCACGATTCTACTTTGAATGTGGTTTTGAAGCCTTTGGTGAGCTATTTATTCAGCTCTGCAGCACAAACGCAAACAATGAACGCTGCTACAATCTCATTGGAACTTTGGATGCTGATGCAGCAAGAGTGCAATCATCTTGTCCCACGGGTGGATTCTCCTGCCCAAGAATCTGCCAAAGTTCCATTCTAACCTACCGCAACAATGCCGGATGCTGTGTGAATGTTTTCAACACCTCAGCATTGACTGAGTTCATTACTGCTGACGATTACAGTCTGTGGGCGTCTTGTTCACTGAGAACCCCAGGGTTCTGCACTCAGAGTACAGTGAGCCGTCCTGACAGTGCAGGTAATTAATTTTATATATGTAGTCCTCCACCAGGACTCGACTGTTCGTTACATTTATGCCCTTACCAAGAGTGCAATTTCATTCCTCACAATCGAAGGGTAGCTAGCTATATCGTGGAACAGGTTTACTGGTATAGCTATTTGCGGTGAATAAAATTCAATCCTAGAAAAGATGTACGCATACAATAACAATTATACCACTTGAAACAGGCACAAAAGATGCCAAAAAGTGCCTAGTAACAGCTGATCTTGGATTACTTAGCTATGACAAAGAATGGTGTGTGAAATATGGTACAACGTAGCTACAATGACGTGTGGTTACCAACCAAAGTATAAAATCTGCTCTACATCATGATGAACGTCAGTTAGCTTCATCTGGTCTATTATAGGTCCAAAGTTTGGACTCCAAATCTGAAACCAGTATAATCTTGAAGTATATAGTCTATAGCTAGCAGGCCAAGAAGACCACTAAGCTAGTGTCATCACACAACAGCACAGGAAACAATTAATCATTGAACTCCCTTATAAGTTTGACTTGTACTTTCGGTGGTTCTTCCTGTTGTGACTGGTTGACACTTCCTGTCATGAGGCTGCATTATACAGCATCTGTTGTGACTGATTGAAAGGCAACACTTCCTTGTTAGCTCAAATGAGCATTTCAGCACAGCAAATAATTATTAAGGTTGGCTGCTGTAATCTCATTTTGGATATTGATGCAGCAAAAGTTGAATTGTTTTGTCTCACATGGTGGACCCTCCTATATCTACCCTCCTAGCTGCCGAATTTACATTCTAATCAGTGTAATTACCCCCAGAACTCTGCACTCAGACCAGAGTATTGTGAGCTGTTTAACAGCTGCATTTAGTGCTCACAGGTCAAACTGTTTGCTGGGTGAGATTGCATGGATTCAAGCTCTGTACATAGATACTGATCATAGTACACATGAATGTATGTGTAATAGTTATAATTATACCAGTTTTGGGGCATTACAATTTAATGTTCAGTCGTGATCAATTCTGAGGCCGTTGAGGGTCATGTGAGTAACTCTAAGAAGTACAATTCTCTGGTAGGGGAAAATTAGTACCATGCACATAATATAATGTTACACTCCTAGTTGCATGTAGAGTAAAATGCTAATCCCTATCTTTCGTTAGGCTGTTGTTGAGGCTGTTTACTTTTGTTTTGAGGCACTTTGAAAGCTAGCCTGCTTCCATTAGGATCACTGTATATAATTATGTTTCATGTTTTGAAGTGGATCAGTGATTCACCCTCTCTCAATTACATTTATGTGGATGGCTCCGTTTTAGTGGTAGAATTTGGTATTATGCATGCCACCTGTATTTTACCCTCCAGGTGATGGAGAGGAGGGAATTCGTGTGGGTATTACAGTGGGAGTTGTCGTGCTCTTGGCCGCCATCATCACCTGTGTTGTTATCGCCTGCTGTGTTTGTGTACGTGTGAGGGCAGCTGTTTCTTCATCCAGACGCTCACACACTGGCTCGAGCAGCACTACCTACCCACAGGCCACCTACCCACAGTCCTACACAGCTACCGGCACTGACACCATTGACAAGCAGGCCCTACTGCCCACCTATACTGAGAGCACCACAGATGCATACCCTGACCCATACCCTTCTCAACCCGAGAATACCTACCCACCAGAGGAAACATCCTCGCCAGTATAATCTTAAGTGGACATGCTGTCATTACTGTGTAGTATGTTAGTTAGATAATCTTCTAGTTATAGGGTGTCTTCCCGTTTGGTCAATCCCCGTTTTGTCAATCCCCATTAATTTTTGCCAATTCCCACGTTGTCAATTCCAACTCCCACTTTGCTCACTTTGTCAACTCCAACTTCGTCAAGATCATTGACCGAATGGGAGTTGACAATGTGAGAAGTGGGAATAGAGTATTCTACAACTGTCGCATAGTTACAAAAGGACATTGACATGTATCCTATAGGATAAGGCTTTTATGAAAGTGACATCATCACCTTCAGGTAGAGAAACAACTTCAAACAATTAACCAATGAAACATGTATCCTAGGACTAATTAGTCTATTATTCGAAGCAGTATTACATGTAGCTGAAGAGTATACACGCACCCGAATGCCAAGATATAAAATGGTGTTGCAATCAACTTAAAATTGGAAGAAGTAGAATTGCTGTCAGACGGGGATAGTTCTGAGTTTGTCCTTGTAGCAGAGGACATCCTCTTCGTTCCAGTCCATCCCATCATGGTGGGGCTTGTGGCAAGAGGGCAACAGAACATGCCAGAGAAATGACCTGGGGATGCCAGATAGGCAGATGCACAGTCTCACTATAGAGCAGCTGCATTGATGTCACACACAAATCACGTGACTAAGTACTTCCGCAAGGCAATAGAACATGGAGTCGCGTAGCTGCTCAATCTAATCGGCATGGTAACTGCGCTGCAGTGACAGTTGACACAGTAGTATTGCCAAGCTGTTTGCATTTCTAAGATCACTGTAGAAATTACTACCTTCTTGCAATGCAGTCTTATGAATAAAACCAGGAGCGCATGAGCCGCCGAAGGCGGCGAAGGAGCGTTGAACTAGTAAAGACATGTTGTATTACCTCACAACTTTTGGTTTATACCGTACATGGAAGACCTTTGCGGTACCGTGTAAGTCACCTAGCTCTAGTCACAACTATGGCTGCACAAAGGCAATTTGTATTTCACACCTACTTAGCTGGGTTTCACACAAATCCTTACAGCCGTATAAGGTTTAATTTTGGAGGTGTGAGGTAATACAACATGTCCTAGGGCGGGCATTGGGAGTTCAACGCTCCTTCGCCGCCTTCGGCTGCTCATGCGCTCCTGATAAAACGGAATACACGCCACGCAGAGTGTTTCAGTTGTTTTACATTTACATCATATGCAGCCGCTCTATACCACTTGTGTACACCATTATTAACCTCCAACCTTACCATAAGCCTTTCACCCACCTTTTGTAACATATGGAGCAAATTTCTTTACAGCAAGCAACAGCTGGTGGGAAGACCTACTTAGCTATATATGTCGACAGCAACTCTTCCCACTTGTATTAGTACCCACACTATATCATAGGAGCAATGGATAGTAGGAGAAATGGATAGAGTGTACGCTTATACCACAGTACACAGACGACTTTAATGGTCTACTTGTTCAGCCGACTGACCTTCCATTGACCAGTCCCAGGAACACTGCCCAGTTCCTGAGGAGGCCATAGGAGTAAGGGTTCACAAATACCTGCCATGGGACGAAGAGCAGAACATGTAACTATATGGCTTCAAATAATCTGGAGAGAGGCAAGTAGGTATATGTATGCTAGTGTGCATGTTTACTGATATGTATATATACATATTTGCATTATTTGGCATGCACAAGTTCTGTCGTCTCCAGCAGCAGTGTGATGAATTTGACCATCAGCCAGACTTAAGGTAGCAGATACCCCTTTACGTTAGGTTACCTTTAACCGTCGGGGGGCCCCGATGGTTAAAGGTAACCTAACGTAAAGGGGTATCTGCTACCTTAATATTAAGAAGCCGATGAGTTAAACAAATAAGCCTTCCAGTATCTAACCATTTTGAAACCTTTCCAGTCAGTAGGAGTGGTATATTGGAAATGGAATAACATATCCTCTACCTTCCCTTCCTTCCTGAGGGCCCTGGCATCCCGCTTATTGGTGTAAAACTCAATGGTGGTTTCGCTCATGGAGATGAGAACCGCCTGCCACCCTCCCAGGATGGTCAGTGCTATCGTGACCCCCACACACACGAAGAAGGTGATGACCAAAAGAGTTCCCTCGGCATGTGAAGCGTCAGACACTCTCTCTGCTGCTACAACACTTTCACGCTACAGTGTAGTGGAGGAGGAGAGAGAGAGGGAGCATTGCAGTGGAGAGAGAGAGAGGGAGCATTGTAGTGGAGAGGAGGAGAGAGAGCATTATGCAGTGGAGTCCCACTTTAAACTTAGTACACTGCATCTCATGAGCAACGTCATACGTAACTTTCTAAACCTGTAGCTCAGGATAGGGAGAATATAGCTAGTGGGTAGCCTACTACCTTTTGTAGGGGCACTCCATAGCCTCGTTTCCAGGCCCGCACTGTTTTCGGTTGCATGAACAACGTACTGAAAGCAACGAAAAGCTGGGCGGGGGCCTGGGAACAAGGCTAGGCACTCCACGATGATGACAACAAACTTACCAAGCCAACACTCTCAATAACGTTGTATAAAAAATCCTGTGGCAAAAACAGACAATGAAGTATGACGTTCATTTATGGCTTATACCGTCCCAAAATTACACTATGATGTAAGTAACAACCACTCCTGGCAAGGCAACTAGTAGGGCAATTGAGCTCATGCACACACACCCACCCACCCACACACACCCACACCCACCCACCCACCCACCCACACACACACAACAGTACTTCAATGACACACTCACTGAGTCGATATGCAACAGCACAAACACTCTACTCCACGCACAGTGCACGACGTAGGAGGTCCCCATCCACATGAACACAACAAAGAGCATAAAGTAGCGGTGATTGTAGTGACCCACACAGTTAAACATCCACGCTGACACAGTCAAGGAAGTTGCGTTTTGCTTAGAGGCGTCAGCCAAATTCCTGACTCTCTCATCCCACACTTCACTGCCTACATATGTCACACACTCAAGCACGAACGCTACACACTAGGTTTGAGTGTCAAGTGATTCATTATGAAGGGGTCCCCACTGTGGAGGTTCATTTGTACATGTACGTTTTAACATGGACATTTTGGTGCATGAATAGGCAGGATACGACAGTGATGATCCATCTTCAAAACACACCTAAATGGTTAAGAAAAGCAGCTGTTGACTAGTACACATATCCATGCATGAGCACGAGTGGCATACGTATCTTACTTGTTGCATATCCTGCAGTGATGTGCCCTAGGAGGCTTGAGTGCTTCACCTGGGATCAATCAGGGGAACATACATTAACCCTTTACCAACCATAACATTAACCCTTTACCAACCATCACATTAACCCTTTACCAACCAATGACGGTGTTTTTCGTCATGGTCTGGTCCAAGCAAGCACAGACAGCCAGGACAACAGTACAGGAAGACATAAACACTCTTAACTCCACAACCACAGTGAACAGTGTCAGTGCAAGACACGAAGGTGGTGTGGTCAGAATCTCAGTGTGCCTAGCTAGCTACTCTGAGGATCCAAATCTTCATACACCTACCCGACTCTATACCCACACATACTATATTCCGTTAATTGCGGTCCTCCACGGACTGCGAACTAACAAATAACACCTGCTCCGCAGCATGCTGCTAGTTGTCTTGCAGTGACTATGCTTACATTTGTGGCAAACCTTCCACCCTCTCTTTAGCTCTGTCTGGTCTAGGTCCAACCCTGGAACCTACAGTGGGATGGCAGAAGTGGAATCCTGAAGTGGTCTGCCTAAATTCGGCAAAAATGCAAAGGTTTCTCACATGCAAAATACATGGATTATTGTGCAATTCAGTACTTTGCTATCTGCACATTGTGATCTTAGCCCCTCCCCCAGAGGTTGTAATAGTAATGGTCTAGAATAACGCCGCTTCGCACTCCCGTTCACTGCATAAGTTGCCACCGTGCTGACCATGCAACTTCCCAGATGAAAAAGGCACCGCAAGGATCACCCTCACACCACAGAAACGTTCAGGACAGCTCTCTAATGCTCACTGGTTATTTGCAATGGTGTAAACACTCGCAAAGTCCACAAAGTAAAGTACACACAAATTATTGTAGCATTATGGTACATGACGAATGATTGTAGCTGAGGTAACTTTAAAAAGTTGTGTCCCTAGCCATTCAATATGCCGGTATTCAGAATCTGTGCAGAAGTATCTTCCATGGAGCATGGCACTAAGAAAGATAGTTGGGATTAAAATAAAACCTAGTCAGACAACTTACAAACAGATACCACCCAACAACACAGGAAACTACAACTAAACTCCCACATGGCTAATTGTGGAAAGTCAGTTGTTCTTCTTACTGTTACAGTGAAACCTGCAGCCTTAGCAGCCACCTGAACAAGGTGGTCACCTCCAGTAGTCACCTCAGTACACAACTCCTCTACATAATTTTCTTGTGTACGTATGTATACTGAACTACTATTACTACCTTGTTTTCCCCACATTTGCTTTTCTACCCCTACATATAAAAAAATATATAATGCATGTGCAATAACAATATTATCAAGACCTGGAAACGCACTGATTTTACTACTAATCACATACTTATAGAGATGCCATACATTTACTCCCATAGAAAAGCGTGCAATTTTTCCCCAACTTGCACAGTTATTGTAGCCCGAGGCGCGCGCTAACCAATCAGGTCAAGCTCCTCCCTAGCAACGGGCGTCCGCGTCATGGCTACGCCTACAGTTGAAAATGGCTGTATGTAGTATACTGTACTGTGTGAACGCTCGCGTTGTTTAAGCTTTCTGTACCTGAGCTGAAGAAACGCTGTGAGAACCGAACGATAGCGTGGCGAAAGTGTTGTCACAGAAACGGTGGCGCTAGTCATTGTACCATACTAGCGCTGCAGCCGTACTGTTCGTGGCTGTTACTGACACAGGCTCTGTGCTGCTGTTTTGGGACCCTGGGTGTCAGTTGCAACACCGCGCTTCCGTCCTAAAGCTTCACTATACACAACAGGTCAGTACTCTGGGTAAATAAGATAAGCGGTACTAGTAGCGTGTTGTTCGCTCGCGCTCGAGCGCTTTTGTGGCTGGGGCGTGGATTTAATCGCTTCCTTTCGACCATGCCATCGCGCCACGCCTGGAAGTATATGATTAGTATTTAATCACATGTATTCTCGTGCCATTTGGGAATAATTGCACTCACAACAGGCATAAATTGCACTCGCTATCGCTCGTGCAATTACTTTACCTGTTGCTCGTGCAATTATTTCCCAAATTGCACTCGAAACCCATGTGATTACCTATACGAATTCCAAACTGATATGAGAGCTGAGGGATATACACACTCATGATTGAGAGGCATCTCTTTGCATTTTGGGAGTCATATAAAGTCCTGGTTTAGTTTGATCATGACGCCATTCCATGGCAACCTAGCATATTGTCTGTTACTGAGGCATGCCAAGCTCACTTCTCAGAATGACATCTCAAGCTCTCACCTCACGGATACTCCAGCGGATTCCAACAGCTTGACAATGTACATATGGCTTGCCCTAGCATTTACATATGGATCACTACAATTAACAAGTTGTACATGACAACACGTACTGCCTATAGCATTAATCTGGAGAAAGCAATCGTGACTGTACTACAATGTTCTGATGCTCAAACTCTGCAACCATGGTGAGCCAGATACGTTTCAGTCCGAACCTACTGGTGCAGTCTGCTCTGCAGAACAAAATTTAATTAATGCAAATAACAAACGCTGCTATAACCACATTAATTATATATTGGAACTACTGATGCAACACGAGTGCAATCATCTTGTCCCATGGGTCGATTCTCCTTCTCAAGTAGCTGCCAAATTTCCATTTTAACTTTTAACCTACCGGATGCGTGTGAATGTTTTCAACAACTCTGCATTGACCGAGATCATCGATTACAGTCTGTGGGCGTCTTGTTCAGTGGAAACCCCAGGGTTCTGTACTGAGAGTAGCGTGAACCAGCACTCAATACCCACTGAGTAAACTGCTCGCTGGACTACTACTGCTTGATGGTATTCATAATATCTGAAGAACTCACCCACAATTATACAGATTTTTTTGTATTGGCATGTATTGTGTGTACGTCATATCCCTACATATAGAGTCTACCAACTGTAGAGTACGTACTGATTTTAACCTTTGTACACATACCTTACATGCATTCGCAAAAGAAGTATTACTGTGATTTAGGTACCGTAGTCGCGCGTTATTAGGCGCATGCGCCTATAACTCCACAGGAAGGAAATATGTGCCTATAAGCGAGATGCGCCTAATAACGAATATAATAATAATGACATTCCTCGAATAGGAAATGCGCTTCAATTCGAATTATAACTGTTTTCCACTCCATGTGATCAGAGTTTCTGGAAGAAGACTGCAGCGCTTAACAGTGAGTACCTGGGATGAGAGTTGAACCTGCACCTAACAGGCGGCTACAGTATGCATTTTAATGAGCAACTACCTGGAAATATGAATAAGCCCCAGCTACCCAATTCCAGGAAATGGCGGGTGTGGTATCACTTCCTGGAATTTCTGCCAGTGAAGTATTTTGAGATTACTTCCTGGAATTTCTATGAATCTGATTCTACGAAAAAAATATCAAACACATGCAAAGCTTCCTGTATGGGAAGCTGAGGGGAACACATTCAGGACTGAGAGGCATTAATTCCTTATATTTTGGGACTGAGTAAGTTCATGACACCTGGAGGTTGAAATTCTTACGGATACACTCCCATGGTATTAGCTGAGATCAGGAGCAATTGCATGAAGATTATGCCTTGCCAGACCTTCTTCCAGCTTTCTCATGAAGCACTAATTACCACACACAAAGTATATCACATTTGTGAGTTACACATTCAGGACTGATGAGAGGAATCCCTATTATCTTTTGGGACTGCATGAAGTCTAAGTTTTAAGTTCACCATTCCATAAACAATATAGGCCAGCACATTCTCCGCCTCAACATTTGCAGATATGCCACATACGGTATGAACTTGAAGGGTATACACACTGTTGTTGGTACACAATGAAGCATCCCTGTTGGTACACAATGAAGCACACAGAGTCACAAGATGTCATTAAGCCCGACAGTAGGTGGGGATGTTACTGTGGTAACCATGGTAACCATGGTAAGCAACTGATATTGTCAGTATAGTGCCATGTGCTACTAACATAAAAGCAGTACAATGTCACTGCTTGACCCAACCGATCCGGCGCCGGACAGCTCTCTGTGCAGAGCTGCTGCTCCCTGATTGTGTCCGCCTCAGCTATTGCTCCCAGATCGTGTCCTCCTCAACTAATGCTTCCCAATCTCTTCCGCTGCTGCTCCCTGATTGCGTCTGCTTCCGCTGCTCGTGTCCGCTTCCACTGTTCCCAACCCGATCTCGTTCGCTTCAACTACCGTGTTGTGCCCGCTTCAGCTAGTTACTGCTCTCCAGTTGTGTCCGTTTGCAGCCCCAGCCATTTGCAGCCACAGCCGTTCTGGAAGATTCCAGCCCCTGTCCAACGTTCTTGACCATTCTTCACAAAGTTCGGAGGTTGCAGTGAAGGTCACGTGACACCTGTCTAGTCCAGCCCCCCGAACATCCCACTTCCGATACTACTACAAGCCGCTAACGAGAGTGTGAGGGACGTGGCCAACGATTGCGCTTGAGCGCATCACCGCCACAGCGCAATCCAGTCGCTGCTCTCAGACGGTGGGGCTTCAAACTGTATGGAAAACGTGATACCTCTGACACATCTCTCTACTTCGAAGGTCTCCATGGCTAGCTGGTAACTGGTCGCACTCGATCAATACAGGTAGAGTTCGTACTTGACCGCCTCGCACTGAGGCTTATGTCATTGCCGTTACGTCATTTGTGCCGAGGATCGCCAAATTTAATGCCCGCCAAATTTTCCCGCTATACGGTATACCACATCCATGGTGCCTGATTCAGGATGGAGTTACTCATCAAATCAACCATTTAAGGGTAGAAGGTCTTCGACATATATTTCACCGAGGAGGCCAAAAGTGATTAAAGAAGGTCGACAAGGTGGAAATTAGAGCATGCAAGAACAATGTGCGCTAAAGCGATCCAACCAAGATTTGTTTATACTACCACCAGACATGTAAATACCAGTGTACGCTTTGCCTACAGAAATGTACCAAAAGTAGACCTCTGTAGAGCACATACCCCGCGCGCACCGTGCTGCAGTGCAAGTGTTGAGATAATATCTGCTGCATAGTGAGCATACGCAGTAGACTCAGTAGTTAATAGTAAGTGTGGTCGATGGGCATGGCAGAGACAGGAATTGTAGAGCTCATAGGCTAAATCAGGAGTTTATAAGCAAAGAAACTTTTTCACAGTTTTTGACAGTTACTTTGACGAAGGTTATAATTGGCTGTGCCGATAACAGACAGACAGAACCGCTCAGGTTCTCATGTAGGATGCATGGAGCCTTGTGTTTGATAATAGTTGCTGAGTGTGCTCGGTGTGGCAAGGCCTGTAATTTTGTCGCACATGCTCTTAATCTCAGCTGATGTTTGAAATATGTGAGTGCATGCATAGCAGTGTGGGTCGTCAGGGGAGTGTAGTAATTACCCCGCGCGCATGCGCAAAGGGGTAAAGTGATCAGTACACATTCAGGACCTGAAAAGCATCCTTTTCATCTTTTGGGACTGAGACTATAAGTTCTTAAGTCCACCAACTTGTCCATTGGCTACATTCACTGCTGCTAATAATTACAGTCTGTGGGCATCTTGTTCAGTGGAATCCCCAGCGTTCTGCACTCAGAGTACTGTGAGCCGTCACGGCAGTGTTCCAGCCACAACCACCCGTCCCCGTCCTACTTCAGGTGCAACCAGCCGTCCTACTTCAGCCACAACCAGCCATCCTACTTCAGCCACAACCAGCCGTCCTACTCCAGGTGCAACCAGCCGTCCTACTTCAGCCACAACCAGCCTTCCTACTTCAGCCACAACCAGCCGTCATACTTCAGCCACAACCAGCCATCCTACTTCAGCCACAACCAGCCGTCCTACTCCAGGTGCAACCAGCCGTCCTACTTCAGGTGCAACCAGCACTCAATACCCACTGAGCAAACTGCTCACTGGGCTGCTGCTTGGGATAGCGATGGTACTCATGCTCTGAAGAACAGTTACTCACCCATGCATACACAATACTGATGTTTCATTATACATGAACTGTAAAGCAATTTGGTCTGTAGTTTTGATAAATCAACTGAATGACTGCTGCAGAAATGTTTGATCATTCAGTGGAGTGGTGCATGGGGATCACGCTAATTAATAAGTAGGTGAATTTGGATGGAGAACAAGCACATAAGGCAACAAAGCAAACCTTACAACAGATACTCTCCTATGCTTTCATTCATTCCAGTGTGTGACTATCAAATCATTGCCCAGTTGGTTTGGGCCTTGCATTGTCAAGAAACGTATGTCTGCAGTACTATATATGTGCTGAATAAGCCTGGATGAAAGCCTATGAAAGGTAGAAAATCGTGGATCGGCTATTAGTATCAGCAGGCATATTTGTTATTCAGTATCGGGTATTTGAATATCAGCTGGATTCCATATCGGTGCACCCTTAAATACACAGAGGATGTAGTTTATGGCAACCAGCTCTTCGTGTCATTTGGGACTACCTACGTTCAATGTGAAGAGCTGAGTGCACAATTGAGTCATCCTGTTTTGTCTTTTGGGACTCAGACGATGTCCTTGTTTAATTGGAAGACTGTCATGTTCTGTAGGCACGCCATGTATGAGAGCTTGAAGGATATACAGTCTTGTTGGGAACACCACTGTGGAATGAGAACTCGTACTACTGACCACCACTGCTATATATAGGTTCTACTAGCACACAGTACAAGCCAGTATTCCGGATTGTATACGAGAGGGAGCTGATACATCAACGCTGCAGGTGACGAACTGTGATTGCGTCGTATTCGTGGTGATTGATTATATGAGAGGTAACATGCCATTATAAACTATAGGCATACTGGTTAACAATACACTCCTTCCTCTTTCAATTCCTATTATCACAGCAAATAAGATGAAGATGACTCCAACTACTGCAGTCTTTGTGGTGGTAGCTTGTCTCACCCTGCAGGCAGCAGAAGGCAAGGAGGACTTGAGTTTGACAACTAAATTCTCCAAGCCAGTTGAGAGGGCAGCACGATCCATTCAGCCTCGACAAAGTAACGTGGTTGGCACTTGTAATACGCAGCAGCTGAGAAACATCTATGCTGGTTATCCATCTGACTGTACTCGTGTTCTTCAGTCAGCTGGTTCTGCCGACCTGACAGATGCCCGGGCTGTTGCATCTATATACAACACACTCTGTATACCCAGGTGCAACCGAGCCGTTGCACGATTGTACTTTGAATGTGGTTTTGAAGCCCTTGGTGAGCTGTTTATTCAGCTCTGCAGCACAAATGCAAATAATGTTCGCTGCTACAATCTCATTGGAACTTTGGATGCTGATGCAACAAGAGTGCAATCATCTTGTCCCACGGGTGGATCCTCCTGCCCAAGTAGCTGCCAAAGTTCCATTCTAACCTACCGCAACAATGCCGGATGCTGTGTGAATGTTTTCAACACCTCAGCATTGACTGAGTTCATTACTGCTGACGATTACAGTCTATGGGCGTCTTGTTCAGTGGAAACACCAGGGTTCTGCACTGAGAGTACAGTGAGCCGTCCCGGCAGTGTTCCAGCCATAAACAGCCGTCCTACTTCAGGTGCAACCAGCAATGAATATCCACTGAGTAAACTGCTCACTGGACTGCTGCTTGGGGTAGTGACGGTATTCATGATCTGAAGAAAACCATAATACGTACAAATACTTGACTGTATACAGATAGGTGTAAAAGCTGAATCGTTCTGAATAGCGCTGCATGATGTAACTTTTGAATATAACATTGTTTGTACACAGAAAAATAAAATTATGGTCCGTATTTTGCTAAAATTCGATTATACTGCAAAAATGCAAATCAGTCAATCAGTTATTAAGGGTATACGTCTTCATCGTTATGCTATGGAGGGCAAAGTCTTTAAGGGCCATATATAGGCACGTTATTGTACCATGAGACTTTCAGCTTCTGACGTCACTTCCTTCCAATAGATAGGCTAACAGAAAGGGTGGGACAAGGGGAGGTGGGTGGGACAAGGGGAGGTAGGCGGGTACGTCACCCATAGGATGATAGTGCATGGCTGTGCTTGCTCTTGGCTATAGAGAGCCTTCAGTCAGCACTAGGTAGGCTGATTATACAGCTAGGATGGTTGGCCATGCCCGACAACATTGATCGATCAGTTGTTAATGAGTGGGTGTGGTCAGAGTTATGAATGTGTTTAAGATGGCTGAAATGGCATTGTGTGCAATTGGGAGCACAAGTTCAGAGGTCTACAGGCTGGAAATGACTACTATAACAGCTGCATGTGGCTGAGTTAAAGAAGGTGGTCTTGCAAATTGATCCCACCAAGATATGCTCACAGAGTTAAACAACCACCAGACATATACGTACCAATAAACATCAAGTACACTTTGCCTTGTGAAAGCTACTAGCAAAATTACTACACCCTCCACCAGGAGGCCCAAACATCATTACACACTACACCCTCCACCTGGAGGCCCAAATCATTACACACTACACCCTCCACCTGGAGGCCCAAATCATTACACACTCATAGAAACATTAGCTGAGATGAGCACATGATGTGTATCACAGGCACTGCCACACCGAGCACACCCAGCAATCACACAAACCTTCCATGCATGCACATACATGATAACCTGAGGGATATACATTCAGGCCTCTCTAATCATATAGGCATTGACCTTCTGTGTATCCAGGAGAATTAAATTGGATGAATCAATCTTTGGGACTGAGACTAAGCTAAGTTCTAAGTCTGCCAATCCATAAACAACAGCTATACTAGACATAATTATGCTAGATGAGCACATTTCCGTCACAACTCTCAAATGAGGCATGCTTGTTGGGGGAACAGTTTACTACGCACTTTGTACCAGAGTGCATGGGCATTTGAAAGGCACTGCGCCACAGTAGACAAATCCAAGAGCGCATGATGACATCATTGTTTTTCACGACGGAGGAAAACAATGATGTCATCATGCGCTCTTGACAAATCCCATGTACACTAAGCAGTGCCTTTGAAGCCAGGGTACATCATGTATCCTATAGGGTACATGGGGGCTCCATGGCAACTGTGGTTTTCTGTGAAAACATCATTGACACTGTGGTACAAGTCAGCTGTACTGTGGCTTCACTAGGGTGTATGACTTCATGCAGTTTGATGGGGGCTTCTCCCTCAGGAATACATAAAACTGCACTCAGGGTACAAACCCTAGCAAGCCACGGTACAACTATTACATGGATTACTCTCCCCACCGTTATATATACAAGTAGCTCCACTCGCTTCGCTCGCTCAGCTACTTCCCCCTCGTTCGCGTCCGCTTCGACTGCTGCTCCCCGATTGCTAGCCTTGTTCCCAGGCCGCCCGCGCGGCCTGGGAACGAGGCTACCTGATTGCATGCATCCGCTTGCACCCCCAGCTGGATTCCAGTCCAATGTTCTCAAACATTCTTAGCAGAGTTCGAGGTTCAGTAAATAAATTAAGTACGAAGGTTGCGTGTCACTATATATAGTCTAGTCCTGCCCCACCACTTCTGTTAAACACACACACAGACAGACAAACATCTATGCTGGTTATCCATCTGACTGTGCTCGTGTTCTTCGGTCAGCTGGTTCTGCCAACCTGACAGATGCCCGGGTTGTTGCACCTCTATACAGCACAATCTGTATACCCAGGTGCAACCGAGCCGTTGCACGATTCTACTTCGAATGTGGTTTTGAAGCCTTTGGTGAGTTGTTAATTCAGCTCTGCAACACCAACACAATAATATTCGCTGCTATAATCTCATTGGAACTTTGGATGCTGATGCAACAAGAGTGCAATCATCTTGTCCCACGGGTGGATCCTCCTGCTCAAGTAGCTGCCAAAGTTCCATTAACCTACCGCAACAATTCTGGATGCTGTGTGAATCTTTTCAACACCTCAGCATTGACTGAGTTCATTGCTGCTGGCAATTACAGTCTGTGGGCGTCTTGTTCAGTGGAAACCCCAGGGTTCTGCACTCAGAGTATAGTGAGACGTCCTTCTTCAGGAGCAGCCAGCACTCAATACCCACTGAGCAAACTGCTCACTGGATTACTACTGCTTGGGGTAGTGATGGTACTCATGCTCTGAAGAACTCGCCCATACAAAAATACTGCTGCATTCTAATTCAGACTGTAGGTACATGTATATAAACGACGATTTGTCTTGATCTTAACATTTGTACTATATATATTATGTTCACAGAAAAATGAATTTTGGTTTGCACTTTGAGTTTTTAATAAAATGTTGTAGAAATGTTGAGACAGCTCCAATTTATACCACATCCATGGTGCCTGATTCAGGATGGATTGAAGTTACTTATCAAGTTACTTCGACATATATTTCACCGAGGAGGCCAAAAGTGATTAAAGAAGGTCGACAAGGTGGAAATTAGAGCATGCAGCAACAATGTGCACCAAAGCGATCCTACCAAGATTTGCTTGTACTGCCACCAGACATGTAAATACCAGTGCATGCTTTGCCTACAGAAATGTAACAAAACTAGAGCTCTGTAGAGCACATACCCTGCATGCACCGTGCTGCAGTGCAAGTGTTGAGATAGTGTGAATGTGCTGCATAGTGAGCATGGGCAGTAGACTCAGTAGTTAATAGTAAGTGCAGTTGATGGGCATGGCAGAGACAGGAATTGTAGAGCTCATAGGCTAAATCAGTTTATAAGCAAAGAAAGGCATGTTTTTCGCCATTTTGACAGTTTGACACAGATTATAATTGGCTGTGACGCGTAAATTTCGAGATGTGCCAGTTTTTGTGCCAACGACAGACACGATCACTACTGCACATGCTCACTATGCAGCAGAAAGTGACCCCGGTGACCCACATTGCTATGCATGGACCCACATATTTCAAACATCAGCTGAGCATGTGTGACAAAATGTCACACCGAGCATGCACACTCAGCAATTATCATCAAATACATGGCTCCATGCATCCTACATGAGAACCTGAGCGGTACACATTCAGGACCTGAGATAGCCTCGTTCCCAGGCTCTCGTTCTCAGGGAGAACGAGAGCCTGGGAACGAGGCTAGACATGAGAAGAATCCCTTTCATCTTTTGGGACTGAGACTGTAAGTCCTAAGTCCACCAACTTGTCCATAAACAACACACTGGCACATTCCCCGCCACATATCTAATGTGTTTACTGAGGCATGCTGAATGTGTATGACACATTCTTGTTGGGAAATGCCTACTATTTAATGCAGCTGCTATGTTATCTCAGTAGCAAATACAATAAACTGTACATGTGGGATAAACAAAATTGTTGTTTTAGCATCGTTGTTTTGTTTCCAAGTATCACATTGAAACATTGAAATATAAACAAAGTTAAAATCACAAACTTGTTTTTCTTCACACTTTCAACGCAGCAGGGTACATGCATTGTACTTGCATGAGAGTTGAATGCAATGGACTTTTTTGGCTATATATAGCTACACTTCTGCCACTCTTCCATTCCTATCACAACAGCTGAAAAGACGAAGATGAATCTGACTACCATAGCCCTCGTGGTGGTAGCTTGTCCCACCCAGCAGGTAGCAGAAAGCAAGGAGGACTTGACTGTTTTCTCCAAGCCAGTTGAGAGGGCAGCGTGATCCATTCAGCCTCGACAAAGTAATGCGCTTGGCAGTTGTACTACGCAGCAGGTGGAAAACATCTATGCCAGATATCCATCCGATTGTGCTCGTCAATTTCAATCCATTGGTTCTGCTAGCCTGACAAATGCCCGGGTTGTTGCATCTTTATACCATACACTCTGTCTACCCAGGTGCAACCGATCCATTGCACGGTTCTACTTTGAATGTGGTTTTGAAGCCTTTGGTGAGCTATTTATTCAGCTCTGCAGCACAAACGCAAACAATGAACGTTGCTATAATCTCATTGGAACTTTGGATACTGATGCAGCAAGAGTGCAATCATCTTGTCCCACGGGTGGATCCTCCTGCTCGAGTAGCTGCCAAAGTTCCATTCTAACCTACCGCAACAATGCCGGATGCTGTGTGAATGTTTTCAACACCTCTACATCGACTACATATATTGCTGCTGACGATTACAGTCTGTGGGCATCTTGTTCAGTGGAAACTCCAGGGTTCTGCACTCAGAGTATAGTGAGCCGTTCAGGTGCAACCAGCACTCATGCAATACCCGCTGAGTAAACTGCTCGCTGGGCTACTGCTTGGGCTAGCGATGGTATTCATACTGTAAAGAACTCGCCCATAAATAAATACTGTTGCACTAGTTCAGACTGTATGACATTGTACATATTCTGTATTGTGCTGATTTTAACTTAGAACCAAGCTTGAGGATGCTGCATGCTGCAATGTGCTAGTTGAGACAGACAAACAACTATCAGACTCTTCATTTTCCCAGTGTATGACTGTGTGTGTGTGTGCATGGGTGTGACCAAAGGAAGTCAGGTGTTCAGTGCATGGGCAGGACTAGACTTGTGATGCACGCAACCTTCAAATAGTCTCTAATTTTAGCAAGGGGATTACAAATATTTCCTCCACATTTTTGGCAACTTGCCGTCCGGTCCGAAAGAGATGGCTTATATAAGTCAGCTAACGAGTGAGATATATAGGTGAGGTCGGTGCTGTTTAAAGCCCCAAGTGGTGAAAGCTCACAGACTTCTTTCCAATGCTGCTGACGATGCACAGGAGCTCCCGGAAGGTATCAACTGTTCATGATCGACGTACGTGCCACATTGACCAGCTCATCCAAAGCAGTTGGGAGACCATCAAGGCCGTGCGTGCGCTGAACCTCACCCACAAACCTTCGAGTCTTGCCCTGACCCTGAGAGTCAACAGAGATGAGCAGAGTACGGCAAGGGGTGAGTCTTGATCGTACAGCCTGTGGCACAGTTCGAGATCGTTAACGTTCGCTTCATACAGCTAAATTTAAGTTAAAATTTTAATGTATTCACTGGCCCAACTAGATCTAAGTTTGCAGAAGTGAATTTTGAATTTATATAGTAGAAAATACAAGGCTTTCCATATCAGAAGCTGAGGGGTACACATTCAAGACTCAGAGGCATCCCTTTCTTCTTTTGGGACCAAGACTGCGTACACAATGTCATGTAAGTTCGCAGCAAATTATGACACCCTCCACCCGGGGGCCGGCCCCGTGGGGGCACCCTCCACCCGGAAGCCGAAATTAGTAATGGATCGGCTCACATGGTATGAAATATAGGTCAGATCACGAGCATGTGCAACATGATTACTGACCTTGCCAAACTAGCTTTTTCAGCATTGATTATCACAACACACAAAGTATATCACATTACATGGAGAACTTGTGAGGTACACATTCAGGACAAGGAGGCATATACCTCTATCTTTTGGGACTGAAGTCTAAGTTTAACATTCCATAAACAACAGCCAAGCACATTCTCCGTCCCAACAGTTGTTGCAGGCACGCCACATACATGTACACACACAGCATGAGAACTGGGATACTGGGGACACACTTGCTAGGATACTGGGGACACGTTGTTGCTGGGATACTGGGGACACGTTGTTGCTGGGATACTGGGGACACGTTGCTGGGATACTGGGGACACGTTGCTGGGATACTGGGGACACGTTGCTGGGATACTGGGGACACGTTGCTGGGATACTGGGGACACACTTGCTGGGATACTGGGGACACACTTGCTGGGATACTGGGGACACGTTGTTGCTGGGATACTGGGGACACACTGTTGCTGGGATACTGGGGACACACTGTTGCTGGGATACTGGGGACACATTGTTGCTGGGATACTGGGGACACACTGTTGCTGGGATACTGGGGACACATTGTTGCTGGGATACTGGGGACACGTTGTTGCTGGGATACTGGGGACACACTGTTGCTGGGATACTGGGGACACGTTGCTGGGATACTGGGGACACACTTGCTGGGATACTGGGGACACACTTGCTGGGATACTGGGGACACACTGTTGCTGGGATACTGGGGACACACTTGCTGGGATACTGGGGACACACTGTTGCTGGGATACTGGGGACACACTTGCTGGGATACTGGGGACACGTTGTTGCTGGGATACTGGGGACACACTGTTGCTGGGATACTGGACACACTGTTGCTGGGATACTGGGGACACGTTGCTGGGATACTGGGGACACACAGTTGCTGGGATACTGGGGACACATTGTTGCTGGGATACTGGGGACACACTGTTGCTGGGATACTGGGGACACACTGTTGCTGGGATACTGGGGACACGTTGTTGCTGGGATACTGGGGACACACAGTTGCTGGGATACTGGGGACACATTGTTGCTGGGATACTGGGGACACACTGTTGCTGGGATACTGGGGACACACTGCTGCTGGGATACTGGGGACACACTGCTGCTGGGATACTGGGGACACACTGTTGCTGGGATACTGGGGACACGTTGCTGGGATACAGGGGACATACTGTTGCTGGGATACTGGGGACACACTGTTGCTGGGATACTGGGGACACACTGTTGCTGGGATACTGGGGACACACTGTTGCTGGGATACTGGGGACACACTGTTGCTGGGATACTGGGGACACACTGTTGCTGGGATATTGGGGACACACTGTTGCTGGGATACTGGGGACAGACTGTTGCTGGGATACTGGGGACACACTGTTGCTGGGATACTGGGGACACGTTGTTGCTGGGATACTGGGGACACACTGTTGCTGGGATACTGGGGACACACTGTTGCTGGGATACTGGGGACACACTGTTGCTGGGATACTGGGGACACACTGTTGCTGGGATACTGGGGACACACTGTTGCTGGGATACTGGGGATACACTGTTGCTGGGATACTGGGGACACACTTGCTGGGATACTGGGGACACACTGTTGCTGGGATACTGGGGACACACTTGCTGGGATACTGGGGACACGTTGTTGCTGGGATACTGGGGACACACTGTTGCTGGGATACTGGACACACACTGTTGCTGGGATACTGGGGACACACTGTTGCTGGGATACTGGGGACACACTGTTGCTGGGATACTGGGGACACATTGTTGCTGGGATACTGGGGACACACTTGCTGGGATACTGGGGACACACTGTTGCTGGGATACTGGGGACACACTTGCTGGGATACTGGGGACACACTGTTGCTGGGATACTGGGGACACACTTGCTGGGATACTGGGGACACGTTGTTGCTGGGATACTGGGGACGCACTGTTGCTGGGATACTGGACACACACTGTTGCTGGGATACTGGGGACACACTGTTGCTGGGATACTGGGGACACACTGTTGCTGGGATACTGGGGACACACTGTTGCTGGGATACTGGGGACACACTGTTGCTGGGATACTGGGGACACACTGTTGCTGGGATACTGGGGACACACTGTTGCTGGGATACTGGGGACAGACTGTTGCTGGGATACTGGGGATACACTGTTGCTGGGATACTGGGGACACGTTGCTGGGATACTGGGGACACACTGTTGCTGGGATACTGGGGACACACTGTTGCTGGGATACTGGGGACACACTGTTGCTGGGATACTGGGGACACACTGTTGCTGGGATACTGGGGACACACTGTTGCTGGGATACTGGGGATACACTGTTGCTGGGATACTGGGGACACACTGTTGCTGGGATACTGGGGACACACTGTTGCTGGGATACTGGGGACACTCTTAGGGAATGAGCATTCATACAACTTCAATGCACGCAGACGTTCTAAATCCTGATTGGTAGTCAAGCTCTGAAGAACCCTATACATATTGTTGCACTGTGCATGTACACACTGGATAGATATGTATGCATCGATTTGTTCTTCTGATCTCAAATCCTGCAGCGTTATGTGGTATGTTACTCTCCAGGGGCTATGCACTTCGCCACTGTACAGAGACATGCATAATGGGGAGCCAAAGGACTCCTATGTCATCAGTTGTAACCACATACGTGTTTTACACGTTTTACGCGCATTACAAAAATGGCAATGTAAACACCACCCGAAATTACGGATCGACTCACATATGGTACAAAATATACGCGCATTACAAAAATGGCAACACAAACAGCATGGTCAATGATTTGTTACACACAAACTGCGCACACTCAGAGGCGTGACACACGTGTGACTACCGCATTATTACTAGGAATACGCATGCGCAGTGTCTGTGCCTCGCGCACGCTCACAATCTGTAATAGTAGGCGTGGTTTCCTGTGGAAGAAAAACGAAGGTGCGAAAGTCAGTTCATCGTGCGAAGTTTAGTTGTTTGAAGACGGCTAAGCGCTTAAGCGTTGCCAGGAAGAATACGAAGACGTTAGTGAGGTTCTACACCCTTCGACACTGTCAACACTCTATATGTACGTACCATGGCCTAGACTAAACGTTTGTCTTACTTGTCTCCGCTAAACTCTCCTTGTATACATCGCTTCTTCGTCAATCTGTCAGACTCTCGATCTCGTTTGCCTTACTCTCTTCTGAGGCAGTGTCCCTTTTCCCTGTATAGATCGCTTCTTTCTCAACTCTGCATTTCGCACGCGCAGTAGGTGCACGTATCGGGACCACAGAAACCGCAGCGGATGCAACCACCCGGGCGCCCCCTGCCCCTCGCAATTAAAGTGTGACGGATATATATATATATATATATATATATATATATATATACAGACGCGATGTGACTAAGCTGCACGATTAGTTGCCTCGCGCTAAGGCGCTCGGCAATTATACACAGTCATGATTGTAGATTGTCCCTCCATCTCTACACTGTAGGGTGTCACTATAATAGGTGGATGTACTTTCGAGGAAAAAAACCTACGCAATAGCTTTACATTTGAAAGGGGGCCAGGGGTGGGCTTACTTACATGTATGAAGGTGGGATTATTTATGAGAGACTTAAAATCACACACAGAACTTGGACAGATGCAATAAGGCTAGGCAGTCCAACCAACAAACCTTCGGGGGTTTTCCTGGGTCAGTACAGACCCCCATGAAGTAGTGGAAGCAGATGTTGATGAGGAGGTAGTGGCCATAGAGGATGTAGAGGGTGAAGATGAGAGGGTGCTGCACGTGCCAGAGGAACGGGAGGACGAAGATGTAGAATGTAAATACTACAGTGGTGATGCCCAGGAGAACCAGCAGGAAGCACAGCTACGCATGGGGAGGAGACGTAGATGTTAACATAGTCTCGGTCCCAGACCCAAACCAACCCCAGTGCGGATCCGTGTTGGGGTTGGTTTGGGTCTGGGGAGGAGACGTAGATGTTAACAGAGCTAGTAGACACTTGCTCACAGCATCAGTATACATGTATGTACATGGACGTCCTTATTAGCAAGGTATCCTAAATCAAAGGACCCTGCCTTACTCGCAATATCTAACGATGGAGCATCGGACCTAGCCTACAACCCCACCTCTGTCAACCAGCCCTATACCCCGCCTCCAGTTGACCAAATGGTAGTGTTGCAACCGGTGGCACGCATATGGCAATTGCGAGCAGATGCTCACACAATGTTAAAGACTCCTATGAAAGCAGACTCTCAGTGTCCCCAAATCTAGGATTGTAGGTAGCTATGTACTCAGGCTGGATTAGGGAAATGGGTTTTTTGCCTTAGCAAGAGAGCAAGGTTTTTTCCCTGGTATGGGAGTGGACCATCCTATACCTACATTTTTCAATTGTTTTTCTTTTTAGTTTCGGTCCTCAGCCTGAAATCTGGTTATATTGTACAACGCTGTCTAGCTGAGCACGTCTGTCTTGCTGAGCACGTCTGTCTTGCTGAGCACGTCTGTCTTGCTGAGTACGTCTCTGCCGTCTGTCTAGCTGAGCACGTCAGTCTTGCAGAGCATGTCTGCCTTGCTGAGCACGTCAGTCTTGCTGAGCATGTCTTGCTGAGCACGTCAGTCTTGCTGAGCACGTCAGTCTTGCTGAGCATGTCTTGCTGAGTACGCCAGTCTTGCTGAGCATGCCAGTCTTGCTGAGCATGTTTTGCTGAGTACGTCAGTCTTGCTGAGCATGTCTGCCTTGCTGAGCACGCTAGTCTTGCTGAGTAAGTCCGTCTTACCAAGCACATCTGTTGGAGTATGTCTGTCTCGGTGTGCAGCAGCATGTTGTGTTGTGTTTACATGTACCTTGTGCATGATATTCTCTGAGATCCCGGACCGTAGTGTATGTATATTGACAGGAGCGCATGATGATGTCAAATCATTATGCACTGCTGATATTGAGCACACCATGGTCAATCAGGACACCAAGACACCATGCATGGTCAAAAATTGGCAGAAACAGCACTGCTGTTCTATAGGGTGACTGATGTGCCATTTCTGCCAAATACAGACCAACGAACCAAAATTGGTATTGGAAATAGACTTGGAAAAAATGTTCCACTAGTTATACATGTAGGTATGTGAACGAGATATGAACCTGAGAATTGTGCAATTGTGGTCAGCATAAAAGAGCTTTCAAAGGATGCCCGTAAAATGATTTTTAATATCAGTCACAGTCGGCCAAAGGCTATAATCTTGGGTCAAAATTCAACCGACAGTAAAACAGACATCATTGGAATGCTCCATTCACGCTGATCACAACAGTGCAAATCCCTGCTTCGTATCTCCTTCCTAGCCCAAGATATCGTATGCATAGCCTCGTTCCCAGGCCTTCTACACCACCAGTTTTTGATTGCTTACAGTATTTTTGCATACTGCTAAATGATCCAAAACTGGAGGTGTAGAAGGCCTGGGAATGAGGCTATGCATGCCCCCAGGACGCCCTCCACAACAAGTGGCAGCTAGTGTACATGTAGCAAACTAGCCTGGGTACGAGGCTAGTAGCAAACAAGACAAGTCTTGATTCAGTAATTACATTTACATGTACCTTCCATATTGGTCACATGATCCTTACAGATTCAAACGAGAACAAGAACAGATTTGCAACTAAAAAACCCTTTATAGTTGCAAGTGAACGGTACAAACAACACGCAACCATTACAGTAGTGCAGACACTGTAAATGTGTTCCTTCCTCGTGACATTTGATATGACATCACGCTTTTGAATTCTATAGAGACCAGACGTTCTTTCCCCTCCCCACGCGCACCGTGAACGTCTGGCCCAGGAGACTATCTCAGTCCCAGATACTCGTATGTACTATATGTGGGAGGGTCTGGGACGGAGGCTAGGGTGGAACTTGCCTGTAAAAGTGCTAGTGTACCATCAACTGCACAGTCAGTTTTTAACCATCTGGGATGACAAATTACGACCTCCAAAGGTCGTGTGACCAATGAAGAGTTAGGTGGTTCAAAGACAATCCCGGTAAGCCGTTAATGGGATGACAAATTACATGTGTGGCAATCGAGGTCATACAGGCCAGCCTCTCGCCACACCCACGAGCAGTATCACACCATGCATTATACCCTCCCACCTGGGTATATATATACACACATTTGCCACTTACCAGACCTACAAACCACACTCCCCTCTCACACACTTCGAACACTGGTTCGAAGAAGGCGGAGGACCATTCCATATGGCGCCCACCAGGGGTACGAGTCATTGAGAGAACAGGCAGGCAGAGTACCCTAAATGGTTTAAATATTCGAGACAGGATTCCGCAGTGTCTTCTCTTCGCCATTCTAACAGCAACGTAGCTAATACAACTGCACTATTGTGGTGGGCAGTCCTCGAGTCAATTATTAACAGATTAGCTGCGCGGGCCTTGAGGGCAAACTACACAGGAAATTACTAAACTACTTCCGGTAACGCCACTTCCTGTTTACTAATCATTTGACCTGGAATCTGGAATGCACCATGCATACCGGGTCACAATGACTTGCTTACCCCCCATAAGCAAAAGCAACTGCCAAGATATCTTCTAAGTCGTGCATATAGTACTAGCCTCGTTCCAGAGCCTTGGAACGAGGCTAATATAGTACATCTTTTGAGCCTGGTACAAAATCAACACAGCACACTGATCAGTTCATCAACATGGGTGCCACAGCTGCATAGTACTCCCGAGACACATAGTCCTTCATTTCTTCTTTGGTGACCCACATATAGTCTTCCAGTTCTCTACCATCCAACTCCACCTCTGCTAAACCACTGTTGCACTGTGCCTTCAGGAAGAACACCTTGGAAGGGAGAAGAATTTGTGTACTTGTAGATTAGGCTAAGCTAGCACACACTACACAGCTGAGCTATATTCAATTAAAGGTATGAACTGACTTTTTGGAATGAAAAGTAGACCTATCCTCGTTCCCAGGCCCCGTCCAGCTTTTTGTCGCTTGCAGTACGAACGAAAAGCTGGGCAGGGCCTGGGAACGAGGCTATAGTAGACTATAACAGCTGGACCACTGAAGGTAAGTTCTTCCACTAGCTTCAGGCCTGGGAACGAGGCTATAGAATTCCTCCATACACAAAAAACCAATACTTCTGCATGCGAACTTGAAATGAGCTAGGTTGTGTAACTTTCACTACATTATTAGTCTATATTAGAGCAGGTATGTTAGGACCCAACGAAAATCCAACACATGCTAGAACAAAAGAACCTAGTGACTTAGAAAACTACATTTAACGCTTCTAGGACCTTCATTTTTCCTGAAGCATACATGCACCCACAGAAGCATAACATGTTGAAGGTCACATCATAGCTGTTAACACTGCAGAATGCACCTTGGATCCAATCCTTCCTCTGCTGCTCCCAGGAGGATGCTTGTAGGAGAGGAAAGCCAGTGGAGTGCCACTGGAAAACATCACCTGCAACCTAGACCCACACTCTTCCTGCAGTTCCCTCTTGGCAGCCTGGACAGAGGAACATCATGCATGGTTGCATGTGCTCTGATAACAACACTGTTCGGTTCGTTTACTCAGCCATTCCTAACTCTTGTGGAACTCTTGCTGGTCATGCATGCATCATCAATAAATAGATTCGTTCGGTCACCAGTTATATTCACAAGAGTGTGTGAATACAGATGTTGCATGAACTCCCAAGTTAGCCTCGTTCCCAGGCCTTCACTACCTCCAATCTTTGATCAGCAAATCCGTATTGCTTGCTGTATGCAAATCAGTGTTTGCATACTGAAAGCAATCAAAGACTGGTGGAGGTGGTGAAGGTCCGGGAACGAGGCTATATATACCTAGTTTAATTAGAGTGCCAACCTACACTGGTTGCATGTTCACACAACAACACTCTCACTACAGTAGCTGAAGCAAACAATTTGAAAGCTAATACAGTGGTTTTGTAGTGTAATATTTGAAGGGAAGTTTACTAGAGTATTTACCTCTAGCAGAGATTCCTCTTCCTCTACCTCTCCTTGGGGCATCTGCCAGGCATGCTCCCTTCGCGGCTTCTTTACCAGCAGGTACAGCATCCGATCCAGTCTGCGATTCAGGGATCTCCGGTCATCATTTCTGTCAGCCTCTGTCTCCCTTGGCGAGGGTTCAAACGCCTGGAGCTCCGTTTCACGGGCTTCCAGCAGTTCCTCAAACTCTTCCATACCTTCCAGCTTGAAAGAACGTTCATAAGAAGTGGATGATAAATTTGAGTGCGGCTTCATTAAATGCTGTAATGTAATTGGTCATGACTTGTGGCATCTAAATCCTGAGGGTTGGAACCATAGGCTATCATATAGTCATGTTTAGAGTATGAGTTTTTCAGTTGTGCATTTAGCACTGACAGTGAGCAACTAGTTGTCATCCCTACCTGTTTTGATCACAAACCTCTGGTATTTCATGCAAGAAAAGCCCATGAATGAATGAATTCTAATGCCGTCAGTAACACCAGTAGCCACAAGGTCACACATTTGGCCGAGACCCAATAAACAGTAGAGCAGGGACCCACGAATAACCTGCTGTACAACACCCTCTTCACTATACAATTAGAAGCTGCCTCACTTGCTTCATATCCCGGTCAGGCATCCCAACTGGACATCAAAGGTCACATGCATAATCCTAAAGACTGTTGGGCTCATACAAGAAGGTACACAGTTCATTCCGGGTCCCCAGGCTGCAGCCCCCAGTCTACAGTGCCCCTTACTGCCAACGTACTAAAGCACATCCAGATATGCAACCAAATCAGTAAATGTACTTGCAATTCCTCCAAGTCTTCCTCCTGCGCCTTTCTCTCCCTCTCCTTCTTCTTCCTGAGATACTCGGCCTCTTCCAGTTCAAAGTCAGACAAGCGACTCCTCTCCACCCTCATCACACTCTGCATCTCTTCAAACCGCTGCTCAAGGTCAGTCTTATCGGGAGTGAGGGTTGGGAACCTCTGTATACACACACCAGCTACAACTCTCCAGGGATGGAGTACTGGCTTGGATTCAGATACCACCTCTGTGGGTGTTTTTGTAGGAAGGAAGATTGCCACCCAGCAGAGAAAACAATCACAAGACATGACATTTACACAACATTTCCAGGATACAACATTGACAACATTGGGAGTAGCGAGTACCTGCAGGTATGGTCTGTGCTTGTGAGCTCAGTGGGGCTGTGGTGACCTTCCACAGTGATGCAGATGAAGTGGGCCTGCATCTCTGCGGTACCACCCTCCACCTGGGCTGTAAAGTGCTGCTGAAACCTACATACATGTGGTGGTAATGGTGTCCTGCAAGTCACATATATCTTCACACAGAGAGGAAGGCCTGGTCTACCATACCAATTGTAACCACAAAACAATGCCTGTAGCCAGAAGGGGGGCTCGGTGGGGGACCAAGCAGCCGCACCATGGCCAAAGGGGGAGGGTGTGGGAGGTGGGGCTCCCCCTTCCCGTGGAAGCTCATGAAGAATATACAGTTTTTAAATCCTTAGAATGGCCCTCATGATAACGTAACATGCTACAATCAGGAGCGCATGAGCCGCCAAAGGCAACTTGTTCTTCGTACATGCATGACTGTTGCAGTGATACTCATATAGTCTAAATATACAGTGCAGACTTGATCACGGTATAATTATAGCCTTTTCCAAAATTGTTCTGGATGACTTGCAATAATTATTGCAAGTGCACAGTCACCTCAAGGTCTTCATCGATCATGTGATGAAGACCTTGAGCTAGGTGCATGGTGAAGGCCTGGGAACAAGGTAAGTACTTTACAATAAGCGCAGTTCTACTCCAAAAACCACATTCTGGAACCTATAGACATGCACACACTCAAAAATTGGAGGTGGTGAAGGTCGGCCTGTGAATGAGGCTAGTAATAATTGAATTGTACCCTGGCTGTTATAGCTAAACCGAGAGAGACAGGTTGGTGGTCATGAGTGATGCCAGAAAGAGAGAGAGAACAAATGCGGAGAAAGTTGCAGCAGGATTGCAGTTTCAGTTTCATAGCCTCATCAGGTGCAGAATGGATACAGCGCATGCAAAGTTGCGAACTAATAGCTAGCATGCAGAAGATTAAGAATTAAGTATCGTGTAGATGTGTGGTTAGACTTTTCAGTGGGTGAGTGGGCCTGACATAATTATGCCAGGTCGATATCCAAATCCGGTCTTGGTATGTGGAAATAGCCCCTTCTCATGCTCAGTGAGCAGTACCACAATTTAGGTTCACCAATTCCTGTTTTGCCTTCAAAGGGGGAGGAGCTGCATGGCACTAACATGTTGCAAATTATGACCTCTCTCAATGAGGGAGGGGCTGGCACTAATAAAAATTTCTAAGCTATTACAGCATTAGACTGCACTTCTTCAGAAAAGAGAACACCAGACTTTCGTACTGCTGAGGGTGTTGCAAGAAGTGGCGCACATGTTCCGAGTCTGGCCAGCAATGTCTGGTCACATCCCTGCCCTTTATAATCTGTTGATCAGCAATGCCTTTCACCCAAGAGGGGGGACTAACTGAGTCTGATTCCGAGTGCAAATACAACTGAGGAATATCAAGGAGGTTTGAGCCAAGTGCTGAGGAAAAGCTTGGAGCGTTTCTTCGAACCAACTAGCTTGTTAGTGATACCTCCTATGGCCATCGCAATACCGTATGTCAGAAAGTTGTAACCACCTTGCCTGTACATCAGTTTAGCAGCTGCAGAACCCGTTTCATATGAGAAGTCTGCCGGACCGCTATCAAATACCACACAAACAGGTGGGGCCTTAGTCCGCAGAACTGAAGATGAATCCGAATGCTGTTCAGTAAGCACGGGAAGAGTGACAGTGCTTGCTCCAGAGCAAAGGTGCAGTATAAGAGAACAGGGGTTGCTTAGAGAGGAGCCGAGAGCGTTGAGAACGTTCTGTGTAAGAGTGTTCCCTAGCTTAGTGCTCCAGATCTGTAGGACTCTTGGTGCAACACACAGACAGGGTATCCCTAGTTTCGTGTACAAGGTAGAATATCTGCTCAACACCTTCAAGTTTGAGGCTGCCCATCCTACCAGGAGAGCTACTGGGCGTTTATCAGACGGTTTTACGTCTTCCCCGAGGGCTACTTGTGGTCTGTGAAATTGGCTTCCTGCCTTTCGGGCTCTGGATTTCAGTCTTTGTAGCTCATCTTCGGTGAAACCAGAGGCGACTGTGCCAGTGCTGTAACCCCTTGGGAGCAGCTGGAGGCCTCTGAGGGCCTTGCTGAACACGAGTCGCTTCTGCATGTAAACACCCTGGCCTCTTTTGATACAAAGTCTGGTTCCCACGACACGTAATATGCTAACAGATTGGAATTGGACAAATAAAGAGCGTATGAGACACCTTCGGCGGCTCATGCGCTCCTGCTACAATTCATTAGCCTCGTTCCCAGGCCTTCTATACCTCCAGTTTTTGATCGCTTGCAGTATGCATAAATGGAGGGAGAAGGCCCGGGGAATCTTAGCATGAGTGATCTGCCATACGTCGTCACGCCTCATATCAAGTCACGTACGTATACGAGACTGATCTTGCATTCTGCGCTAGCTACGAAGGTGGGACAAGCACCAACTGAGAGGTACACCGAGCGTATGAGGCTTACCCAGGCTATACAAGCCATGATTCCAAAGGGCTACCAAGTGACAAACGTAAAAATGACGCAAAACTTCTCATGCAGCGAAAGATGGCACTATTTGGAGTTTCACCATTTGTACTACAGCTATCCCTTAGCGGTTATGTTTCGAACCTGGATAATGGCAGTGGATATGTTTACAGGTAGGACCTACCTCTTCTCTGAAACGTGTTTCAGATACAACGCTGTGTCATACTTCACCAGGTTCCGGCTCCGGTGTCAATGTAACAGCGTGGGACTCATAGTGCAGGCAAGGACATGGACCAACACACAACTATGTCATTGGGTGACAAGAGTGTTACTCTTCATGTGAAACGTATGGTTGGCACAACAAAGTGAAGGGATCGGTCTTTTAATACTTACTATGAATCTCTCTCATGCACACACGCACCTGTGCTCACACAATTATGAGCACGCGCGCGCACACACACACACACACAGACAGACAGACAGATACACACACACACACACACACACACACACACACACACACACACACACACACACACACACACACACACACACACACACACACACACACACACACACACACACACACACACACACACACACACACACACACACACACACACACACACACACACACACACACACACACACACACACACACACACACGCCGTAGTCCCTCACCTCTACTCCTGCATATTCTACAGAATCCTCTGTACTGGACTCCAGTGACATAAGGCCTTAGGAAGCTCATGATTCGCAGCGAAGTAAAATTGCTGCACCACGTGAGTTCCGTATACTATAGGTATACGGATAGCATCCGGAAGTTGCTACGGTTCTTCATCGTCTTCGCCTCGTGTGTGCATTTGATGGCCCATATGGACAAGCAATCGAAATCTCAAAGAAAGCTTCGTGGAAAGGAGAAGCAGTCCAGCCTGGAGCAGAGCTTCTCAAGGTCTCAGCGGAAGGGAAAGCAAAGGGTGCCTGCATCTGCTACCAGTGTTGCTAGTGGGCCGAGTTCAACTCCGTCCACCAAACCAGTTGTTATTGACCTGGAAGATGATCCGGTAGGTATGGGGAGTTGTTAAGGTAACGGAGGGGGTTTCCGGACAGCAGGGGGTTTCCGGACATAGCCCCAGCTTTTGTTCTCTAGGAGCAGTTTTTGCACAGTGTTGGAAAGTTCGAAGGTAGGGTATGCATAGTCTCGGTACCAGACTATTCGCGGAATAGTCTGGTACCGAGACTAGGGTATGCATGCACACTTACCATAATTGGGAAGAACTGCTAACGGAGCGAATGCAAGGGGCATGAAGTGCGTGTCCGTCCAGAAACCCCCTCCGTTACCTTACTCTGATAGGGATAGTGACAGTGTACTTCAAGTTGGTCGTGCCGTGATCTCACATACTAGACCTTTGACCTTCGACACATGACTGCTTGCATGGGAGGGAAAGATCTGGCCACTTGCTTGTTGAAATGGGAAGGAATGCTGTCATGAAAGTTGTGCCATTATCATTGGGAGAGTGTGGAACATGGTGGATGGGACCAGGGGTATAGCACTATTTTTAGGGGCCGGAAACGTTAGGAGGGGAGAGGGGGGGGGGGGGGGGGGGGGCAGGAAGGGAATTTAGTGAGGGTACAGAGGTGTATATTCTGTGATCAGGTTCTCTTGCCATACATGCAGTATGTATTCACTGATTCGGAAAGCCACAAAATAGAGCCTCCAGTGGTGGAGCACGCTGTGACTCCCAGCAGGAAAGTCCCAAGACCACCACTGACTCCTAGCATCAGCAGGAAGTCAACACCGAGACCCATGAAGTGTAAGCCCTATTGGGTGTGATGAGGGTAGTGTAATGTTTGTGCAGTAGATTACAGGCTGCTGTTGATTTGTAGCTCCCGCTGTCAAGATGGAAGAAGAGCTGATGAAAAGAGAAGAAGAAGAGCTTAAGGTATTGGATTAGTGCAATAGTTTTGTGTGCTATTATGCTGTAATAGTAATATTTTCAGTGTGGTGCATGCTTGTATTCCAGAAAGCACTTGAGGAAAGCAGGAAGGAACTGGAGAGAGAGAAGAGGAGGCGAAGATACGAACGAAGAGAAATGCAAGCTGAAGTCGAAGAACAGCCTAAACTCCCGTCTGAATTTCAGAAGCATGAGACACCACTGGCTAAAGAGACTGGGGCTTCTAATCAGGTAAGCATACTGTAATGACTCTCAGTATTGGCGGAGCCACAGCAACATTTCAACAGTCAGATCGAGGTTATTGGCAAATCATCAATTCACAAAATTTAATGGCAACAGTGAATTACAATGCCAATAATTACAGTCAATCAGGTAGCACAAGATACGGAGACACACTGACTGTCCCACTAATGTTACACTCCTGGTAGGGGAATAATTGTGACGCGTAAATAAATAATATAATATAATGTTTGAGTACTTAGGATTGGCCTACAGAGATTCTGACTACACCGCCGTGATCGCCATCATGTACTGACCTGAACGTAAAAAGTTGGTGCTGAAACTCACCTTGGTGGTGGAGATAGAAGCGCTTTTGTCTTGCCGTTGGCCGCCATTGCTCAAGCGCTCTCTTCAACTTCCAGTGGCAGTACCGTTCTTAGGAAAGGCACACGAAGATTCTGACCACACGGCTGTGATCGCTGTCGTTCACTGACGCTTACATGCCGAAACTCACCGTGCTGGCTTAGTTGTGAGTGCTGTAATAATGTCGACTGAGCGTGGTTGCCACGTGGTATGTGCGTTAATTGGAACGAATTGCAATACTTAGCTTGCACTATGGCGAGTCGCAACTGGGGTTGCAACGCGGCTACCAGGAGTGCGGTTGCCCCTCGACAATTACACAGAGACATTGTCCGTGACACATACATGTAATATATACCAATGATGATTGAGGTCATTCTCAAATAATGTTCCTTCTATTGCAGACATTTACAAGACATGACAGTGCCTCTTCTGAAGATGTACTATTGAAACCAGTGTTGCAGCAGGGCGAGTCAGTCCGGGAACCTACATCGTCCCAATCGGCAAGCAGAGACTCCACCTCCCCGATGGTACCTGGTCCACGAAGCTCTCTTTCCCTAAAGGCAGTGACAGTGAAGAGACTGAGCATTTACTCTCTGCAATCACTTAAGAAGTGTTCTGTTTCTCAGAAGTTGGGTAGTTCAGAAGAGGAGAATGAAGAAGCCATTCATCCAACTGAAGTGCTGTCCATCAGTAAAGAGCAGCAGGATGAGGATGACAAATTTTCACAACAGAACGAAACACCTGAAACTGATACCATCTTGAAGTCATATCAGGGGGATGACACTCCACCTTTATCAAATGAGGCAAGTACTCAAGGTACTGAGCAACAGTCCGGAGCCTTGCAAACTACTCCTCCTGATCAAAATGGCTCTGATGACTTCAGTGAGCCAATTGATTCCACTGGCATGGAAGCTGAATCCAAGCTCTGTGTCACCAAGCAAAGTGAAAGCGCAATAGGAGTTGAATCCAGGGAACTTGAAGAAGCAAGTGTTAGTAGTGGAGACACTACAGAGATGGATGTTGAAGCTGAAGGAGGTAGCACCCCTGTGAAAGAAGAAGAGGAGCACGCTCAGCAACCAGAGCGAACATCTGAACTTGGAAAACCGATGGCATTGAAGATGCTCACTGACGTACCGGTTGCTCATGAGGAAGAGAATGAAGATCGAAAGACTCCTGCTACCGAGGATGTACCGGAAGTTGAAAGATCAGTAACCCCAGACACGAAAAGCCTTTCATCCCATCTGAGTCTGAAAAGGGCAAGAACCAATTCAAAGCCATCACTGTTCAAGGAAGCCAAAGACCAACCACCACAGGCCAAGAAGCTCAAATTAGAAGATAACACTTCCGAGAAGCCGCAGGCAAAAACACAAGCTGTGATCAGGAATCAAGATCCATCAAGTGATTTGAAAACCATGATGATTGCCACCGTATGTGAAGCTGAGAAGTGTGAAACCGCATCTCCTCGTACATCCACACGATCACTGCTACCAAGTGTTGAACCAAGTGTTGAACTGTTCAAGGAAACCAAAGATCCCCAACCACCACAGGCCAAGAAGCTCAAATTAGAAGATAACACTTCCAAGAAGCCGCAGGCAGAAATGCAAGCTGTGATCAGGAATTGGTCTGAGCAAGATCCGTTAAGTGATTTGAAAACCAATACGAGTGCCACCGTATGTGAAGCTGAGAAGTGTGAAACCGCATCTCCTCGTACATCCACACGATCACTGCTACCAAGTGTTGAACCAAGTGTTGAACCAAAGCAGCTGAGAGCACAGGCAGCTTCTGTGTTAGCGTCTCACAAGATAAGCAAGACGACAACTCTGAATAGGGGCAGTTCCAAGCCCCCAATTCCGCTGTGCACTCCTGGCGATACACTCACCACAGAGTGTATAGTTCGGTGTTTTGATGACTACAATGCACAACTCTGGCATGCCCAGAGCCAGGTGATCTATCGTATCAAATGGGGTGAGCCTATTGTTTCCCACAGCAAGCAGTCTCCCACAACTCTGGACTTTAAGCCGAAGCGAAGGAGTACACGTGGTCCAAGAGCAAAACATGCTAGCACTGGCTACTCACTTGACATTAGTAGTTTTCTTGCTTCCAAAGTTGAATCTCCTGTGCTTCCTGGAGCATCAAAAACAACAACTCCAAGTGATGGTGAGAGCTCTCCCCAACAGATCAGCAGTGCAGTCATACAGGAAGGTCAAGCTGATGAACCTCTGAAAACCACTCCCAGTCGACAGAGGTTATCATTGGGTAGAAGGGCTCTGAATACGAGCAAAGCAAGCCACCAGGGATCTGTAAGTAATGTGCCCAGTGAAAGGAAGCAGCCGTCTAGGACGTCTGTCAACGCTGCAAGAGCTTCTACTTCACTGTTTGGAGAAGGCAGACTGTATGATTTTTCTGACTCTGATGATGACTTGACTCCACCAAGAGAGGGAGAAACTGCTGGTCACATGCGTGCACACACTTCCTCTTCACTGTATCGTTCACCTCCCAGAATCGATGACAAGCCAACTTCACAACCTTCTCAAACCTCTCCCTTCAGAAGCAAGCTTGTCCCTACCGACAAAAATCAACCTGAGCACTCCGACACTCATGAAGGTGTAAGTACTGACACTACCAACCGTTTAGAAGCTCCCACACGGTCCAAAAGGCCTGCAATTTCTCCTGCTCCTTCTGAAGAAGAGTGGATTTCTAGCAGACCTGGTAGAAAGCCAAGTGGTCCAGCATCAAGTAGGACGAGTAAAGTCAGGAAACCAATGCTTCGTGTCACTGCAACAAGAAGTCATAAGCGGGCCCGCTTATTGGACGACTCCTCTGGTTCTGATGGAGCTGGCAACAGCCCAGATGGGGAGAGTACAAATCACAGTAGAAAGCAACCCCAATCGAAAAGGCCAGCATCTGTGATACGTGATTCGCACTCTCCAGAGATCAGCAACACAGAATGCAATCCTGAAAAGGATGGTGATGATGTCTCGACTGTGTCTTCGGGTCATTCATCAGACTCCTCACTACCACCATCTTTCTTGCTCTATGCTGGCTCCTCGAAAGGAAAGAGGCAGAAAAGGGATGGAAAGCCAAAGGAAACACCGAAGGATAAACCAGCGGAAAGGTTCATTTCAGTGCATGGTCTCCATTGCATTTGTGGATAGGATGTACCTACAAGGAGAATCTGAAATACAACAGATGTAGGGGGGGGGGGGGGGGGGGACCCAGCCTGTTGTTTAACTTACGTCATAGCCAATTTCACATGTGCTAACTTTGTCCTCGGAATATGCATTGTGCATTGTGACGTGGGTCTTTGTGAAGCGAGTCTTTGTGAAGCGAATGTTTGCTGGTGTTTCCAAGTGTGTCAATAGGTAGATAATTTGAATGGGTTAATGCCCCCAAGCTACAGTACCACAGCGATTTTCAAAGCTCGCATCTGATTAGTTTACTTAGGTCATGTGTTAGCATTAGCAATAACTTAGGGTGTGCTTAGGTGACCTATTAGTAGCCTATGGCATTAAAATACGAGCTGCGGGATACATCCCCCCAAGCAAAGTAGCCAGTCTGTTCTGTAACGTCATTTTACTCCAGTGAACAGGTTAGTAAACTGCAATTCAGAGCTGCAGCTAGAGCCCGACTAACCCCTGAGTTTCTTCTATAAGCTGCTCTGTTTGTAGCCTTGTTCCCAGGCCCAATACGGCCTCCTCCCTCTCTCGGGACTGGGAACGAGGCTACTCTGTTTACTACAGGATCACATAGCTATATAATATACCTTGATCCACCCCTGGCCCTCCAAAAGTAGTCCTAGATTTGCGTACAATGGTACCACAGTATTTCAATCGTTCATGTCTGATGAGGCATGTTTTCTCTTTCTCTCCTTCAGTGTGATTGATTTGACTAAAGACAGTCAGTTGCAGCAAGAAGTTGAACCGATTCCTAATCCACCCTCCCCCTTACAGCAGGTATATATATATATACTAGTGGAATGTGTGGCATTGTGGTGCGAGCGTGAGTGAGTGCATGTGTGAAATTAGCATGTGGAACAGCTGTACTTACAAGACTGTCATCAGAATGTGACTACACGAGAACAGCTCGGGTCACAAAATATCACACCAAAAGCACACTGTCGCATATGCAAAACACAGAGTGAGGCTAGCTGAAGCAGTCTAGTGGCGTATTAAACACAAACCCTATAGCTAGCTATGCATGCTGCACACTGGTCCAGCACAGCATGTGCTCTGCAGGGCACGTACACGTAGCTACAGCTCACAGCTCTGAGGTCAATGAATAGTTAGGGCCACCAGCGGTGTTCGTCTCTTTGCTGTCGCCACTGGGTAAGTACAGAGGTAGGTAGGTCACGATCGATCTGTTGTCGCCATAGTCTCGGTGCCAGACTCTCACGCACAGTGGAGACGTCCGGAAATGAATGCTACGTTGTATTGCAAGCGCCGGATTTACAGTGTGGGAGACAGATCAACATGCATATACATTGTACAGCGTCATATAGCACCGCGCGCGAGACTACGACTAGTGTGGGGCTCGCTCACGCTCGCCCAATTACACACATTGAAACCCCCCACAAATATTGATACCTCTCCCTCTATTCCTTAGGTCCCGTGTCCACTCTGCTCAAAGATGTTTGATCGCAGCTTGATTGAGGCACATGCTGCTCAGTGTGAGGGTGGTAGTGGGAGTGAAGAGGAGTCTACCTCAGGCCATTCCTCCTCAGTGCAAACTCTTAGACCAAGGTACACCATTTTGTTCTTAATTCTGAATCATTTGTGAAGTACTAGGGTTGAGCTCAACAGTGCTCACCAGTATAACCTCTATTCTAGTCTCCAATAAATGTTTATTACTGGATGCCTGACCTTGAGAATCAAGAATGGTGACTCTCCACGCAGCTGTACTATAGCTTTTTCAACATAGCTTATATCATCTGATTTCATAGCTCCTCCAAACCTCCCTCCAAAATACAAGAAGAGGATGAAGATGAGGAATGGTCTAGTGCAGAGCAGGAGGACAACCAACATTTCAGTGGTGGGAGTGAGTCCGATGATGGTGAGTAAAAGTGCACGATGGGGGGGGGGGGGGGGGAGGTAGGTAGGTATTGAGCCTCTGAGGGTGCTTGTATAACACTGGAGAAACTACCCATAGGAACCACTTGCTACAATGTAAGAACCACACACAAAGATGCAGATACTTTCACATACAACAATCAATGCATGTTTAACAACATCCAATCTACACTAATAAGCCAGTTGCATGCAAGCGAAAGTATTCACGGAATGTATGACGTCACATCCGGTTGCTCTATTGCAGCTACGTTAGGTATTGCAGTCAATGGCGAAATCGGTAGGTGGGCGTTTGAAATGTGCGCGTGATTAAAACTATGCTGATCAGACAATTTAAGTGACCGCGGCGATAAACAAGAGACCTGGACGGTCAAGACGGTGAGCGAAGTGTGAGAATCGGTTGAAGTACGAACGAGAACAAAGCGGTCTTGCTACGTCTACAGCCCCTCTGCCTCCAGTGTTCAGGCTCTGTTCCTGCATAGCTAGATTATTATACTTCGAAGGTATTAGCTATGGTTTCTGTGACGCTTACCGCCGCGGACATACCGGGAGCAGACCTGAGCGAGCTGTTGGTTCTCTTTTGGCATCGCTATCGGGAAAAGTGCCTGGAACAGCTCGCGACTGCGATCTCAGCTGCCTGCCATCCATCCAAAACACGCTGAACCATCTCGGTCTCGTACCTGGATCGCTTGGAAATTGGTGGAAGAAGGCGCTCGGATCCTGGCTTGGGTTGTTGCCACAACACGTTACAGGTATGTCCAGCATACTGCGTTGTTCTCGTTCGTACTTCAACCGATTCTCACTCTTTGCACACCGTCTTTACCGCCAGGTCCCTTGTCAAACACCACAGTCACATGAACTGTGTAATCCGTATGGTTTTAGTCACGCGCAGGTTTCAAACCGCCCCCTGCCAATTTTGCCATTCACTGCAATACTTAACGTGGATGTAAAAGAGCAACCGGATGTAACGTCACGTCAATCAAATTCCTTCGCTCTTGTGTGCAACTGGCTTATTGTCACTACACCACAAAGAGGAACTGGCTGAGCAGAGGGAGAGAGGAGTAGCAGGAGCAGGAGGAGCTCCAATGATCAGATTGGACTGTAATGGCATTTCTTCACTTTTTTGAGAGGTGAAGTATGACATGCCATTCCCGAGAAAGCTAAAGCGAAGCCAAATGCAATTTGCCCTTGTCAGTTACGAGTGATTAATCCATAATTGTTTCATGACCAGCCATGCTATTAAACGCTAATCATCTACTGCAAGATGCCATCAAACTCCTCTTTCTTGAAGTGCATGGAGCAAACTTCAGGTTATTTGCCACGCCTCCAAGTTTATGTATTCATTGAGCACAACGTGTTGGTATTTTTGTTTTTCTCTATGTGAGTTACCATACGCTGCACCTCAAACTCCGTGAAGAATGCTCGAGAATGAAGGACAGAGGCTAGAACCTTCCAGAACAGCTTGGCCTGCACGCTGACATAGTCAGGGAGCAGCAACTGACGTGGACGCAATTGGGGAGCAGCTGCTGAAGCAGATGCAATCGAGGAGCAGCAGCGCTCATTCTGAAGTGGACGCAATTGAGCTGAAGCCGACGCAATGCTCTTTTTTTTGTTGGGGGGGGGGGGGGGGGGGGGGGGGGGGGGGGGGAGCATTTGTTTGTCTCTCCATGATGGATCTTGACCAGCAAAAGGGGTCCTCAACATTTTTTATGGCACCAAAACTGCTCCCGTAGGCGAATGAGGGGGCAGTAGCTTAAGTGAGCGAAGCAAGTGATGCTACTTGCAATATTGTTACATATGCACGCATAAAGGTGGTATGGATCAAACTACTGAGGACAGGAGGTCTCAGACTGAACCCAAAGTGTTCCGCTCTGAAGATGGTGGCTTTTATGTTGACCCTAGCACTGTCAGTAAATCCCCCCTAAGGACATTCACAAGGATCGGTGACTTGGACCCCAGGGAGAGCGACATGTACTACAACCAGTTCACCCGCAAATCGAAGCGAAAATCAAAAGCAGAACAGACGCATTCTGGACCATTTACAGTAGGAAGCAACTGGGGAAGGGCTGACTTTGATGACTTACTGTCAGGTTAGTGGCTGCCATAGAGTACGTGGTGGATCTACATAGGCACCAAATCTGTTATGCACGTTTCTCTGGGTACCTGTTAATCTCACATTCTTTGTGCTTCTGTTACACACACAGGTGGTGGTGAGCGTGGTAGTGAGCGGCGTTACGATCCTAGCAAGAGCTACCACAGCAAGTGGAGAAGAGGGAGGGGAGGAGGAGGGAGAGGAGGAAGGGGGGGAGCTGGAGGGAGAGAGAGGAGGGGACGAGCCAGAGGGAGAGAAGGGAGGGGTGAGAGAAGAGGGAAACAGCAGAAAGGCAGAGGCCGGAAGACTTAGTACATGAATTAACAAAAAGGGGGGTCTGTAACTTTGATTATTGTACACAGTTCCGATTTGAAGTTCTGCTTTGTATAGTAACTATGCACAGTGCGACTGCACGGTTCAATGAAATTCTTGTGTGTATTTCTCTGCAGCTTCGATCCCGCCCCTTCCAATCTGCCGCCAACGCCGGCCCATATTATACCCTAGCCTCGTCTCGGGCTTTCCCCTGCTCCATTTTCTTTATATAGCTGTTACATGACCTCTGAACCAAGCAAAATATAGATGTTTCACTCAGTTCAAAGGTCAAGAACCCGGTATGCATGTGGAAAATGGCATGTGGATGAGACTTCATACATGCATACACTATGCAAATGTCACCAAATGGCCGGCAAAATTTTAATTCAGGAGCTGAACATGAAGTGTATTTTTACACAAACAATCACGCAACGGTCAAGTAACAGATCAATAAAAAAAACAGACTGATCTTTTAATGATATGCTGCATTACAGGATTGAGTTGGGACTTGTGCCCTGAGTTAAGTCGTAGGAATATGATCACCATGTATGAAAACTATGTTACGTCAATAACGTCACGAGTGACATAAAACAACCCTAATAATAATGTGATTATGCAACCAATCACAGCAATGAATATAAATAGTATGTAAGTTGTACACAAAAATTGAGAGTACAAAAATTGAGGAGAACAACTACTTCGGATCATACAAAGGTCTCGCGTTGGTGATTGAGTGAATTGTCATCGTCCGGTAGTACTAGTGTGTGAGTTGTAGGAGAAAGAGGAGTCTTGTAAGGTTCACTTGCGCCACCTTCTGGGCCATGGCGGTGGTACTCGGTGATCTCTTTCTGTACTAGTTTCTCTCCTGCCTTGATCAGTTCCTGATTCTCTGTAAGATCTCTTCTAGCTGCTGCCGTGCGAGCTTGCTGTGACGATATTCTGCACGTGGGAGAGGAAGGACAGATTATAAACTTGACTTTGCAAAGGTATTCTACAACGATCCTGTAAAGGTAGACAGACAGGGAGCGATCATGTTAAACTAGACAGGCCCTACTTAATTAGCCTCGTTCCCAGGCTCCCTGTGTGCACAGCAACGTGATCCGTATTTTCGTTCCTGCGTGCAGGGGGGAGCCTGGGAATGAGGCTAGGCTCTACTAGTGCAAAAGTGATTCTACTACATCTTTGAAACAAACCCCATTAGTAGCCGTTACTGGCCTTAAGAATCCCTGGACATCTAATTACGTCAAAGAATCCCTGAGCCTCTCTAGTACCACTCACTTTCGTTGTGGGTATGCGTTGTGCCAGGGATAACTTGAGAAGGCAGTCCCAGTTCCTCTGACCGACTTCTGAAGAGGGTGGGTGGCTGGATTTGGCTCCAATTGTCTACCTGGTGCACTTAGCTGTCTAGTATGTCCATTGCCAGTGGAGGGAGCATTCGAATATGCATGACTCACAAAGTTGTCCAGTCGTTGATGATACTCATCTCGGAGTCCAGGTTCTCTTCCGTTGGACATGTTCACGGTCTGGCCTTGATGGTGTGACATGCTTTTTGCTCTGGCCCTGTCCTGAACAGAGCTGTTTACATATATGGGGCCTGGGTTTGAAATTGTATAACCCAACCGTGGATGTTGTCCTCTTTCCATTGTGGGAAAGGCATTGGGGAAGAAACTTGGTGCATCCATTGTCCCCACAGATACTGATCTGTTCTCTCTGTTCGCGTAGAGGTGGTCGTGGGGTTGCTGCCCACCGGCAGGAAGATTATATTCGCTTGTGATTGAGTCTTCACTCCCTGTGCTGTTGAAGCTTCCTGCTGACAGACGTTGGTGGACAATTCCGGCCGGGCTTGACATCTTCCTGAGGTGAACTCCTCTTCTCTGCTGGTTGGCGTAGTTACTTGGCAGGGGTGGTGGCCTTGAAAGGGGTGGGGGAGGGGAGGAAAGACTGCTGTCTCTCTGCTGCAATACGTCCAGACTGTTACCTACGTTACTGTTGAGGTTGGCGGGTGGGGAGAACGAACGTTGCTGAGTTGTGGTTGACTTGCCGGTACTCGAGATTGTCACTCCACTCTGAGTCCGGCCAAACCTTGATCTAGAGATCGCCGGATGGGTTGGTGGAAGTAGTTCTCCTCTCCTCTCTGCCTCGTGTTCTTTCTGTCTACTACCCTGCCCTTCCATTCCCAGCAGCTGTTCACTGGACTTGCTAGCTGACATCCTCTTCTTGGAATGAGTACTCGACCGCCGTTTGCTCGCATGGGAAGACTTGTGCTCTAGTTCTCCCGAGGGTGGTGACGTCTTCTGGTGCTGAGAACGGTGTTGGTGTTTCTGAAGCTGCTGCTGCTGCTGGCGTTTGTGTAAATCACTGTCCGACGAGGATTGAGACTTGGGGTGGCTCAGGTTCGTTTCTGCCTCCCGGTGGTGTCCTGGTTCGGGTGTTGTTTCGGGTGTGGGGGACGTTCTTTGGTCATCGAGCGTATCAGTCGTCAATCTCTCGATCATGGAGAAAAGATCTATAGGGAAAGGACGGCCATGTATGGCTTATGGGCGGACTAAATCACGGCAACCAACACATTATGCTACAGTAATCTTGTTCTAATTAAAGATCACTTTGGCTCTCAGTGTTATACAGGCTATATAATTATGTATGTACACTGTTCTTCCTACCATCCATATCTGTTCTGTTGTCACTCCTGGATGATGCTGGAGACCCGTTGAGGCTACTTTTCGAGTTTTTGGAGACCATGCCAGGGCTGGATCCTGCACTCCCAGCGGGCTTGGCTGTGGAACAGGAGCAGTACACACACACATTTCACCACAAGTAGACAATTATAGCAGCATACGTACACTGCACTTTGCTATCTAAATTTCAGTGTGCATTAAATAGAATACATTGCCGGAATAACATACATACAGAATACAATACGTCGGCAGAACAAAATATGATCCACCACAAGCAGCTGCAATCTGCTGAGGTAATTGGAACTATTCCTAGCACACTCCCTCACAGTATGATGGGTTTCACAAGAAAATTGGTACCAATTTTTGATACCAATTCGCGATAGCTGATATTGCTACCCACTATGCAACAGTTTCCACTCCTTATATATCCTACAAGGATGTAGCTGGCTTGCGAGACTAACTTTTAGTATAGCACTATGCTGCAGCCAAACAGGTAAAATTACCATGATACACACGCATAATTATGATACATGTACGTACAACTCTGCTTAATTCTGTACATACGACACACACTCACCAGCTCCTGGTAGGTATTTCACAACTACTCTTTGCCCGACCAGAACAGACGTGTCAACACTGAGCTCAAGTGGCACTCGAGAACCCTCCTGGGGAGGGGGGGGGGGGGGGGGGGGGGGGGGGGGGGGAAGAAGGTACGGGGAGAAGGATTAGAAATCAAATACAGAAAAAGAGTGGTTGTCGGCATACATGTAGTACGTACTACCCTATTATTATTCACAGCCAGAGCTGAGATTCCAAGCTACCTACAAGCGTTACCATGGCAGAGCGGTATGTATGTGTGTGCAGTGCAATACATGTTCGCACTACACAACTACAGTACACACCCAGCAATAGCAACCACTAAAACCCACAAAAGTCTAGGCAAGTCCATGAAAGGCTGTACATACTTCAGGTGGGAATGAGTTCATTGCTGGCATGTTTGGAATGCAAAGCTATGGTAATCTCCTAAACCACACATGCTCTCACAATGTCCACAGATTGTTCAGCCAAAACACCTTTATACAAACAGATTTCTGGACAGGTTTCCACTGTGACATCACAGAGATGAGCAGGAGGTGGGCATGCTAAGAATGAGGGAGGCCATCCTAGGTCCAGTGTATTGCCACACAAAGACATGGACTCGAACACATCCATGACTACACAGCTTGAGCGTTCAGCAGTGTGGAATGGTTATCTCAGGAAGTGTGTTGGTAAATTCGAGTACGTATGCCCATCAAGGGCAAAAGCAGGCTGCTGTCACAGACTCCAATCGGATGCAACAACTATGCTCGGTGATGACCCATCCCATACAGTGTTGTAATGTACCATCACGCACGTACTCTGCACTTCGGATGCAAGTACATGTACTAGGTACACACTTTGAAGGTCCCAAGGTCCAGTAGCACTCACAATCGCTCAAGCAATCTCTAGAAACCTTCAAAGTGCACACACCTGTACGGTCTATATACGTACATACATATTACTCTCACACTTACCATGTAGATGGCAAAGTTCTGTGACTTCCCGACCCCTCGTAGGACATTGTTGAAGAGCAGCCCGACAGACTTGGTGCCATCTGCCGGCAGAATCTTCTCCGGCACATCTGGAAATACCGCTCTGTACGATGAGGAACAAGATGAAAGTGAGGTTGAAGGATATCAAGATGTACATTGTAGGTACATGACGGTGTCATCCTTGGGAGTCATCCTATACTGACACATGACACACTCACCCACCACACTCACACACCCTCACCAATCACACACACACACCCTCACACACCACACTAGGGACACGCACATTATGCGGGAATTTCTTTGGGAATAATAGGCAGCGCTTCCGGGAAAAGAATAATAGGCTCGAAAGCTACGTGACGTCATACTTTTACACGTGATTCCCCTCGTGCAGCAATTTTGTAGCCAAAATGGCTGAAAGTCTAGACCCAGGCTGCAGTAGCTCTACTTCTACTAGTTCGCCCGTTCCCAGTGACTCTGACTCTCGCCGCACTGCTACTGTTAGTCTGCTGGACAGACTGCGCGCTCCAGCACTCTCGGAACTCAGCACAACCATCATCTGCAGCAGCTGAACGCGTGTTTTCTATACTGAACAGATCTTTCGATGAAAGCCAAACCAACTCCCTCGAAGACTACGTTGAAGCTAGTGTTATGTTGCAGTACAATCATCCAAAATGTTAATAGTTGTCACTTTGCTTTATTTCATGCATGCATGCTGTTCTTTTTTTCCTGTGGTCAGAGAATAATATTGAGAATAATGGGTAAACTTTAAAAGAATTATAGGGAAATATTGAGGAATGCAGGAATGGAATAATGGGATTTTTGAAAAGCATAATGTGCTTGTGCCTACACCACACACACCCTAACCCACATTTAAGACATCCCACTCACATGAAGGTGTTCTTTGATCTTGTAACGATGACATGCTGACCAATCAGAATGCTGGCAGAGGCCTTGAGGTCTACCAACTGAGGGAAGAAGGGAAGAGTCGCAATAAGTAAAAGAAAAAGGACCTTCCAAATGATCAAAGTGCTTGGCTATTGGTCCAGCAGAAGACGGCCGGGCATAAGGGCTGACTTAGGGTTTGGGGAGGGTTAGAGGCTAACTGTTGGTCTACACAACCAATAGCCTAACTGTTGGTCTACACAACCAATAGCCGCATCACAATCATACTACGTCATGCACTCGTGACGTGCAGATGTGTCCACACACATGATTACGCAGTTTCGCAATTGCCGGAACACAACTGAAGTCATTGCAGAGTTTCCCATCATTGTAATGAGATTTTCGAACTCCAAAAGTGAGCCTCATTGATAGGACACCCGCTCCTCCACCTTTCAATTACACTCCATTCAAGGGAACAATTTCCTCTCGATCAACAGAATACAGTGAAGTATCTCACTCATTTGCGGAAGGCGGAAGGCTTCAACCTTCCCCCCCACAGTAATCGAGTGTACAAGGTTTCATTTTCGTCACTAATCTGTTATCTACATTTGCATAGTTTGCAATTGTACGTAACCCAAGGACAACAGGAGATGATCGTATACTCGTTGGGTTTCCGAAACATGATCCTTGCGTGCAAATTGAGGAGTAAGATACACACGGCACACCTACACACGCTCCAGTAATACCTTGTACACACTCGTATTGACCCGATCTACACCCTAGCCTCACACTCTGTCTGGCCTAGTTGTATTATTCTGCTTCTTCAAGGCACTGACTTGACAAACTATTTGGTGAAGAATGAGTTTTAAAAGTTAAGGAGCTATGTAAAACGGACAGCTCTTCACACATAGCCGCATGCTCACAATGAGGAGGATACTTTCCCTGCGTCGTTTTACGAAAGGGAAAGATTTGAGCAGAGGGTACTGCATTGACTGATCCAGTGGTATGGCTCGTGTTCTCATTGGCTAGCTGCTTTCATGTCCCTAGCAACAACTGCAGAATCACTGTGCAACTCTTGCTGGCCTAGGAGTTGTAGTTTACAAGTTGTGATACTCCGCTGAAAACAGAAAACAGTTGTCTAGAAAGCTCATCATTTCGGTCACGAGATGAGTTGTTTGCTGTTCACAGATCTAATGCAGTCACAGAATGCAACCCTTGCTACGATTTGCCTCACAAGTGTGTGCGTGCATCACATGACCTGCATGCTGGCAGAATCTCTGCTTCTCAACATGTGCTAAGTGAACACAAATCTGTGCATGCCTGCATTCCGGCTGGGCTCACCTTGAAGGTGTTGGCAAACCGCAGCTCTATGATATCTAAGGAGTATCCATGTTTCTTCAGGACAGGTTCGATGGCCTTCTGCACGTTCCCCCTGGTAGGCACTTCCATGATCTTGGTCACCTTGTTCGGGAGATTGAGCTCAAATATGTTGCCCTTGTGGGCCTGGAGAACATTCAGGTGCTGTGTGTGGGAGGGGAGGAGATAGAGCGGGAGTGTTTGGGGAGTGGGGAAGGGGAGGAGAGAGAGCAGAGAGAGAGGAGAGGGAGTGTGTGTGTGTGTGTGTGTGTGGGGGGGGGGGGGGGGGCAGGAGAGGGAGCAGAGAGGGGAGGGAGTGTTGAAGGGGAAAAGAATCCATGTGAGTTACTACTCCAGAGACCATGAAGACCCAGACAAACAGTAGCGCAGCTGTTCTACAAGCCAGATCACTACATGTACATGTGCTTACATCTTCAGGCAGGAATTCTTCAGGAATTGGTCCCTCCTTTGAGTCTGGGGTCTTTCCCTTTGTCTCCTTTGCTCCTGCAGCCTTTTTCGACAAGGGGCTGTCTTCCTTCTTGG